>JAXQQM020088252.1:0-319380 GCA_034641835.2 Pinus albicaulis
CTTGTGATGAAAGTAAATGATTAAACACATTTAGCACCATCATTCATCACATGAAACTTTGCAACACCATCTACCTACCCTATCTACTTTACTCTACCATTTTCTCTTCTTTATTAGGGTGCACTTAGACTGGAAAACCCTTATCAATCTTCTTTTCTTTTACAAGGCAAATATATCTAATTCTACCCTTATTACATCCAAGGGCTCAGATTAAACTGTTGAGCACCTGTTATTAACTCTACCTATCTACTTATCTGCCAAGATTAAACTGTTTGGTCAGATATTTATTCTCTTTTCTACAACATGAAATTGAAATATGAATGAGTCAAGTTTAAACAGTTTGACTCTTCATAAATTGTGGAAAAAGTTTGACAAATTGCACACAATTTCTTTATTACAAAAATGAAATATTAGTGGCATTTGGATTTGCACACTTTCCTTGGTCTATTTTTTGCTTGGGGTTCATTTCTTTCATTTTCTTGACCAATTTATTTTTCTTACCCTTTGATTTTTCTTTTAGGGTACACCCTCTTTACATTTTTTTAAATTTTTTGATTTTTTGGTTTTTCAAGAATATGGAACACCTTTGCACAAGAAAAAGGTTTGAACATATTTCATAGTTCAATCAAGACAATCATAAAAAATGACACCTATTGGTATAGGAGTCTAACACTGGCTCCACTTGGGGATGGCTTTTCCTGGTGAAAAGTCAAGAACAGCAGGTCAGATGCCTTAAAATGTTTTCAAACTGAACCATGTAATCTCCTTCTTCTGGTAGCTTTATTGTACATATGATAGTGAAAATTTTGAAGCTTAGGGCCTTCACTTCAGGCTTCAACTCCAAGAAGTCACCGTCTAATCAAAACTGATGCATTTAGAAATGATATATTATGTATAAGTTAGAAAAAGTCAGAACATCCTAGTAAATAGGATCAAAATAGTGCTTTAGCATTCGACCATTGACTAGTCCTTCCTCAGCTTCTGAATTGTCCAAATTATTCAAAAAGTATGTGTTGTTTCCCTGTAAGGCATGAATGATGTAAGGTCCTTTCCATAAGAAATCAAATTTCCCATGTTTCCCTTTATCTTCCCTTCTTGAATCCCATCTTAGAACTTTATCTCCTAGTTGAAAATCTTTTGCTTTAGTTCTTTTGTCAAACATTTTCTTTAAATTTTCCTGCAAGACTTGGGATCATTGATACACTTCTTCTCTGGTTTGCCACAAGTGAATTGTTTGGTTAATCCTTCTTTGAATATCATTTGGTTCCACTTGAGCCTCCTGAAGTAACTTCATAACAGGAATTTCTAAGGATGATGGAAACCTTGCCTCAATACCATAAACTAATTCATATGGACTGGTCCCAATTGATTTCTTAGTTGTAAGTCTGTCTGCCCATAATTCATTGGTAAGTTTCTTATGCTAGTTCGTTTTATTTTCTTCCAATAATTTTTTAATGATATTAATAAGTCTTTTATTGGAAGATTCTGCCAGTCCATTACCCTGGGGGTAATAGCCTGTTGAATTGCCTAAAGTGATGTGATATTTATTGCAGAAAATAATTATTTCCTTAGACTTAAATGCAGCAGCATTATCTGTTATAATTTTCTCTGGACAGCCAAATCTTGAAATTATATTAGTTTCTAGAAACCCTATAATTACAGAATCATTGGCTTGTCTGCATGGGATAGCTTCAATCCATTTAGTAAAGTAATCTGTGGCAGTAAGAATCCATCTGTGTTGCCCAGAAGAAGAGGGATGGATTTCTCCAATAAAATCTAATCCCCATTGTTGAAAGGGTCTCTCTGTGGAAATTGGTTTTAATGGTAAAGGTAACAACTTTCTTTTGCCCTCAAAGATCTGACACTTATGACAAGAAGTTACAAATTTCTTAACATCTGAAAACAAGGTTGGCTAGTAAAAACCATCCCTTAAGATTTTAACTGCAGTTGACTTCCAGTAGAGATGTCCACCACAATCCCCTGCATGAAATTCATTAAGTACCTTGTCAGCTTCATCTTTCAATAAACAATTTAATAAGATTCCATCATGATTCTTCCAAAAAATAGCATTATCTAAAATACAATATTTTAAAGATGTCATTTTCAAAAATCCTTGTTTTTTTCTAGACAACCCTGGAGGAGCTTGCAGGTTTAGCAAAACATAAATGATATCAGTGTACCAGGGTGAATCTAAAAGGGCTTGACTGATGTGTGGAGTCGCCATCTCCTGTTCTTCATCTAGCTCGTTGATGTCCAAGGCTTGGCAATTAGTTTCAGTCATGAGTTGAGCCAAACCTTGACCTTTTATGAGTTTTGTTGGTTTAATCTCAATATCATATTCTAATATGGTAGCTATCCACTTACCTCTTTTGCCTTCAATACCATCTTGAGTCAAGATGTCTTTAACGACAACATTAGGTACATAAGCTATCACATGAGAATATAATATATAAACTCTGAAATATTTAATTGATTTTACAAGTGCAAAAGCTTGTTTCTCCATGATATTGTATTTCAAAGATGCATCTCTAAGTGCTTTACTAAAAAATGTTATTGGTTTTTCACATCCATGATCATCTTTTTGTAGTAAAACAGCTGCAACTGTATGTTCAGAAGCAAATGAAAAAATAATGAAATCTCTATCAAATTTTGGACTGGTAAGAACTGGTGTTCTTGTTAAATCCATTTTGATTTCTTCAAATAATTGCTTGGCTTCTATAGTCCAGTCAATGCTTGAATCTTTTCTTAGCATGTTAGTAAGAAGTCTAAGTAATTTAGCTAAACTAGAAATGAATCTTCTCAAAAAGTTAATCTTTCCTATGAAAGTTTGAAGTTATTTTATGTTTCTGGGATTAGGTATCTGCAAAATTGCTTGTATTCTTTCAGGATCAATTCTAATGCCATCTTTAGAAATAATGTGACCTAGGAGCTTTCCTTCTTCCAAACCAAACAATGAATTTTTAGGATTTAAAGAAATACCATACTTTCTGCACTTTATAAACACTTTCCTTAGATGATCTAAATGTTGCTGATCTGTTTTGGAAAAAACTATTAAATCATCTAGATAAATTACCAGAAAATCATGTATTTCTTTAGCAAAAGCAATGTCCATTGCTCTTTGAAATGTAGCTCCTACATTCTTGAGTCCAAATGGCATCTTGACATATTTAAAAGTACCCCATGGTGTTGTAAATGCTGTTTTGTCTTGATCATCAGGATGAACCAGAATCTGGTTATACCCTGAAAATCCATCTAGAAGAGATATCCTTGAAGATCCCACTACCCTTTGTAGGATATGATCCATTTTAGGCAAAGGATAGTTATCTTTTAAAGAAACTTTATTCAAATTTCTCAAATCAACACACAGTCTAATCTCACCAGTCTTTTTTCTTGTTGGTACTAAATTAGAAACCCATTCAGAGAACCTAATAGGAGCTATAATTCCTGCTTCATACATTCTTTTAATTTCCTTTTCAATTAAAGGTAGTAAAACAGGATTGATCCTTCTAAGTTTCTGTTTAAAAGGTTTTTGATATGGTTTCAAAGGTATAGTGTGTTGAATTATTGATGTATCATATGATTTAAGATCTTCATAACTCCAAGCAAAAACGTCCTGGAATTATTTTAAGAGTTCAACATATTTAACCTTTTGATCTGCTGGCAGATATTTGGATAACTTAACCATTTTGGGATTTTCTGGTGTTCCTAAATTGCATTCTTCAATATCAGCTTTAACAGGTTCCATTTTGGGTTTTAAGGGAATGTCATTTGAGTCAAAAAGATCTTCCAAAGGAGTTAATCCTTTGGGTAAATGATTATCTTTCAGATTAATGATTTCAGTTTCATCTTCTATGATCTCATAGAATTCCATTTGTTTCAAATCTTGCATATCTTTTTCAGTGAATTTGGTTGGGTGAAGCATATGAATTGCAGTCTCTTCTGAAATATTCGTTTCTTGTTCATCTACTTGATCAGATTCATTGATTGTTATGTCTTCATCTATATTACTGTTAGAAAACTCATTTTCTAGTGTCAAAAAACTATTGATATGATTGTTATTTACAAATACTTTCCAATTCATTAGATTGTCTGGTATAGCAGGTCTATGTCTAATATTAGCTGTGAACTAATGATTAGGTCCAAAAGGCAATTTACATGTGCTAGCGAACATTGCAAGGCTGTGAGCATGCAAATTTTATTTCCTGGGAATCTTGGCAAGTTGAGCTTATAGAAAAGTGTTGAGAATTTCCACAACTGTTTCTTTGTATTGTTTCAATATGGGATCTTTTGTTGAACATTCTCCATTAATCTGTTGGATAATTAATTCAGAGTCTCCTACGATTGATACTCTAATTGCTCCTAACTTTTTGACATGTTTAAGCCCTAGCAAAAGAGCTTCGTACTCAGCCATGTTGTTAGTGCATTTAAAATTCAATCTATAAGAATGACCTTCGGCATGATCATTTTCAAAATTATATAACCAAATTCCAGCCCTTGCTCCTAACTTGTTTATTGAGCCATCAAATTCTAAATGCCACAGAATTTCATGTTCATAATCTTCATCAACTGTTTTAACATGTTTCTTAACAGGAGCTAGCTGTTTAGCTTTTTCTGGTATTTCTTGATTATCTGGTGTTTCTTTGTTTTCAGAGATCTCTTCGATCTGAATAGTGGATTTATTTGTAGTTTCCGTTTCAGGTGCTTCTAGCTCGGTAGGAAGGTCCATTTCAGCATTATAAAGAATGAAAGAGTCCATATCAGAATGCATTGAGTAGATAGGGAAGTTTTCAGGCTTCTCATGGCTACTTACTAAGTAATTCATCAAGGTCTCTCTATATAATATTTTAGGTTGACCAAATACTGAAATTGTGGCATATGACCATGTCTAATTAAATAGATCCTCCAAGTTTAGCACCCCAGGATCTAGATAACAACATACCATATTTAGGAGGAATATCGACCACTACTATATCCATCAAAACAGACTTCGCAGGGTATTGTACCAAGGTAACACATAAATCTTTAATCAAACCTAAACATCTTACCTGACTCAAATCAAATGAAAAAAGATCTTTATACGGTCTGGTAATGTCTAGATTTAATCTTTCCATCACAGCTTTTGGCATCAAGTTATGGGATGCTCCAGAATCAAGCATAACATTATGGAGTATTTTTTCATGAACGTTCAAGCTCACATAAAATGGAGGAGTTCCTCCACTTTCTGGTTTTCCATTTACCTCGGGGCCAAAAAGTAGTTTGGGATGATCATCAAGAATATTCACTGAATCATCCATTCCAGTAATGTTAATGTTAAGGGTTTTTCTGGTTTGACTTCTATAGACATCATGTTTAGCCAATTCTGATAAAGGAACAGCTATCTTTAGTTTTCCTATTTCAGCCTCTAGATTGAAAGGTTTTTCTGCTTGAGCTCTAGTGTTCTGGATAGTTGGGTTTTCTCTATTTTTCGGGTCTTCAACATTTTTCTCTTTTTTATGAGTGGGATTATGATTTGAAGGTGTTTCTGAACTAACTTCTACTGTTTCTTCTACGTTTCCTATAGGAGGAAAAGTATTAGATAGTTGTTTATTATTTGGTTGGTTGTCAGACACATCTTCAATTATTGGATTTGAGGGGTTAGGAGTTGTCCTAGATAGAATTTGTATAGGGGGAATGTTTTGTACAGGAGGGATGTTAACTTTACCTTTGACATTTTGTTTTACCGCTTTCTGTTTTCTATTATCTGGCACATCAATCCGTCTGCTTCTTAAATTGTACTGTTTATGAACCTCATAAATTGTTGTGTCATAGCCTTCTTTAAAATCAAAATTTTCTCCTGAATGAGTTTGAAATGTTTCAAGGATGTGATTCTCTTGATCATCCTGAGATAGGAAAACTTCTGGTTCATTTTTGTCCTCAGTTACATTATTTATTTCAACATCCTCAGTAGGTTCTTCAGAAGTTGAACCTTCAACAAAATTTTCTTGAAAAGGTGGCCTGATGTTTTGGTCAGGGACATTCTTTCCAATATTTTGGTTCTGATTCCTTCTAAAATTTGGGTTTCTCACAACATTTTGATTATCACCAGAAGACTTTCTTTCGATTGTCTCCACTCTGTCTCCTAGTCTTTCCATACCTTTGATGATTGCATCCAGATTTCTTTCAAAAGCTGAATGTTCTTCAGTCATAGGCATTCTTCTTTTAGCCGTAGCTCTAGCTCGTTTTTCTATAAGGTTTGCTTCCACGCTAACCACTATGCTTTGCATCTCTTCTAGGGTTTGGGGGGCTCTTTCCTTGAGTGAATAGGCTATGTCAGAGTCAAAACCATCCAGGAATTTAACCAATACTGAGTGAGGAGGGGGTCTAAGATTCTGGGGAACAACGTTATATGCTTCGTTGAATCTTATTATGTAATCTTGCACTGTTTCATTAGGTCTTCTTCTTAATTTTTCAAATTCTGATAGGATCTGAAGAGGGTCTTTCTTCTTCTCCCATGTATTCAAAAATGCCCTATACAAAGCTGGTAAATCAGCAATACTATTTGGAGCAAGGGCCCTAAACCAAGTCATGACTTCTCCAGTAGGACTCTGAACAAAAATTCTCATTCGGACATCATCAGTGTCAATTTCATAAAATTCAAAGTAATCAGTCATCCTTTTGGTATGTTGTTGGGCAGTATAAGCACTAGATCCATTTAAAGGTGTGATCTTACTATGATAATCTTGGGGCAAAGCAGCAGGGTTGGCTGGCAACTGTAACGGAGCATATCTATTGGCCATCGGAAGGTGTAATGGAATAATAGGTGGTGGTGGTCTGGAAGGAGTGAGTGGAGGGGTAGAAGGAGTGGCTTGAGGAGTTTGAGGAAAGGTAATTGAGCTTGGAGAAGCTCCAGTAATTACAGAAATGTTTGAAATTTCTTCAAAGGTCTGTTCAGATTGAATGGAGTTTTGTAAATTTCTGTCAAGGTGATATGAAACAAATCTAAATTGCGAATCTTCAAAAAACAGTGGATCTGGAACTAATCTTGATAATTCAGTTTCAGAAAAATTTACAAATAAGGATGTTTCAAATCACTCATCAAAAGGGATTTCATCAACATATATAATCTTCACGGGACAGGATGTAGATCTAGAAAGAGTTTGAGAACTTCCAGAACTTTCTTGACTTTCTCTCTCAGAGCTTTCTTGACTTCCTTGTCTTCTAAGAATTCTTGGAATCAGATTTGGATTTTCAAATATCGGTGGTGGATTAGGGTCAGGATTTGACCTAGTATGACGAATCCTTTCTGAAGCTAGTTTTCCTAGATGATATATGTTTTTGGATTTTTGGTTTTAATTGATATGAAAGTACAACTTCTACAAATTCTTCAAGAAATAATGATATTTGATTAAAATTTTCTCAAAGATTTATTGAACTAGAGAGTCTGATTAAACATTTGAAACTAAGGTCCAGTGTATAAGCTAAATCAGAGATAGACTGAAGCAACATTTATTTACTTTTGCAATTGCAGAGCAAAAGTAATTTCGATGGCTTCCTGGCTAATCTTCAGACTCTGTCTATAGCTTATAAATGAACAATATTAACAATAAAAATGATTCAGATCCCCAGTATGGTCTCCACTATGTTATCACTCAAGTTTTCCTTTAAGTTGTGGAAAAGGAAAGTATACCCGAGGTAACCACAAACCAACCTTCAGATGCAGAATCTAGCCAATCTGCATCCAGAGAGGGCTCTCTCTTTATAATTTATCTTTGTTCTTAGAAATTTTTAGGCTAGTTATAAATCCAAGAGTTTGTTTGAAAATGGTGGAGTTTGCCAACTAAGGGCAAGGTTGAATATTTTCAGGCCATTGGGCTATGGATTCAAAGGATGGCTTTACTGGATTACTATTTTACACACAAGATGGCTTTGCAGGGTAAGATAGCCAAACGGAGAACAATCCTTAAAATTTAAAGTGGATGGAATTAGTTTGAAGGGATGAAAGACAGTTAAGAATCTTTCACCATGTTCAAAAGAAAGAAATGAAATGATTACAAATAAAGAGCAGTGAAGAATTCTTTATTATAGTAATCAAAATGTTTAAATTAGCGAAGCAAGAGCATTTAAGAATTCGTGCTTATAACCAATTTAGAGGAAAACATTTAGAATAATCACAACTGAAATCAGAGTACAATTAAGTAAATTCTGATTTATTCTTTTATGTCAACTATTCAGAAATGGACACAATGATATTATAAACAGATATAAAACTTAAGACATAGTATAGAAAGACTTATTGAACTGCAATCCGACACATGAATCCTGCAAAAAGTCCTGAGCTTCAAATTGTCATCCAGCAAGCCACAAATAAATTTCTCCAAAACACTTTTATTCCAAAAACATCAATGTCACAGCGAAGTAGTAGAATCCACCCTCAATACTTTATTCGAGGGTTTATTTATACAAAAAATGATTTAAAATATCTCACACTAACCTAGGAAATAATCTAGGGTGACTAATGAATAAGTTACAATAAAAGAGGAGACAGATGGTCTCGTAGATAGGACAAAAGATAACTGTTGGTGTGTTGTTTCCTCCTTTTATGCATAAGCTGGAGGCAGGTCCTAGAATATGGCTCGATGCTGTCCTTTTGAGTAATTCTTTTTTTTACTGCCTTGCTTGTCTGATACTCTTTATTTCTACTGATACACTTTCAACTGCCAAACTGATATTCTTTAACCTTTGCTCATCTATTTATCCTTTACATGATAGTAAAAGGAAAAATTCTCTACCTGAGGATGAATTTCACAAAATTTCTAATAGGTCTTCCCACCATTTGTCTTCTACTATTATGGTTCATTTGAGTTTTCTTAATGTTTCATCGACCTCTGTGTATCTGAAGAAAGATGGCCGGTTTGGGAACAAATACCTTATTTCATACTCAAGATGAAACAAATTCTTTAACCTGTCGTAGAGATTCTTCCCTGTTGGCAATGTTGATTCTGACGAACTGATAGAGTGAGCAGTTGTGTTATGAGCATGTATATCCAGTCTGTTAACATAAGTTCCCAAGTCCATTATTTTGTCTTCTGAAATCATAGGACTGAGCAACCCACTGTTCAATAAAACCTGAAACTTTTCTTTGAAGGTATTAATCTCTTCCTGAATATCTGAGCATTTTCTTTCCAGATTTTTCATAAGAGTTCTCTTGGTAAAAACTCTTTTTATTTCTAAAATAGTACTTGTCCTGTCCTCAATTCCAAGCTCTGCAAGCTGCTGTTTGGTCTGGGTGTTCAAAAATTGTATAAGTTGATTTGCTTGCTCAGGTCTGTCCCTTAATTCTTCTCTTGTTTTGTCAATTTCTTCCATAGCTACTTTGACCAAGTCATTTTGTTGAAAGATTATTTGAACAAAGGACCAAATACTCTCTATTGAATCAATAATATTATTCCAAAGAATTTCATTAATTTCTCTCAAAGGCTTTTCTAATGAGAGATCTTTTTCTAAAGCCTTAACCAATTTTTCTAGCCTTTTGATATCCCTTGTATTATCAGCAACAGTCTTTTTCGACATATCATATTTTTGTTCCAAGTTCACCAGCTGTAATTTTGTAGATTGAAGTTCTGTGACTCTGAGTTTTAAACTTTCCATTTGTTTTTTTAATTCATCAAAACTTAAACTGGAAGTATTTACCTGTGATGGATCTGTTTGTTGATCTACTGTTTTTGTACCTGTAGTGGCCTCTGTTGTGGATGTCTACATGATAGCTTGCTTTTCTTTTAATGCCTGCTCCAGTTCTTTCTCTGTTTCACTTAGTTGCTCAGTCATTTTTAGGAGAAACGCCATCATTTCTTCTTGTGAATTTTCTTTCAAAACTTCTTGAGTTTGGGGGTGCCTTGAAGCTGGAAATTTCAATTGCTTTCTCAGTGCAGCAATATCATCATCCTTATTTTTAATCAGTGCCTCAATTCTTTTTATATGTTTGGGATTATGACCCAAACTGATGATTATTTCCTCCAGAGATTTTATTCTGTTATCCTTTGCCTGAGAAGAATTTTTCTCAATTTGCAACTGGGTATTTGTATTATTTAAAGAATCTTACAATCTATGGGCTGCCATTGCTTTATCAGTAAGGGTAAAATATATCATTTCCCCAGTTTGTTTATGTAATTCTATCTGGTCCAATGGATGAATGTCTTTTGCTAGGACCTCAAAATTGGTCCTAATGTAATAAGATGTTGTCTTGGGCTTTGGCACTTTGGATTTGAAATGGCTCATCATCATTTTCCCTTGCTGAATGTCAAAAGCTGACATTAATATTTCTTGATTGTGTGGGGTCATTCTAAGATACTGATCATATACCTGCATCCTCAATGGGTCATTCCTTGCTTTTATATTAATGAAAGTCTTCTTTATATCACCCACATCTGTCTTTGGTTGTTTAAAGGAAGACACTTCAGTGCTCAACTATTTTTGTAATTCCTTTCCTTTATGACCTGTGCGTGTTTCACTAACTGAACCAGTTAGTTGACTATCCTCTCTTTCATCATCAATGATTTCATCTATAGATTCCACTTCTGGAAGTGGATTCAATTTCTTCCTTTTAGCTTGATATTGTTGTGAGGATTCTTTGGGAGGAGTGGGATCTACAACCTGTCTTTTCTTGCCTATTTCCATATTAGATGGAGTCTGCAATTCTGAAACTTCAGGGTGATTAACTTGAGTAGGAGAAACATGTGTTTGATCTGGCGCCTTGGAAGTTTGAGGATTTTCTGTCATAATGAAAGTTTCAATGACTTGTACTTCAGGTTCTTTTCGTTTGCCTTTAGACTCAACTGCAATTGATGGATTATTTTCCTGTAATCCCTGTTGAAGATTTCCTGTTGAAGAAGTGCCAATATGAGGTACCTGTACTTGCCCAAAAGATTCTAGGTCAAACTTTTTCTCAAGATCTTTCATAATTTTGTTCATATTGACTTCTTCACTATCCTGTTCAACTAATGTTCCTTCCATCCATTCATCTTGATTAGCATACTGCTCTATTTCTGGAATTCTGTGGTGAAAGTAGGGTGGTGATTTGTTCTTCATTCTTTTGTCATAGATAAAACTGAATGGATCATAGGGAATCCAACAGAAACTCTTTTGTAACTTGAAATGGTTTTGCAATATATTTTCTGCTTCTTGTTCAACATCCCTAGAATTTCATATAAAGGGACTTAACTGAATTTTGATTCTGAGTTGGGCTTTCTTCTTAGCATTACAAAAATGAATAGCATCAGAATTATTCATTTGCCTAAAATACTCTAGGGCAAAAAGTCTCATAGGCACATATTTAGGCAGCTTGAATGGACAAAGTTCACATCCATATATTCTGATTTCTGAATAATTTTGGTACAAATACTAATCTTCAAATTTGTATGTCCTTGAAAGCTATAAAGTTTTCTTAATCTCATTGCTGAGCCTTGGAGGAGCAACTCCTGTCAACAAGGTAGTTGCAGGATGTATGAAAAGATCAATGAACTCAGCATAAGAATAGGGAGAATTATAGGAACTGTGAGTTATGGCGGACCAAAATATAACAGATCTAGGGTTTCCCTTGGCATCAAGCTTTTGAACAGGAAAAGGGAACTTCTCTGATTGATAATAGATGATGAGATGGTAAATGACTGACGAATACTTAAACACTTTTTCATTATCTAACCTCATGAACTGGTCATGGATTTTATTTGCAATGAAAGATGCAAAGTCATATTTCACAACAGGAGGCTGTCCAGGAGTAAAGATGGATAATAATACAAGGGTTAACTCATCAACATACTCACTAGTATTAAAACCCAGTACAAAGGATATCATATTCAGGATGAGCTTGCCTAATTCAGTAAAAAATGCAAAACCATAGGGAGGAGGCCCCTTAGGTTGATGTTCAGGTAACATAAAGGTCTGACAAATGCATTTCAATTTTTCTTGGGACAATTGGGTAGACTTTTCAAGTAGTTCTTCCATGGAGAAGGGAGTAAGATTTTGATCAGGTTCAAAATGGAGAATTGTATTGATAGCTTGAGGAGTAATGGGGAAAAGGATACTCTGGTCTGGGGATAACACTGCTCTTTGAGTTGGATCATAATTAGAATGACAGTAGTGGATAATTTCTGGGAAAATACGGACTGAGGGGATGAGATATCTTGGAAAATTGGATTCCCATAACCCAATGAGATCCAAACCTTTCGAATAATCATCTCTGCAGCGACAATAGCTTTGAAGGGGATTTTCATTGAAAACTAAGTCTTTAATTTGAAAATCTTTATCCACTAGTGGCAAGTATTCCAATTCTCTATGAGGGGCGTTTAATGGGGCTACACTCAGGGCTACCGGAACTTCCATTTTGGTTCTTGTGTATTCAAAGTAGAAATTTCAGGGGTTTTTCACGGAACAGGCGTAATTTTAGTTTTAGAAGTTTGATTTTAGTTGCAGGAACTAAAACAGACCAATATTAACCTTTTCTTCAGACTATGGCGTGAATTTAACACTGGAATGCATATTTTTCAAAGAGTTCCAGTAGGAAATCGGATAAATACCTGTTTTATGGAAAATGTCGAGATTTACAGGCACTGGTTAATGGTGGATGAATGCTCGGGCACTCGCATAGCAATGGAGTTTAGCAATCTTGGTTGATAGTATTTTAACAACGGAATTTTCAAATTTTCAGTGGAGGGTGCAGTCACTTTCACCAGAAAAAATGATAGAAAATACGCGGAGTTTTGTTTTATTTACAAAATCAACGGGTTTTTTATTATTTATGGGAGTGACGTCATCAGGGTACGGGAGGACACGTCAAGGAGTCGGGTGGTAAGCGGTAAATTCGCATCGCTTTCGAAGCGAGGCGATTTTCGAGTATGGGGAGGCGGCGATTCCTTTGGTTGAATGACACGTAGCCATTCATATTTGTTTGAAAGCCGTCGTGATTTCGCACGTTAACGCTCGTACAAAGGATTGCTAGCGGAATCAATAGGAGCCGTTAATCTTGGATGGGGTTATCGACGGTTGTCGAACGGGGAAATGGGGAAATGATAACAGAGTAGATTAAATGACGTTTAATTGGGGGGATTTGAGCATTAATTAATCCAAATGATTAATTAATCCTGGTTTTATAAAGAGAGGTCGGGGTTACGGGTGGTTGAGATTTTATTTGTTTTATTTTTAAACACATATAAAATACATGTTTAAACTTTGTTTTACGTATATTTTTATTATATGGTAATAAATTAATGCAATTTATTAACCATATGTAAGTGAGGGATAGTTTATAAGGATATGTTTTTAACCAAGGGTATTGTGATGAGGGATTTTATTTCAAATATATGGAATTAAATACTTTGGCTAAATCTATAGTAAGAGGGTTTTGGGGATATTATCATAAAAGGGAGTTAAATATAATAGGACAAGGTATTTTATTAAGGATTTAATAAATAAATCGAGATGTTAATATGACAAAGGGACAAGGAAAACTCAAAATACTTTACACAACTAAGAAAGTGAAGATTTACGAAGCAAATTTACATTATATCAACTTCAACACTTAGATTTAGAATAGCAGAAGTAATTTTGAGGGGCTTTTATGAAATATGGCATGATTTTCCTAAGTAAAATGGGATTTTACTTAGGAAAGGATTAAAAGTGAATGAGTGCGATGATGGATAACTTCAAGTACTAGGGGCTTTTCAATTATTAGGCCGAGGGTCCGATCCCTCAAAAGTCAAGGAAATGCCTTGACCCCCTTTAATCTTCAAATCCTAGTAGCACTTTGGAAATTAGTAAAAACTTTTAGGGAAAAAGTGAGATGGGAAGTTAATAATTCGACTTTTTTGCCTTACGTAACGGAAATAATTCCAATGTATTATACGCCGGTACTTGTGATGAAAGTAAAGGATTAAACACATTTAGCACCATCATTCATCACATGAAACTTTGCAACACAATCTACCTACCCTATCTACTTTACTCCACCATTTTCTCTTCTTTGTTAGGGTGCACTTAGGTTTGGCAAGCCTTATCAATCTTCTTTTCTTTTTATGGAAAATCTATCTAATTCTACACTTATTGCATCCAAGGGCTCAAATTAAGCTGGTGAGCACCTTTTATTAACTCTACTGTCTACTTATCCATGAGGTCAAAGCGCTGGTCAAATATTTTTTCACTATTCTACAACATGAAATTGAAAAATGAATTAGTCAAGTTTGTCTGATTTGACTCTTCATAAATTGTGGCAAAGTTTAACAAGGTTTTGCACACAATTACTTATTTACAAAAAAATGAAATAGTAGTGGCATTTGAATTTTCACACTTTCCTTGATACATTTTGTTTGGGGTTCATTTCTTTCACTTTTTTGACCATTTATTTTTTATTACCCTTTGATTTTTATTTTAGGGTATACCCTCTTTACATTTTAAATTTTTTTTTTGATTTTTGATTTTTCAAGAATATGGAATGACTTTGCACAAGAAAAGGTTTGAAATATTATATTTCAGCGAAATGATCATGAAAATGACATCTATTGGTATAGAGTCTAACGACTTCTACCCATTTAGTAACATAATCGGTACAAGCCAATATATACTTCTTTTGCTTAGATGGTGGATTAATAGGTCCAATGAAATCTAAAGCCCATTTTCAAAGGGTTCGATGAGTACCTGGTTCTTTGTTAGCGCTCGAATGCCTCAAGTGAGGAAGGAAAAACTTCTAGGCAACATCAAACCAAGCTCGGCCTCGTAACTAACCCTACAAGGACAAAGAGAGGCTCTCTCCGATCGATCTCGATAAAATGAGCAATAGGGTGCGAGATGATAGAATGGGAGCGATTTAGGCTAGTAAATAGATATGAATAGGAGTTTTTAATAAATGATTGGGTTTTTTACGCAGGTTGCATGGGGCAAAAACGAGCGAGAGCGAGAAGATTTAATCAAAGGCATAGATTATTCCCATAAGGCAAGATAGGCGAGAGCTTAAGCATCCAAAACTGAAATTATATGAAATGGAAGGGCTATTAGAACGCTGAAAGGCATTAATGTATGAATCCCTTTCGGACGAGAGGAAGAAACACAAAACATGAATGCTTCTCCGGGGCAAAGCGGTAAAGGCTGAATTTTACCCTTCTCACTCGAAACATTCACATTGGAAACGATTATGAAATGAAATGTAAACATAACAAGGAACATATGAAGCAGAGAAAAACATATGCCAAATTCATACCACGGGGATCTTGTAAGGCAATTTCAACTTTAAATTATTTCTCTTGTCAAAAGGTTTGTATAATGAAGCTACGGTATCTCCTCACACCTGCGAACTCTACCTCTTTACAAATGATTTTTCATACAATAAATAAGCCCCGAGAAAACGAGGATCGACCCAAAACAAGAGTATTGTTTCAACTAAAATTACAAAAATAGAGAGAGATTCATCGATTTGTTCTAAAAAACAAAACTACGTAACATTTTCCACTTTTATTCTCATTGACCAATGAAAAGGCAAGAGGCTGTATAAGTGTATCCTTTAAATTATTAGCGGAAGTCATAAATAGACAATACACTCTTATTTCTCGGTATGTGAGATGTCTCCATTAATTTTGGCTTCGATAGGTGTCGATGTTTCACAATGCGTTTCATTGGAATCCCTTGGTGGTGTTCACAGTGCAATGACATCTCCCGATCAGTGCTTTGATTTCATTGTTGTAATCCACCGGGTCGGATTTTTCAAAGTCATTCAGCGGGAGCGCCATATAACTATCGGACTCTGTGTTGATTGGGAATTTCGATGGAATTTGGGAATTTGCTTGATCCACGTTGAGATTAGGTATTACGCCCATTCCCATTTGCAACGTAGCCTACTATATAACAACAAGAGCACCCACGAAACTAGCCGCAGCTAGCACCATCACATCACTTTGTTGTCACCATTATAGAAGCTGTTCCTTGTACTTCTGCACTAACTACTGTCATTTGAAGCGAACATCAGTAAGACTTTCAGTATTTATTTGTTGACATAGCAAGAAATTAAAACGCCTTTACTCCCTATCACAATTCCTTCATTCAAAACTAGGTATGTATCTACGACCATTGAGTCGCTAAGACAAAGCAGTGAAGAAAAGTCACAATTTCCATTTCCTTCAGGCGGAGTAGGAAATTCGGTGAAAAATATCAACCATTGCTCTGCGGATGAGTCTTTCTTGCTGAATTCACCTCTTTAAGAACTCCAAAAATACATGCCTTCGTCGGTGAGCCGCTCGGTTTACCTCTAAGGAAAATTTCAGCCTCGCAAGATTTTCTAATTCCTTTAATTGATGCTCCTTGTTTTTCTATAACTTTTCCCATACTCTCTCTAGGAACATCTATAGCTTGTATAATTTCTTCTTCGGGAGTACGGCCTTTGTTTATTAGATCATCTGGTATAGGAGGAAGAGAGGCCAATCATTGAGATTATCATTATTATTATTGACACGGGAAACAACGACAATACGGAGATCCTCTCACATCAGTAGCCATTGAGAACGAAATTGCAATTTTTCAAACATTTTTTTTTATAAATGTAAACCATATAACGAACATCATCTGTCGTGACTTTTGCATCGGATACATTGGGGTCTCTTGCTTCAAAATTCTGGAAATTGTTCAAGTTGAGTCCGCACTTTTTCCTTCCGGGGACTTGTCACACCACAATGTGCTACTGCTTTAGAGGTCAACGAAAGATATGTACTTATTATCGAGCCTCTTTTTGCCTTCTTGTTGCTCAATAAGTGAATATGAAATCGGGTGACAATTTCATTATTTAATTTGATCCATCTTTAGGAAATATAATGCCTTGCTGTCACGTTTGCGATCATGAACGACTTTTTTGTAACATGAAGAGATTAAACGGAGTTTGCGGTGACTTTATTAGTATGTTTCCACCCCTTATTTGCATCAATCGGATACACGAGAATCCTCGGATGCAAGTACATGAGACAAAGGCGACCATGTTGAGATAGATTAACACCCTCACAATCGAAGCCGATCACAAGTTTCCTTTCCCGAGAAAGGTTGAAGAAATGCAAGCGGAAGTTGTGATGGCTCGTGACAATACGCACGGGTAAATGTGCCAAACGATCCTTCAATTCTTCATATTACCCATCAATTCTTCCATATTACGCTGCGGCAGGATCGGGTCGGTGCTGCTCTCTTCCTGTTTGTTGTGGAGGACCAACATCTCTAACACTACATATTTACAACCGTTGACTATATGCGTAGCGCGCTCACCGGTGCGTAGCGCGGCTGCATGTGCGTAGTGCCCTTGTTATTTTACACGGGGTGGTGAGGCCCAACGCGTAGCGCGCGTCTGTGCGTAGTGCGCCTTCCACGTGCGTAGCGCACACCTCCGACCCGGTCCATAGCTTTAAAAAACACTTCAAACTTGACTTCAATCACTCCAACTCGGTTTGCCTTGGGAAATTTGCGAAAATGATTTGTTTTTTTTTGCGGGGATGGAGCTGCGGAAAATTTCTTGCCATTGAAGAAGCTGCCAAAATTTGAAATACTTTGACAACTTAACTATTTATTACAAAGACACATACGATGATTTCTTCTTCAAAACGGGGTTTTGAAGAAGAATCAATCTCGCATTGATAACCATCTTGAAATAGAAACTCATGAACCTTCTTCTAGCCTTTGTAGGAATCATTCGGCAAGTTTGAAGACCAACTATAAAACCTTGACTGCGAAATGAATCTTTTACGGACCACGAAGTAACATCCCAATGACGCAAATGACAAGAAATGAACCTTGGAGAATTTGATTCGACAAGGGACGACAAAACCGAGTCTAACATTGGCTCCGTGGGGATAAGCAGCTCATAGCCTCTTTGAATATTGCCCAAGAACAGCCGGATATTTGGAGAAAGACAATGCCTCCATCCACACCAAGCAATGGAATCCATTATTTTGACAAATAGACTAAAGGCTGATGACTCAACAGTAACTAGAAAATCAACTCAAAGGCGACTCGATGCAAGCTGAAATGAGCGAATTAAAACAAAGAAAACTTTTTTGAAAAAGGCGACAATCCATCAAGCTTTTAAAATCATGATGGCAACCACTGCATACGATGTGATATGTACAATCATGTGTAGTGTGCCTTCCAATGTAACCAATCCGGTAGATGGCTACACCCCAAATTTATGCTCTTGCTCTCCTTGAGCGGGCGGAATAGTGAACACATCAGGCAATTCAAAATAACCCGAAACCAAAGCTTATGATAATGAAACGGGCAATATTTATCCTTTCTAATGCTTGCGAGGAAAAATCTTGAGGGTCTTGAGAATCACGAAGCCTTTGGCTTATGCGGAGATCCGAGTTTGTGAAAATACAAGTATTCACTTCATTCGATGCAGAAGGACAATTGATTTTGAGGGATAGAAATGCCTGAGAGGTATGCGCCCATCTGATTGTTAGGTGTAGGTTCCTTGACCATGAAAGTCGGCATATATTCCTCAACTTCATGATCTAGGTCATTCTTAAACAAAAAACAATCTTCAAGATTATCAAACATGACCTTATCATCTTTGTGAAAGAAAAAATTATCTTGTTCTTGATCTACAAAGCGATTACAAGACGGTCATCTTTTCAAAAAGGAAGAATTTTCACCGACACTTTCACGACTATGTGTACGCACCAAATCTGCTGTGGCAAGAATTGTAACAAGACCTCTCAAAAGTAGATCTATCTCATCTTGAGACAAAGGAGACAATTTTTTTTGTTTTCTTTTGCTTAAACAATAATTATCTTCATATGACAAGGCATTCAAACTACCATTTATTCTTGAGTTATTGAAAGGAAATTTAACAAACACTTGCACAAAGATCTCATTATTTTGTTTTTCATGAGCTGACTTGATTGCTTCTTCATGAAGGTGTGTTCTAATGATGAACGGTATAGTGAGAACATTTGGATCCATTGCGTGATATTACCGCATCCCAAATGATTTCAACGGTAGAATTCTACACGAATATTCTTGGTCATCACAATACGAATGTAGATGCGAAATGAGTGAAATTTGGACATTATCATAATGCGCAGTACGCATCTTTGTCTTCTTCTATTGACGGATACGGAAAGCGACACTTTCTCTTTCATCACTTTCGGCCATATGATCTTCAACTTTCTTTAACGAAGTCTCTTGAGCATCTTGATGGGTATCTCTAGGTTCTCTTCATGTTCTTTGAAATGGTTTCTCATATAAACCTGTGATTTCGTCCATGAAATCATTATCTCCATAAAATTCTCTAGATCTTCAATGAAATTATGTACATGGCTACAACGATTCTGAACTAAAATCAAAGGGATGGATATGATTCTTTATACTTTTAAAGAACATGGTATGAAAATCCCTTAAACAATAGATAGAAGTAGATGGGGGAAAACTTTCATACCAAGATTGGGCTTTGTCTTCCAAAGTAGCCATAAACATTTTCATCAAACGAGTCTTCGGGGAAAATTGATCTTTAATTTATGCACATGAATGTGAAATTTCACACGGATGAAGAGCGAGCGTCATTACCTTCCTCATTTACGAACAGAGCCGTCCAAGCAGTCCACCTTGGGTATTTTATTTGGAAAACTTGGGATGTGATCTCGGCTCACTTAGGAGCGTATCTTCTTACCATCCGGTCCATCTTGACAATTACGAAGCTGCGATGCCACTGCCGGTGAAATCACCATGAAGCATTGATTTGGATTGTTCGGTGAATGAAGTCACCGGGTGAATGATTTCAGCCTTGCGAGTGTACGATTGTTGTTCACCATCAACCATTAGATACGAACTTGATATATGTCTTTGGGGGCAATTTATAAGTTAAGTGTTACGATTACAAGCTAGACGAGAGATCGGCGGGGGAAACAACGTTTATCTACTATGCACTCGCGAGTCAAGACGATTCGAAGGCTACGGAGTGACTTGAGACTCGTCGCCAACAAACGGAAACATTTTTTGAGTTTTCCCCCGGTATGGTCGCCACTATGTTAGCGCTCGAATCGGCCTCGAGTGAGGAAGGAAAAAGTCGAGGCAACATCAAACCAAGCTCAACCTCGTAGCTAGCCCTACGAGGACGGGGAAAATCTCTCAGGTCAATCCTGGATAAAATGAGCGATAGGGTGCGAGATGACTCTAGAATGGGAGCGATTTTAGGCTAGTAAATAGATATGAATAAGGTTTTTAATAAATGATTGGGTTTTATTTTGGGTTGCATGGGGCAAAACGGCGAGAGCGAGAGATTTAATCAAAGGCACGGATTATTCCATAAGGCAAGATAGGCAAGAGCTTAAGCATCCAAACTAAAATTATATGAAATGGAAGGGCTTGCTAAGAAAGGCTGAAAAGGGGCATTAATGTATGAATCCATTTCGGACGAGAGGAAGAAACACAAAAAATGAATGCTTCTCGAGGGCAAAGCGATGAAAGCTGAATTTTATCCTTTACCACTCAAAAACATTCAAATTGGAAAACGATTATGAAATGAAATGTAAACATAACAAGGAACATATGAAACGAGAGAAAAACATATGCCAAATTCATACCACGGGGGATCGTATGAAACGAGTTGCAACTTTAAATTATTTCTCTGTGTCAAAGTTGTACAATGAATCTCTGTTATCTCTCCTCACACCTGCGCGAACTCTACCTCTTTACAAATGATTTTTCATACAATAAATAAGCCCAAGAGAAAACGGATCGACCGAAACAAGGCGGCTGTTTCAATGAAGTACAAAAATAGAGAGATTCATCGATTTGTTCTAAAAACGAGAACTCGTAACATTTTCCACTTTCCAATCATTGACCAATGAAAAGGCAAGAAGGCATGTCGTGTATCCCCTTTAAATTATTAGCGGAAGTCATAAATAGAAAAAAAACACTCTTATTTCTGTTGTAGCGGATGTCTCCATTAATTTTGGCTTCGATAGGTGTCAATGTTTCACAATGCGTTTCATTGGAATCCCTTGGTGAATTGTTACAATTGCAATGACATCTCCGGATGCGAATTGCTGATTTCATTATTTGTAATCCACGAGATTCGGATTTTTCAAGAAGTCATTCAGCGAGAGCGCCATATAACTATCGGATTGTGTTGATTAGAATTTCGATGCGATTTGGGAATTTGCTTGATCCACGTTGAGATTCGTATTCCACCCATTCCGAGTGCCAAGGTAGCACCTTTATATAACAACAAGATCACCCATGGCCCATTAACGCTAACCCTTATACATCACCGTTGTCACCATTATAAGCTTGTTCCTTGTACTTTACGCACTAACTCTTGTCATTTGAAGCGAACATCCAAGGCGAGCTTTCCGCGTGGCCCCGGCTATTTGACATAGCAAGAAATTCAACGCCTTTACTCCCTATCACAATTCCTTCATTCAAAACTAGGTATGTATCTGCGACCATTAGGCGATCAGCTAAGACAAAACGGTGAAGAAAAGAGTGCGATTTCCCCATTTTCATCAAGGCGGAGTAGGAAATTCGAATTGAAAAATATCAACCATTTCTCTCTGGATGAGTCTTGCGGCCCAGATTCACCCTCTTTTACGACTCCAACAATACATGCCTTCGTCGGTGAGCATCTTAGGTTTACCTCTAAGGAAAATTTACGACCTCGCAATATTTTCTAATTTCTTTAATTGATGCTCCATTGTTTTCCTATAACTTTTCCCATACTCTCTCTAGGAACATCTATAGCTTGTATAATTTCTTCTTCGAAGTGCGGCCTTCGTTTATTATGTCATCTAGTATAGGAGGAAGAGGAGGCCAATCATTGAGATTATCATTATTATTATTGACACGAAACAACGACAATACGAGAGATCCTCTCACGTCAAGTAGCCATCGAGAACGAAATTGCAATTTTTCAAACATTTTTTTTAATAAATGTAAAGCATATAGCGAACATCATACGCGGCTAACTTTTGCATCGGATACATTGGGGTCTCTGCTTCCAAAATTCTGGAAATTGTTCGAGTTGAGTCCGCACTTTTGCCTTCTCGGGACTTGTCACACCACAATACTTTGCTAGAAGGTCAACGAAAGATATGTACTTATTATCGGGAGGCCTCTTTGCCTTCTTGTTGCTCGATAAGTGAATATGCAATGCAGGTGACAATTTCATTGTTTAATTTGATCCCATGTTTGGAAAGCTAATGCGTTATTGTCACATTTGCAATCATGAATGACTTTTTGTAACATGAATAGATTCTAGAGCGAGGTTTGCGGGTGACTTTATTAGTATGTTTCCACACTTATTTGCCAGTCGGATACACGGAATCCTCGGATGCAAGGCTTGCATGAGACAAAGCGACCATGTTGAGATAAGATAACACCCTCACAATCGAAGCCGATCTAGAGTTTCCTTTCTCGAGAAGGTTGAAGAAATGCAAGCGGAAGTTGTGATGGCTCTGTGACAATACGCACGAGTAAATGTGCCAAACGATCCTTCAATTCTTCCATATTACCCATCAATTCTTCCATATTACGCTGCGACGCTGAAGGATCGGGTCGATGCTACTCTCTTCCTACGTTGTGGAGGACCAACATCTCTAACACTACATATTTAACCACAATTGACTATATGCGTAGCGCGCTCACCCGGTGCGTAGCGCCTTGTTGCATGTGCGTAGCGCCCTTGTTATTTTACACGGAGTTGGTGAGGCCCAACGTAGCGCGCCTCTTGTGCGTAGCGCACCTTCCTTTGTGCGTAGCGCGCACCTCTGACTCGGTCCACGGCTTTAAAGCTTACTTCAAACTTGACTTCAATCACTCCAATTCGGTTTTTCCTTGGGAAATTTGCGAAAATGATTTGTTTTTTTTTTGCGGGGATTGGGCTAACTTTGAGCTTCTTTGCCATTGAAGAAGCGCAAAATTTGAAATACTTTGAAAACTTACCTATTTATTACAAAGACACATCTAATGATTTCTTCTTCAAAACGGGGTTTTGAAGAAGAATCAATCTCACATTGATAACCATCTTGAAATAGAAACTCAACGAACCTTCTTCCTTTGTAGGAATCATTCGACAAGTTTGAAGACCAACTATAAAACCTTGACTGCGAAATGACTCTTTTACGGACCACCGGTAACATCAATGAGCACCAAATGACGAGAAATGAACCTTGGAGAATTTGATTCGACAAGGGAGCGAAAACGGACCCGAGTCTAACGAGTTGCAATGGCATTTCATTTGAAAAGGGTAGGTTTCCCTATTTACAGCGGTGTCACACCTTTTGACATATTGTTTTGCATCTTTGAAGAGGAAGGTAATAATATCCTAAAAGAGAGGATTTTACGGAAATTTGTCCTTTTGTACGCAAAGTGTACGCCGCATGGTTCGTCATGACATGCCTTGAGGATATCGAGGCATTTCATCTTCTGAAACCATCTTTTGATCACAAGATCTGGCCACACAATTTTAAACAATTCGTTAGAAATCCATGAATATTTTGAACTCTCTTTGAATAATATTTCTTTTTTCATGGAAATAAATGTGGAGAGCGGTTTCCTGTAACCGAATAGTTAGCAATATACGCATACCAAGGGGTCTTAATAGTTACTACAAACAAGTATTCATCGGGAAACTTATCCTCTACGGGAATCTTCTTTAAAGTCTGAATCCTAGACAAGAAATCAGCTACGCTTATTTTGTTTCCATAGTCTATCCAACACATAAATATTGAATTCTTGCCAAAGTAGGAGCCATCTTGTCACTCTTGCCATTAATGTAGTTTGTTCATTAGATATCTAATCGCGAGAATGATCGGTATGAATAAAAATTTCATAGCCTGTTATATAATGTCTAAACTTATTGATTGCATGAACAACGGCTAAAAACTCTTTTTCGGTTACGGTATAGTTCAACTCGGTGGGAGTCAAATTTTTACTGGTATAGTAAATGGCATAAGGGACTAAATCCTTTTGACCCAACACGGCTCCTAGAGTTGTATACGAAGCATGCAGCCAGAAATATGGAAAGGGAGTTTCCAATTTGGTCCTCTCAAGATAAGTGCTTCGAGATATTCTTGTTTTTTAAAGTTTCAAAGGTGATTGACAATCGGGATCCCATTTCAATTCACGATCTTTTGTAAGCGAGTTTGAAGAGTGGAGATGCTATTTTTAGTGAATTTTTCTATAAATCTTCTATAGTATCTAGTAAATCCTAGAAAACTTCTAACATCTCTTTGAAAATTTGGAATAGGCAACTTGGAGATGACTTCAACTTTTGATCTATCAACCTTAATCCCATCTCCTGAAATATGATGCCCCGAAACAATACCTTCAGTAAACATCATAAAGCATTTTTAATGGCTTAATGAAAGGTTTGTTTCTTTACATCTTCAGGACTTTTTCAAAATTTTCTAATGCACATTCAAATGAATTACCATAAAAATTTGTAAAATCATCCATATAAACCTCTACAAAAATCATGGATTAGATCGGAAAAAAATTCTAAGGAAAATCTTGCTCTTTGGAATGTTGCGGGTGCATTACATAACTTAAAGGAAGTATAGAAGACAAAATTCCCCCATGGACGAGGGTAAATGTGATCTTATCTTGATCTTCGGTGCTACACAAGATTTAGTTGCATGTACTTAAAACCATCCAAAAATAGTAATTTTTGCTTGCTAATGTATCTAATACACGATCGATAAAGACAAAGGAAAGTGATCCTTCAAAGTTGCTTTGTTCAATTCCTGTAATCAATGCATACCCTCCATTTACCATTCTTTTTGGGTACTATAACCAAAGGAGAAACCCATCGGCTATACGAAATTGGATAAATGAAGTTTACATTGAGTAGTTTTTGGAGCTCTTCTTTCACTATCTCCCTGAATTTGGATTCATCATTCTACGAGGTTGTCGATTGGTCTACTATTTTCCTCAATATAGATATGATGGATGCAAGTCTTAGGATCAATACCTTTCATATCGGTATACTCCCATGCAAATGCGATAGAATGTTTTTGCAAGATTTTTAGTTAGTTCCTCATTGTGACTTTTCCAAATTTTTGTTGATATTTAATGTTTTTGCGGAAAAATATCAATGGTAGAACTACCGAACTCTTCCATGGAGTAAAGAAGACATTTGTCTTGATGATAAATATTCTATGTCGATTCAAAGTGAAATTGTGTGAGGTCATATTCGAAGATGTCTCAAAATTTTCTAATGTGTTCGAAATTTGACTATCCTCTTTGATTTCGAAATGGTAAAGACGAGGTTGTATAGTGTCCTCTCTTCGACCCATTCATTGTCTCCTACTTCGTGATTGTTTTTTGTTGGAGGATACAAATTGAATTTCTTTGTCGAATTACCATTAGAAATGTACATATCCCCGGATCTACGGTAATGAAAGCATCATTTGTGGCTAGCCAAAGGTCTTCCTAAGATAAGTGGGTGCCCTCCTATATTACCCGCCAAGTCAAAATCATAAAATATCACGGATATTCCCAGAATCTAAGGAAATTTGAAATATATTCTAATACACCATGCGGTTTGATAATTGATCGATACGCAAGGATTTAGGTAAAGTAGGTGTAAAAAGAGGATTAGGAAGTTTTATTTGTTCCATAGTACGTCTACTCATAATGTTGATAAACGGCCCTAAGTCAATCAATGTGTTTGGAATTTCTATCCCATTTATATGTGTCTTGACAATTGGACTACGGATCTACATGTACGCATGGTAATTTTTCCCATCATGATATCTACAATTTTTCCTACCGAATTGGATTCTTCTTGTATCTCTTAGTTTCCTTCCTAGTATTTTGAGACTCAACTCCTTTATTGTTTTTGCTAGAATAGGAATCTCTCTAATAGCTTGTAGCAAAGAATTTTGATACAACCATTCTTTAATTCATCTAGAAAATCATAGTTAGGCAACAAAATTTACTCACCCCTTTATCTGATTTGTAATCTTTCGGGGAAAGGAGGTGCTCAACTATAGGAGTTGTGGGAATTAACTTTTCTTTCTCTTTTTGAATGTTTAAGTTTTGAAGAGATGCTTCCTCGAACCCTTATTGACTTTAAGAGAGTCCTCCTTAGAGGTATCTTGCTCTTGGACATATATAGAAAGGTTTTTCTAAAACTCTACCGGACTGAGTTGTACATCATTGAGAGGAACAATCATATAGGTAGGAAATTGTTGTCCTTCTATCATGTAAGTATTCGAGGATTTTGTTGTTAGGATTTGTGTTTGGTGGAAGTTGATTTGTCTTTTGTTGGAATGGAAGCATGAGTTGAGAATTTGGATTTTGTTGAGAAGGTTGTTGTTGTGTAAATGGCAATGAAAGTTGTAGATTTGGGTTTGGAAGTTGTTGAGTTTGTTGATTTTGAAAAGATGGGGGATATTGATAAAATTGAGCAAATCTCCCATAAGGATTTTGCATACCTTGTACCCATGAGCGTATGAATTTTGAGGTTGGGGCCAAGGTTGTTGCCAAGGATTCCAATTTGGTGGGGATTGAAAATTCATAGGGTTGTTAAATCCTTGAGTTTGTTGTCCTTGCCAAGGTCTTCTTGCAACAAACGAGAGAGACTCTCTTTGAATTTGGATCTTCTTGAAAGGCTTGACTTTGAGTCCGAGGAATTGAAGGACAATCCTTGGTCTCATGATTTTACGAGCAAATCATACATGTTTCTACAAATTTTGCATCAAAGGACATTCCTTAAATCATGTTTCTTCCTACATTTCGGACAAAAGATGGCTAGAGCATCGGTTCTGCTTCTGCTTGTTTTGAATTTTAAGGGTGTCTAGTTGTTCACTAAGGCTCCCTAAGATATCAATTTGAATTCATCAAGAATATTGCCAATATCTGCCCTACTTATTGATCCAGTTGCGGATTTTTGCCCACGATAAAGAAGGATCTACGAGCCCTTTTCCGTTTTAGATTTTCCCCTTGAGAGATGGACACATAGTTCTGTTATGTCCACCGAAGTGGAAGTTGAGAAATGTCTCCTTTTCCCATCGTGTTTAAAATATCTATCCATTCATCTCCTACAGATGGCTTTTAATAGAAGGGCTTTCAAATTTCCTCATCTAAGTTGCTCATATTTGCTCTTTTTAAGTTGTATTCTGAAATCTTTCAAGTAAATCCTCCAAATTTTCATCTTCTTTTTGCACCATTTTGAATACCTCATCCTTATGATTGGTGGGCATGCAATAGTCGAGATATCTATCCAAAAATGTTTGTTTCATATCATTTCCAAGTCCTAATACATTGGGTGACTAATCCCATGAACCATTTCAAAGCGGCTCCCTTCAATGTTGGAGAAGCAGGTTTGAGTTTTTGAGAGTCTTCCATATAGTCATAGGTTCGGCACACAACTTCAAACTCAAGCAATGTTTCGGGATCCTCACTTTGCAATCCATAAAAGTTGGGGAGGACGGATGGTGAGATTTTTTTCATCGTTGTATGAGTTTCCTCATCAACTATGGGGAATCAAGCAAGTTGTCTCCTTCCTTATTACTGCACCATTGTTGCCTCCGTATTTCCTCCTCCTCTACCTCTACCTCTACCTCCAAATCCATCTACTACTTCCTCCACCATGATATTTTCCTCGAGTCCTCAAAGTCCTTTGGTTCTTCTATCAAGGGAGGATGAAAGGAGTTTCTTCCTTTTCTTCTTAAGTGATTCTACTTCTTTAATTACAATATACTCTCCTGTAGAAGTAAAGAAAGGGTCTTCTTCTAAATGAGATTTGGTAGACGGTGTAGGAGAATCCTCTAGTTCGAAATTTGCTCATGAATTCCGGGAATCTTAAGGCTAGGGGTATATGGTGGTGAATCTTGTCTATGTCTTGAAGAAGATGGAGTTGTGAAAAGGAAATCGAACTCTTGGCTCTAGTATAAACCTTCCCCTAGAATCTCTTGCTCTATGCATGTCATTTTTTTATTTTTAAGTTGGGCTAATAATTCTCTTTACGATCTTCAGGGTCACACTAAGTGCAAAAAGAGAGCATACTTAGAAAATTATTGAACCAATAACTCTCTTTTACGATCCTCAGTCCACCCAGGTGCGAGAGAGCATACTTCAAGAAGTTATCAAATTTTCCCTTATTTTTATTGTTTTTTTTTTAAAGAATTTGGCTACCTAGTTACACTTCCCCCGGCAACGGTGCCAAAATGTTTGGTAAATTTAGTGTGTCCTAAATTGCTACATTAATTTTTCAATCTGGGATTCGTAGGCGATGATGTGGCGCACTATATGTGCGAGATAACCTATCTCTTACTTTTTGTCGTTTTTGGTTTTTTTTTTTTAATATTTATCTTAGGTTTTTATCTTGGTTGGTTTCCTAATGTGAGATGGCAATTCTAAGAAAGACAAGTATGGATATAAATGTTCAAGGCAATGATGTCCTTTATAATTATTTCCCAAACTTCAAACTTCAAAAGGGTTTTAAAACATGAAATGACAAAATTAATTCTTAGAAGAAAATGAAAATGTGCCACTATACTAATCAAACAAACAATGAACTATTGATCATGAAACTCATTACCCTTGCTTGCTACCTAAATACAAAAGCTTTGTACTCAAAGAAATCCAGAATTGCAAATAAAGTAAAGCTAAAATCAGATTACATCAACTCATATTCGACCCCTCACCATTAGTATCGCTATGGCTTTCGGAGGTAATCACAAACAGCTTGACAATACGATATTTAATTTGTAGAAAAAATAAACTAATATCAAATTACACACTCATACTTCAATCCCTCACCATTAGTACTGTATGGCTTTCGGATAGCGATAATGACATGAAATTTGTATCTAACTTGCGAGAAAAATAAACTAATATCAAACTACTGCCCCATTATAGCATCATTTTCACCTTCATATGATTCATGATTGCTTTTATGGCTTTGGGCACCCATTCCTACGGAACTTGGACAAAATTCACTAAAAAACGGTGTTAAAATCCCCATACGCGGGTATGCCCGGACTTTTCGCGTGTATACACGAGTACACATGTACTTTTCCACGTATGACATTAAAATCATTAAAAATATATAAAAAGGCCCTATTTTCGAGTTGGGTTGATGGTTACTCTGGTAGTTCAACCACCCCGGCCACGTGTGCTTGTTTCCAGCGGTTGAAACTACTTTGAGGGAGTATAAAGCCCCTCATGTGCATGGCCTAAGGGGGAGAGAATTATTGATATTATACTCTGTTTGGAATCCTCTATCAGAGTCTGAATTCCGAGTGCCTCCTGCACTTCCCGGTTCATTACGGAAACCCTTGTTTCTGGAGATGCTCATCTCTCTATATGTCATCTCGTATGCACCGAGTTCGGAAGGAATCTTAGCGAGGCAAGGGCGAGACGGATCTGGACGACGGTCGCTCGAAGATGCGTGGAAGGATTCGGGTGATATCTCCACTCGTTATTCTGTACATGCTATTTATAATACGGAAGAACAATCTTGTTCACGAAATATATGTGTTAGTGTCAGCTTGCATGTGAGAATATTGTTATTTAAGCATTTATTATGGTTTATCTAATGTTTCACATGGATTTCACTAACATTTAGAGTAGATATATCTTTGGCCACAACTAGTTCTTCATGCTTGTTTTCTTCTTTTCTTTCGGAGTTAAGAAGGAAGAAGGGTTGCTCGGGGTTTGGACCCGCGGGATACGCTTCAACGCAAGTAGGACCTATGGGTAAGTTCCTCGATCTACTCTATTTAGTTTTTCATGAACATGTATGGTTGTGTGAGTCCTTCTTGAGTAGCATGCCTGTCTGTGGAGGTTTTTAGCCCAACAAACCTCTAGGGTGATTTTCCCCGAAACATAGCGGCGACTCGGGGATCACATTCTTGTGATTCCCCTTTGTTGAGTGGTTTCGGTACATTTGATAGGTTTCCAACGGTTTAACTTTTATTTCCGGTCCGGTTTACTCTTTCTCGGTCGGAGGCGGAAATCCTGGTTTCTTATCCGGGCTTGATTCTTTTTGTTTTTCATTTTTTTTTACCTTTATACACGGGTTTTTACGCACACGATCGCGTATACATGCATTTTTGTTAAAAGGGGGAGTCGCGTATACACGGGTTTCCTTTGCTTACGATCGCATATGCACGCTTGTTATAAAGCGCAGAAGTTGCGTATGCTAGGTAGATTTTGAAATTTTGGATTTCATGCCTTTTAGTCCCTTTGTCTATGGAGACCTATTCTGGGTGTCTTTTGAAAGATGAGCATCATAGTTAGATTACTTGGCCAAAATTATTTGATTATTGGTGATGCTTTATACCGTCGAAGGGTTGATTCAATCTGAGATCTTTGCTTAAATCTCAAAAAAATTTGAAGGGCTATCTTGAATGATTCCCACCGGTGGAGCTTGTGGTGGTCATTTATTTGGGCTTGCTACGGCCAAAAAATCTTGCGTCTTTGGTACTTTTGGACTTCGATTTTCAAAGATTGTATGGAGTCGGTCAAAAAGTGTCATGTTTGTGTCAAGTCTATACTCGAAAAATGCGCACTCATCCGGCTCGCTTTTTCCGGTCATTACTTGTCGGTCCCTTTACAAAGTGGGGTATTGATTATACTACTTGTAACCCGCCTTCGGCTAAAGGTCACAAGTACATTATTATGTGATGAGCTACTTTACGAAGTGGGACGAGGCTATGCCTACTTTTGGGAATGTTGGTGAGGCTATGACTCTTTTTGTTTAACCGAGGTTATTGCTTGTTTTGGTATTCCTAGAGAGATTGTCAACGATCATGGTAGTCATTTTCGAGCTAGTATGATGGGCGAGTTGGCTCTCAAATTGGAGTTCCGTAAGGAGGCTCATCTCTAGTATTATTCTCAAGCCAATGGGCAAGTGGAAGCCGTGAATAAATCCTTGAAGACAATTCTTGAAGGACAATCGATAAAGCTAGATCCAACTAGCATGTTATCTTCCATATCACACTTTGGGCATACACGACGTCGATGGCACGGCTTTACTCCGTTTCAGCTAGTGCACGGGTTGGAATCCGTATTTCCCATTGAATGCCGAGATTCCTTCTCTTAAATTAGGCTATTGAAATTCTTCTGACACTTCTAGTCTTGAAGAACGACTCATTCATACGGAACATCTCGATGAGCGAGCGTCGGGATGCGCCACGATGGTGAGTGCATAAAAACCGAGTTAAAGCTCGGTACGATAAGGCGGTCAAACCCGAGGTTTTTCGGAAAGGTGACCTTGTTTTGGTCTATGCCCAAGAAAAAGATGCCATGGGGGCGGAAAAGTTTAAGTCTATGTGGTATGGCCCCTTCATCATTAAAAATGTCCTTAAGAAAAGAGGAGTGTATGCCTTGGTTGATTTCGAGAGGAACGAGTTGCCAAAGCCCCAAAATGGGCTCTATTTGAAGAAGTATTATGCCTAGGCTTCGGCTGGCATGTTGCTTTTGTATATAGTAGTTTTTTGATTTGGCCATGTCTGGTTGATTTTTCGATCTTTGATGGGTTGGGTGATGTTTTTGATCTGCTTTGGCAGGTTGTGTCGGATGTCATGAGTCATTTTGGTTTCGCCGATGGTGCTAGTAGACACACCCGGAACTTAGCTTCCGCGACTTGGGTGCTTCATTATCCTTCCGGTCAGCTGTTAGTATCAAGAGGGGTCTGCATTGGTCCTGCTTCCAATAATATAGCAGAATACACTGCAGTTGTTTATCTACTCTCAGAGGCAATATCTTTGGGTGTTGATTCGTTGGTAGTTTTCTTGGACTCTCAGCTGGTGGTGTCGCAGTTGAACAATACTTATCGGGTTCGAGACCCATTTTTATTACGGTTGTTCTTGAGGGTACGTTTGTTACAAAGATCATTTCATTTTTTAACTTTCATTCATATTCCTCGAGCTGAAAATTGGTTAGCAGACTCATTAGCTAATCAAGAAATTGATTGGCATATTAATAATTCCATACAATAAAATTTAATCATCAAAAACATCATAAATTTTGATACATTTATCATATCACATCAAATATCGTTGTATATATATCATCAGAGTGTTCAAAAACTTTACAAAATTTGGATCCATAAGGTCATACAAAATTTGGGCTTATGCCCGATCATGTTCAGTATCAAAAAAGAATATACAACCATCTAATACATAATATCTATCTACTCCTGAGGTCCCTGCCTAGAAGTCGTGTTCCTATAGAACGTGACCGCGGTGGCAACTCGGCGGAATAATCGTACCCAGTCTCGGGGCACTCCTACCACCCGTCTCTGGATGGCTTCCGGCGGGTCTTCCACGGTAGCCATAGGTATTTGGCGGGTTAATCCCTCCAAGTTCCTCTGCACAGCCTGGAGGGTCCTGTCTGAATCCACTGTATCTGCTTCGCCCCTGCGACGCTTGTGGCGCGGGAAACCCTCAGGTCGAACTGGTCCAATATCTGTATCATGATCATGTTTACATTGTCAGTCATTATGAATCCAATCAAAAACATGTTTATTTTTATTTTTTCATACATATTTGAAAAAATCCAAAAAAATTATATAAGTCAAATTTTTTTGCAAACTTACCGACTGTGCCCCATGCTGTGCCTGGTGGAAGAACAAGATCTGGATCTCCACGAAAGTCCATCCCGGCATAGGGATAGTCGTCCACAGTGATGATTTTTTCTCCCCACCAAAGGAAGAACTCATCATCCCAAGTGGTCCGGGGAACTTCACTTCCCCCTAATCTCTTCATCATGTCCGCCCAATGGGCAATTCTTGGGTCCCTCGGGCTACTGATGGTAGAGATAACTCTCGGTCTCAATGCTGGTATCTTCTCAAAGAAGAATGTCATCAAAATAGTACCGTATCAAAAGTGTTTGGTCTTTGCTTGGTGGATTGAGGTCAACTGTTGTTTCATGTTCAGTAATAGGGCTGTGCACCAATCATACACATGAGTCAAGCATTCCACTGCTATGCTCATTTGCGTCCTGGACGCCTGATGTAGGGAGGCAGATCCTGCCACTCTGCCAATGGTGAAAAGGAGGATTTTCATGTGCAAATCCCGTAAATCTTTAATCGCAATCTGAGTTCCAACTTTCTTGGAACCCTCTATGCAATACACGTGGACATAATCTTCCACGGTTAGCCCTCCCAGGGGCTTCCCGTGCAAGTCTACTGGTTCCCCCCTCCGGGAGAGTCCAGTGATAAAGTATATGTCTTCCACTTCAATGCGTACTGGCATCTGATCTATCATAAAACAGTCCTCTTCCGGTTCCCAGTAATTGACGAGCATTTCTAGCAACCGAACATTGCTTTTCATATTTGGCATTTTGAAAAATTTGAACAATCCGCAATTCCGAAGAATATTTTGCGATGCTCGATCTTGCATGACCTCTTGATCAATTGCACTGTGTTCACGCTCTCTCCATGAGATTGTCATCCTATCAAAATTCAATAAATCCTGCATTAGCCACGCATTTTTTGATTTGGGCCTGCGCATACGCGACTTTTTCTATGCACAGTCGCGTGTATACGCGACTTTCCCATTACAAACCCGCGTATGCGCAAGTCCGTGTTTTTTAGCAAGGGTTTTAATGGTGAAAATCACTAAATTTTAATTTCTAAACGGACAAAATGATTTGCAAAGATGATTGAGGAGCCTACCTGACAAATTCAGTGCGATTCGACGGTCGGTTGTTCCTGATTTGACGAAAGAAGTTTTTTTCTCCAGAGCACTTTTTTCCAAATCAGCAATGTAATAATGAACCAAATATGAGGTAATTTGTCTATTTATGCCTAAAAAGTTGAAAATTTTCGCAAAAATTTGTTATGCTTATTTTTTCAATCTATCTTAAGCTGCATAACCCGGATGCTTGGAAGTGCCCAGTTTGGTATGTTTTCAGGTACATTTTGACGAATTTGAGATTTTTCCCATTTTTGATCCATGATTACCGACTCGTCACGGCAGGTATATGATCTTCACTGGCATATAGGTTAGGGAAATCACTTTCCGTTGCATCTTGCATACTAGCCTTCATACTGATCACTTGCCATAGGGTCGATCCCATCAGGTCATGACTATTACACCCATTTCACTCGCCGATTATTTAATCATGACTTGATGGTAGAGCCTTCCTTTCCATGGGCTTCCTAGTTAGTTCCTCACTATCACTTGTTGCCCATGCTGCGTTTTATGTAGGCTTGGGAGTCCTCTTTAGTCCCGCCATGACTTATGTGTTGAAGCTTCATTCTTCTTCTTCCTCACTATCATTTTTTCTGGCTATTACCCTAGAGGCTCCCTGGTGTTGTTGAGTTGTATTACTGCATTGCATATTGGCTACTTGTTTATCCTGGCCTTTAGCCGGCTTCATTTGGACTCGATGTTTAAGCCAACTTTTGACCTTGACTATTTGTACAAGTTAACCATTGCATGCACTTAGCTATCGCGACTTGACACCCTTTTTACCCATGGATGGAACGTTCCTTTGAGTATCGCTTACCAGTTTCCGCCACCTTGCATTGAGCATAGGATTGTTCCAATCCCAGGAACTAGTGCATCTGATTTTTTGATACTCGTTCTATCCATTGTACTATAGCATTCTTTTATTATTTTTCAAGCTTATTATATGAAAAAGACAAAAAAATCAAATATAACAAAAAGAGCGGGAATGGGATGTATCTTCGTTGTTTTGATGGCAGTACAGAGTCAGTTTTTCGCCCTTGAACAAAGCACATATACTTATATATATTTCCTACATTTGGGATGGTTTTAGTTTTGACCTAGGTTTAGCCTTTACCTTGTTTCACTTGTCAGTCCTCCCCCGGTTGGTTATCTCTTCCAATCATATGGAGAGTTTGTTCTGCCTCCTGCATAACAGACTTATACAGTGTCACTTTTACTGCCATGGTCATCATGAGTCGTGCTTTTGTTCAAGGGAAGTCTAACCAGAGTCGGCCATTCTGCGGTGTCTCTTGACTCATTATTCAGTCGACCTTCCCGGTCTTGTCAGTATCTTGTTCTATCACATCAGATGTTTTGGTCTTCTGCTCGTGCTGGTTTGAGAAGGTCCCCATTGACTTCTTTCCGGCGGGTTTGTCTTTTATAGACTACGACACATTGCTCTGAGAGCAAACCTAGAGCCGTACCCTGGCCCTATTTCCATCATTGATAGGTGACCTTGTGCTCAACATTTGATCATCATTATGGGTCTTTGACTGAGTGGTTTCCCCTGTGTTCGACGTCAACACACATTATCACACTTGGGATTCGTGCAGTACCTTGATTTCCATTTGACCCTATCGGTGGATTTCTCACCTCTGTGTCAGCTTTCATTATTGGTTGGTTCAGAGGGTTTCTTCCGTGCGCTAGCTTCATCTTGTGCATGTCGGAAACGTACTTCGGTTTTGGTTCCGTCACTCTACTTCGTTCGATTCCTTCCAAATCTTGGCCTGCGGGTTACACTCGCGCTGGACTGATGTGGGATGCCTTAATGCCTTCCTTCCAGCAGATCTTTTCCCATTGACTCCGACTCATTGCTCTGGGAATAAGGTCTAGAGTCTTTTTGTTAGTACCTTAGGGTTTGCAGTCATCAGTGGCAGACTCTTCGCTATCGACAGTGGGGATTCATCATTGCCTCCTGATTGGTAGATTCTTTCAAGTGTTCGACTTCAACTCATTTATTCGCACTTGTTAGATTGTACTGGGGCACCTTGACACTCATTTTCATTATTGGTGGGTTGTCTCGTGTTGGTTAACAATATACATCATTGACCGGTAATCCAACGATTTCTCACATGGTCAACTTCAGCTCATTTATTCCCATTGTGTAGAATTGTGCCATAGTGATCGGTGAAGACCTCGGGTTGCATCAGCATTTCTCGGTTCACTTTTGACAGTCCATTCAGTTTCTGCCAGTGATGTCGTCCACCCTTATATGTTGCAATTCAGTACAGCAGCATCCTATATGTTGGCTCCCGAGTTGCGTGATAGTACCGTTTGTTCCACCCCTTATGATTTGGTACTTGGAGATTCAGTTACTTATTTGATCAGACATCCAGTTGCAGCATCTTTGATCAACTTTTTATATGTGATACTTGGACATTGATTCAGACTTATACTTCCGAGCCATGCTTAGATGATTCATTATGTACTTTCAGTTCAGTTATACTTGTATACATGTTGGATCTATTCAGTACTGTCTATATGATGTATTTTTGACTGAGCATGGGTATGCCTGCCTCAGCATGAGTTGACTCTCTGTTTTCTTTCATTGGTTTTTGGCAGGCTGAAATCTGGTGAAGTCCTCTCTTGTCCTTGCGAAGTTCTTTCTATGTGCATAATACATTTCGGCCATCATGTACCCCTTCTGACCTCATATATTAGGGGGCATCTATTATAGCATCATTTCTCACCTTCATATGATTCATGATTGCTTTGATGGTTTTGGGCACCCATTCCTACAGACTTGGACAAATTCACTTAAAAACAGTGTAAAAATCCCCATACGCGACTATGCCCATACTTTTCCGCGTGTATACGCGAGTCTAGCTAGACTTTTCCGTGTATGCCATTAAAATAATTAAAAAATATATAATTATTCCCTATTTTCGGGTTGGGTTGATGGTTACTCAGGTAGTTCAACCACCCCAGCACGTGGCCAACTGTTTCCAACTGTTGAAACTACTTGGAGGGAGTATAAAAACCCCTCATGTGCATGGCCTAAGGGAGAGAGAGAATTTATTGATATTATACTCTGTTGGTATTCCCTATCCAAGTCTGAATTCCCGTGCCTCCTGCACTTCCCAGTTCATTACAGGAAACCTTTGTTTCCTGGAGATGCTCATCTCTTTATATGTCATCTTGTATGCACCAGTTCGGAAGGAATCTTAGTGAGGCAAGGGCGGGACGGATCCGGACGACGGTCTGCTCGAAGATCGTGGAAGGATTCAGGTGATCTCTCCACTCGTTATTTCTGTACATGCTATTTATAATACAGAAGAACCATCTTGTTCCCGAAATATACGTGTTAGTGTCTGCTTGCATACATGAGAATATTGTTATTTAAGCAGTTATTATGGTTTATCTAATGTTTCATATGGATTTCACTAACATTTAGAGTAGATATATGTTGTACAACCAGTTCTTCATGCTTGTTTCTTCTTGTATCTTAGGTTAAGAAGGAAGAAGGGTTGCTGGGGGTTTGGACCCCACGGGATCTGCTTCAACCGTAGGACCTACAGGTAACTTCCTCGATCTACTCTATTTAGTTTTTCATGAACATGTATGGTTGTGTGAGTCCTTCTTAAGTAGCATGCCCTGCTTTGTGGAGGTTTAAACCCAACAAACATCTAGGGTGATTTTCCCCGAAACAAAGAGAATGAGATTAAAGACAGGATTTTATATGCCATGGAAATTAATAAGATGATTGTAAAAAATGATTGCAGGAAGTCTACAAAGAAGAAGTTGATTGAGCTTAAGGAAGCAGTGAGCCAGTTTGATATTTTATTTGAAAAAAGAGCTAGAGCAGTTTTTCCATCATGCTGGGGTATTGGAGGTAGTCTTTTATTATGGGATTCTTATGAACCCTTGCTGGTGTTGGCAAAAATAAAGGTGGACAATACTCATGAAAAGATTCAGATTCTTAAAGGAGCAACAACGATCAATTTCCTTCAAAGACATTTCCAGTTCTTATGGTTAGTGAAGACTTTGTTTACAGAGAGGCCATCATTCAACAGAATCACTGCCTTTAGATTGGAATATCACAAGCTGGTTCATTCACCTAAGACAAACATTGAGGTATGGAAGAATTTTAGAGCCTGGATGATAGATCCACCAAAGGATCCCTCGACTTCAAAGAAATATAAACCAACCAGTCAAGGAATTGTAGTAGCAGCATCATTAATTCACATTCAGCAAATATATTAGGATTTAAGTTTCATGTTATTTTCCTCTTTTAAAAGAGAATGTAATTGTAATAACACATTTTGATGACATCTAATAGGTAGTTGACGAAGTCCAAAGTAGTTGAAGCAGTTAGGATTACTTTCAACAGTTACAAACTGTTTTCTATTGTATTTAAAGAGATAAACAAGAAAGAGAAAGATTTCAAGTTTTGGACCTTCAGACTGCAAATTTTGTACTCAGTTTTTGAATGATTAATGAATGAAAAGAAAGTTTCTGGCATTTGCTGATATTGATATGTTTTCCAGTTTATATTGTGTATTTTCTGTTCTTGAATAAAATGAAGTAATGAAGCTGCAGGTCTCTTTTTACATATGTGAATAAGAGTTAAAATCCTTAATGGGCGCTCCTTCATTTTAACTAATCTTTTGTCATAAAATTCTTTTGAAGTTTAAAGCGATAGATATTGTTTATCACCATATCAATTTAGGCTTCCTTCCTTCATATTCTTCTCATCATTCCATTTGATATCAGCAAATAATGGCATTGCAAAGCATTTATTGCATTTGATTATTGAGGGTTTAATAACATAACATCTAAGGGTGGTTAAGCAGAGACCCTTGATATTAAAATTCTGTGACATACATGTATAAATGTCTTAAGCACTGATTCCTTAATACAAACAAGGGATTGTCTCTTAAGGTACAACACGTCTCATGGATCGAACCTGGCTACTAGGAGCCCACATAGAAGCAGTAGCAGGATCAGTTAGATTGATGTAGTCAGATGCCAAGAGGACCTAAATCAGAGTGACAAGTGTCAGATACTGGAGCGTAGATCAGAGTTGGCAGCAGTGCATAGTGCATTGATGCATATGTCAACAACACAAAGAATCCAGTAGACATGTGTAGTAGCTAGCAACAATCAGAAGACTCTGATGACAGATGCATTATATTGATTCAGTTGTTTGGAGGCTATTCAGTTTCAGAAGTGTTGCATGCAAAGGTTGCATGTGTGAGAAACACTAGAGAAGTGTTGCATGCAAAGGTTGCATGTGCGAGAAACACTAGAGAAGTGTTGCATGTCACATGCAAGGGTTTCCTGTTGCATACAAGAGGTGAATGTTGCATGCAAGGACATTCCTTTCTTGTTGAGAGGGAGTGTTGAAGTTTGCAACAAGAAACAGTGAAATTGGCATCCAGAAACAACAAGAAGCACCTACACTAAGTGTGGGACTAGGAGGTCCAAGCAACACCTACACTAGTGTGGGACCATAGCTCTAAGGAGAACCTCAATTGGTGTGGGCTAAATTTGGTGCATGTATATTTTAATTATCCCTTAATCAAAATGGACAATAAAATGTAATCTTCTCTTAATCACTTGTAATAGTTAACTGAGTGTGATAAACTCATTTAGCTTATGAATTTCGAGTTGAGGGTAGTTGGTGAGGCATACAGAGTGATTCTATGCATTTTAGAGTTCAATTTGCAGTTAAGTGCATGATTTTAATGCATAAGTAACCATTTAACTTAGTTAAGTGAGTTAAAGTCAGTTGTGCTAGTTGTAAATGTTTGTTGCATTAGTGATAGATCAAGTGAATTAAATATTATTTAATTCACAATCAGTGATCTAACATGCAACTGATGATTTACTATTATTATCTACATGCATGTTAGTTCCAGTGGAGACCCAGTTGAGATACATGTTAAAGGGAAGTTAACTATCAGTTGTGATATCACAAGGCTACCCATATGCAGTTAAAACACCACAGGATGCCCATGATACTCAGCACAGTTGAGAAAGGCTGAAATTCTTAAGGAATAGGGATTGCATTTCTCATGAATTGCGTGAGCAAGGTAGGCTAAAGATAGGCTGAGAATTGGTTAAGTGTTGTCATGGTTTTGTCTGGATCAGTGTGAGATGATTAGCAGAGTGCATTGTAATTGTTTCACGATTGATTCTGGAATATAAAATATATGAAAGAGGGGTTTTGAGCAGAAAGCTTTCCTTGGGAAATTATCTGTGTTGTGGTTTGATTGATTCTTCTTTGCTTCATGTGATTGGTGATTGTGTTTTTAATTCCGCAATTGATTTGTAGAAGCAATTCAGTATCTAGCTTTAGTACATTGTTAGATCAGATTGAATCCATGATATACATGCTTGTTGTATAATTTCTACAATTTCTTCTTTCTCTAGGGTTAGTTCTTGTTTTATATCCTCTTCTTTTAATTTTTCTTGTTCATTTTATTCGTCCTCTTCACAATCTATGTAAAATAATTTATTCTCAACAAACTTATGACCTTTAATGTATTTTCTATCACAACTATAACAAAGCCCTTTTTCTCTTTTTTCTACCAATTGTTGTGGCATCAACCTTGTAGGTTGTGTAAGTCTAGGAGTAGCAAAACTTCCATCTTCATAGACGTGAGTGGTAGGCTTCCTTCTTGCCATAATTTTACTTTCAATTTTTCTTGCCAACCTGAATGCCTTCTCTAATGAATTAGATTCCCAAAGGCGAACCTCATGCTATATGTTATCCTTTAAAGTCCCTATGAAGACATCAATCATGTGTTCCTTTGGAATATTAGTTACCCTTATATTCAATTTTTTGAATTCCTCAATGTGCTCCACCATTGAAACCTTTTGTTTGAGATTTATCAATTGGCTAAAGAAGGTGTTTCTATTTGTATCCTCATAATGTGCTATAATTTCCTCCGTAAAAATTGACCAAGTGACAATTTTTTTACGACAGTAAAGACATCGATACCATACAAATGTATCTTTTTCTAATTATAAAGTTGCAATGCATACCTTTTGTGTGTTTTCACATTATGGAGATCAAAATATTTATCCATATGTAGTATCCATGTTACGGGATCCTTGCCATCAAAATTCCTCATATCGATCTTTGGAATATGGTGGGTCTTCAATCCAACATTAGAGTTTATGAAATCATGATTAACATTTATTTTTTTCTCATCATGAGTTTCCTCTACTACCTTTTTGCCATTAGGAATCATTTCTTGTATCAACTTTTTCAAACCTTCCTTCAAACCGTCCATGTATGCTTTTATATAATTATTCATGTCTTCCATGTTGCCTTTCATTTTTTCGTCAATCTTAGCTTCCATGTCATCCATATTATCTTTCATGCCATCCGTCTTAGCTTCCATGCCATTCAAACCATCCATCTTAGCTGGCACACCTTTCTTCAAACCATCCATATTAGCTTCCACGCCTTTCTTCAAAACTTCCATTTCATTTTTTGTTACACTTTGTGAGAGCAAAATTTGGTGCACTTGGTCTTGTAATTTTGATATATCATGTTGTATTTCTTCCTCTTCATGAGTCATAATATATTATTCTGAGGGCTTAATAAGCGTTGAATTATTTTTAAGGGGAATTTTATAACCCAACACGCTTCAATATGCCCTCAGAATCACTTCAAACTGGTTTTTCAAACAAGACTTTGCAATTTGGAAAACAAATACACACCTTTTTATTGCTTTTGAAGAGCTCGATATTGAAACTGATGTATCTCTTTTATTTCGGATCCCTGAGATATTATCTTTAGTCCTTTAGTATCCCTCTGAATCTTCTTACTAATGCCACAATTCTAACCTGATTTGGATTCTTCAAGACAAAGTTATGCCCAATCTCCCATAATAACCTAGTTATGGACTGGTTCAGTACAAAAAACTTGTACGATGTGCCTCATGTCATTGTTTCCTCCTTTGGCTCTAAAATTGATACACAGGAAACTAAAGTCCATTTAATTTCAACCACTTGTTACAAAATTCCAATCTGATGCTTAGAGAGAGAGTTATGATGATTTTACCAAGGTCACCTACATGAGATGAAATTCGGGAGCCTGCAAAAAACCTAATTTCCACAAATCATATCTCTGAAACTATTGCGAACCAATATCTCAAATTTTTACTTAATGTTCCTCAAGCATTGTTCGCAAAAGGGTTTTTCTTTTCGCTTCTAAAACTTGGCAGAAAAAAAATTATATCGAAAATTACACGATGAATCCAAAGCTGTGATACCAATTGTTATGAAACCAGCTCCCAAAATAGAAGAAAATAGGGATCAACGCCTTATAAATCAGCCACTTCGAGGGGGAAACACCCTTTACGTTACACAAATGAAAAATTATTGGATGATAAAAATGACAAAACCTCCTTCATATATATATGAGTCCATGGGGTCACAATGTAATCCTAGCTGACCTAACAATAATAATGTAAGGGCACAACAATAAAAATAGTAGGCTTATATGGGGCACAATAATAACAATATTGGGATTACAGGGGTATAAAAACAACAATAAGGGGGCTACACTAACAACAATAAGGGTCTGCATTAGTAATATAGGGACCTAACAGTTTGACACAAATTAAGGAATGGTGAATCCGACTGACAAGAGACTATTTGTTGACATGAAGGACCAAACACATCAATTCAACCATAATGATTACATGACTCCGACTTCATATACAAGGACTACATCTCTAAATGAATGTAATCAATCCTTCCTATTATATATCAAAATAATGAGCAACATCAACTGTAACTAATGCAAGAGATTATGAAAGAAAGGATGTTGTTATGCATTTATAAGGTGTTGTGGTTTCCAAAACTTTAACATGTTTCCACATTTCATCCAACTCAGAGCTACACATTTTTCCTCTTCACCTACTTGATTTTCAGTCACAAGTAAGAAAAAAAAGGATTGAATAATGTTTATACATTCAAAACCAACATCATTCACCACCTCTTCTTCATGAACAAAGTTTATAATGTCTCTGGTAAAATCCTAGAGTTGCTTCTCATCTTCACATGACTTTTCTTCATAATCGGAACTGAGTTAATGATGCTGCTAATTTTACACTCTTGTATTATTACACCAGGCCAAGAACCTAATGTATCATCAATGTCCTAATGTGTCTCATGTCTGCAATTGCATGTATTACCCAATTCATTGGAAGAACACTTGTCCTCATCAAACTCAAGACTTTTACATACATTTGACTGCTCATTATTTTTAGAAAGAATAAGTAAGAGCATGCTGAAATTTCTTTCATTACATTTTCTTTGCAAGGTCCTTTAAAAATATCTCAAAAATGCTCCCACTCCGTGCAACCATGGTCATAAATACTCTATCAAAAAAAGGATACATCTGTCAACTCACCCAACAAAGGACCCCACCTAAGGCACAAATCTGGAATAACATTTGAAGCAGTGAAGAATTACTTAAGTTTTTAAAAAATTGTTGGTTAATGACCCATAATTAACTTTGCACCACAAAAAATCTCTACAAAAGAGGTGTAATTGGTCCCTGCATATGTGCAACTTATAGAGTAGCCAAAGGAAAACTCATCCTTGTAACATCTCAACTAATTTGGCTTGCAAGAAACATGGCGATCTTCGAATACAAACAACCAAATATGAATAGTGACATAATTTCACCTTCAATAAAGACACTGCCACATAAGGAAATTAGGGCCAAAGGTATAGGGGATATTCAGTGGATGCACTACTCTGTAAAAAACAAAGATTATAATTGACCTCTATTTCATCATTCCAGAAGCCTAGTCCCTCTAGGTGCACTCACCCATCCTATGAATCTAGTTGGATATTGAGGATTGGTTCTGTGCAAATTGAAGAATGGATCAAGCTTCAACAACATCACATTCTCTTTTTTGATGGTGCATCAAGAGAAAATCCATGAGAAGCAGGTGAAAGGGTCATCTTTGAATCCAAAGTAGAAGCAGAAACTAACATTTTGTTTAAGGTGTCAAAAAAGTGACAAATAATAAATCTAAAGCCTTGATCTAGGAGTAAGGTTGTGTTGTACAATACAACAACCCTCCCCATTTAAAATTTTTAGAAGAAATATCATTTAGAAATAGGTCCCCTTTTTTATTTTTTAGGAATAAAAGACTTAGATGAAATCCGATCATTTTGAATAAAACAAATAAAGAGTCCATTGTTTCATAAATCACAAAGTGCTTATAAACAAATGAAACATTGAAAAATCCCCGATCCGATGAGATATAAAAACTTTTATCACATCAACATAATACATAAAGTGTTCACATTTAACTAAGTTCGATGTGATACCGTAATCGCAATCGCAAATCGGAGATATCTTAAAGTTTTACATTTGTTTTGAAAAACTCCGATGCGATGCGATGAATCGAAAATCACATTTCGGAGAAGCAATGTCATGTATGCTTAGTTTATAAATTCCGATGCGATATAACCCACCGTAAATCACAAATCGCAAAATGAAAAAGAAAACTCTTCATTTGGTCAATTGCAAAACTCTGATGTGATGAAATTTATCACAATCGCATTTCGGAGGAAAAAACATCATATTCACTCATGTTACCAAAATCCCAATGCGATGGACCCCACAGTAATCGAAATCGAAAATCGGCGAATATCATTCGCAACTTAATTCATTTGGAAAGAGCCGATGCGATATAACATCATCACAATAAAAAATCGGCGGGGATCATGAAATGTTATTTTTCATTCCTTTTGATAAACTTTGATGCAATCGATACTTAATTTTTACACTATACATATGTTATTTATTCATTGCAATCACAAAAAATCAAAAGGAAAGTTTTATATTCGCATTTCAAATTTTTTGATCTCTGATTGTACGTTTACTATTAAATGGAAAATCAAATGAATAATGATGATTGATTCTATTTTGAATGCATGAGTGTGACTCTTAGAGAAGGCATTTAAGTTTTAACACGAAGTTAATAAATTTAAAATAACGAATAAATCTTTTCATATAAGTTGTTCTCCTCATTGCATTTTCACCACGTCTGAAAGCTTTTCTCCTTTGCAAAAGCACAGAACACCCAATCCTTTCGTTCGCTGAGCAAGTGAGACATTACCAGACGACAAAATTTCAAAGAGATATAAGAAAGCAAAAGCTGCTTCCGCTGCAAATTTCACTGCTATTCCCATAGTACCAAAAGAAAAACCAACCAAACTCAAGCTGGTAATAGATACTTCATGCCAGGGACTTGGAAAAATGACTTGGGAAGATGTATACAACTTAATTGAAAAAGAAAACCCTAAAGTCACTGAGGAGAAGGTGACAGTTCCTGATGAAGATGACTCAGATTCTGATTCTGACACTCCTCTTAAAACGCTTGCAATTTCATTCCTTCATAGAATTGCAGCTCGGGAAAATATTTTCCCTTACTATGATGTAATTCGGTGGGTAATAGACAATGTCACCATCCAAAATAGGACCTTTGCTTTAACTGCGGGAAAAATGTTTGGGTCTTTCAGAGCAGAGGACATAAAGGCAATGTACCATCTTCTAGACCCGCAAAAGGTCTACAAGACTACAACAAAGCCTTTATTAAAGATTTTGCTGCAAGTAATGAAAATTAGTCTGAGCCAATCAAAGAATGGAGGAAAGCTCCAGAGAAGCATAAAAATGAATCATTAGGTATGTACTCCGTGGAGTCCCTTTCACCTCCATATTGTTATGCCGCCACAATGTTGTGAAGACTATTTGGAAATGATAATTTAGCTAGATTTTCAATCCAAATGTTACCCTTAATCCATTTTGCTGTGAATTCCAAAATCATGGATTGGGCAACTATCCTTTCAGATAAGATAACCAATAGAATCCTAGAGTATAGAAAGGATAAAAAAACTGGAAACACAACCCCGTTTTACTTTTGTGCCTATATTTTCGATGTCCTATGTTTTAACTCTGAATTTCCCATTCTTAGCTGGAAATGGACCCCCAAAGATCCCGTTCCCATTCATATTTACCATAAGTTCTTATGGAAGGTCCATTTTAAAAACCATGTTTATAGAATTTGTCACGGTTTCCTCATCCTTGTCTATCAAACCATTTTTAACCAATTTCCTCCCTGGCTTTCTGAAAAAGCCAAGACTGATATATCCCAGATTGGTGACTGGTTTGGAGAAGAGAAATTTACCTATGTCAGAGTATTTGGGAGTATAGTGTAGCCCCATATTTTACCTCTGTATGTCCCAGATAAACTTTTAGCACAAGAAATCTCCTACCAGTTAATAGTAGAAGGCATGTCAAGGTGTCTCAAGAATAACAAGAAACTAATGTGGCCTACTTTTCCATTTCACTGTGGGCATTATACTCTTAATAACTTCACACATGCTGAGAAAGAAGTCATCAAAATAAGGGATCTTAAACTCTCTAAATTTCGAGGCAGGCAGCATGAACCGAATAAAGTTGCACTTGATTTCACAACTTCAGTTTCAATTGTTCGGTTCGAACATGAACCTGATGAGTTTGATGATTTATTTGTTTCTATTGATAAATTTCCCCAAGTTTATGACTTGGCTAAATCCAAATTTTAGACTGAGGATATGAATAAATTCATGTTATTTAGAAGTCAAAGACTGCTGAAAGCTCCTCTTGACCAGTTAAGAGTTATGCTGCAAGAATCTGAGAATATAGAAACAGATCAGAAGTAAAAAGAAGATGCAGCCAACAAAGCAGGAAAAGAAACATCTACCAGCAAGGGAAATGTGCAGACTGAAAATGTAAGCACAAGTAAAAAGCCTGATGCACAAAAGGAGAATACTGGCAACAAAACAGATGAACCTATTGGAAAAGGAACTATAGTTCAAACAGGGAATGAAAGTACAGGTGTTGAGACCAATGTGCATATTGAGAAAGGAAATACAGGCAGTGAGACTAATGTACAGGCAGAAACGAAAGATATTGGTAATAAGTCAAATAATCAACTTGAAAGAGAAAAGACCACTGAGAATGTGGTGGATTCTGCTAAAATTATTGTTTCTTGCCATTTTCTAAATCAATACGAACAATTTGTTCAGCAAATAGGATCAAAAAATAATCCTCAAGTTGAAATGCTGAAAGATCAAGATATGGAAATCATTCCTGAGCATCCTTCAGAAGAAATTGTGTTGAAAGTAGAAGAGATTCCTCCTCTATATATCTTTTATAGTCCTAAGCATAGGGTTGTTGTCAGGAAGTAGAGGAAGAGAAGAAGAACATATCAACAATATCTTTCAACATCACAAGTTGAATTGATGAACATTGTCTGGTAAAATACTGAGGTGAATCCTTCAGAGGATCTCACCAAATTATCACAATATGCAGGCATCTATAGTGCAGCTACTATAGACAAAGCTTCGGAATTCACCCAAATGATGAAACAAAAGGAAATACAGATAGCTATGCTGGAGGAACAAGCAACAGAAAATCAACAAAAGATTATGCAGTTGGAACAGCAGTTGCAGGATGAAAAGCTTAGATATAAAAAGTTTGAAGAACAACTTGGTATTGAGAAGAAAAAGCTTGATCAACAAGCCTTGAATAAACAATGGTAGCTAGCTCAAGAGGTGGAAAAATTACAGACCCTACTGCAAAATGAGAAAATTGCTAAGGCTGAGCAAGAGAAAGTATTCCAAACAAGATTGGACAAATTTAGGGATTATCCTAAATTAGATCAATTTAAAACTGAAGCTCTTGAAAAGAGCAAACTACTGTCTCAGTAGTTGAATGAATTGTGTCAAAAGATGGCACAAGCTGAGCCCTTGTGTGAAATAACATCATCTTTAATAGATGAAGGAATCAACCTCAAGGTCGAGTTTGATGATGCAGATGAGAAAATTTCTGAATTTCTTTCATGGCAAGACTCAGAGCAAGGAAGGAATGCAAACCTTCCCAGGATTGAGGAAAGACACAAAGAAATTATATTTACTGAATGGGAAAAGCAGTTGATAAAAGGAGAAAGAGCTACATCAAGAGCCAGAAATATGATGAATAGTATAACACAGTTGATTAATGATAGCTTATATGCCACCAATTTAATTTCAGATTGTATCCCAGGAAAATTACCAAAGGTAATAGAGACAGATTCTAAGTGGAAGCAATAATTAATCAATAAGAATCAGCAAATCAGCAAAATTCAAGGAATTTCATGGGATATCATGTGGACATATCTAATCAAGCCACAGAGTCAGCAAATAGAAATTAAATGCCTTTCCAATTCCATTCATTATATCATTCCAGAGTTTTCTGATGCCACATACACTAGTCAGTTACATTCGAGGCTAATTCATCTAGCAGAGGTTAAAGATATGCTCAAAATTTGCCACCTTGGCACATTGAACGTAGGGGAAAATCAATGAATTTGTTTCATTTTAATATCGCAAGCCTATTTCTAGATTTCCGATGATAGATTGTAGCAATAGTTTTAGTTATTTTGTTTTATTAAGTTCTTATTTAAACCCCTTTCATGCATTTAGAAAGGGGTCCTGAATTTGTAATATTTTTGACCTGGATGTTACATTTTTGTACTCCATTGAATATTATATTTTTATAAAGGATCACATCTGGTGATTTATTGGAAAATTAAATCTGAGAATTGCATTTTTGTACCTTAGAGTTTGTTTTACATTGAAGCACTGGATCTGGATATTGAATTGCATCTAGAAAAGTATCAAGATGAATCTAGTATTTCTATCGATTTACTATTATTTTTCTTATGTTATGAGATATTCTATTTAAATTTGCTATCATTTATATGTATTTTCTTTACAAATGTTTCTTTATACATATCATTTCTGAGTGTATAGAAATATTTCATCTTTTATAGTGTATACAAATGATATATAAAATGATGAAATACAATGTGTTATTATAGCTCTGTTTAATTTCTTAAACATAGTTATCATTATTTGATGCTGCATATTTCAGTTAAATTATAATACATTTTCACGGTTATTGATTTAACTGAAACAATCTTAAAGTTGTATTCATATTTGACACCCGGGTTAGTTTTAGAATTTATTGATAAGTTATAAATTAAATTAGATAGATTATTTCAGTCATTTAGTTTCACTATCCACTCATACAATCATTCCATCAGTTATTAGGAAACTGGTCCTATAAATCCAGTCAGAGCCACCACACCAAATGGAAAAGGAGTTGTCATAAGGTCCCGACCGGGTAGTTTTCCCCCAATGTTTGAAGCAGCAATTTTCGAGGCTTCAACATTTTTGGTGCTAGAAGTAGGGCCTAAGCTATGAATGGAAAATAAATCCAAATCTACATGCCATTCTAAGAGCAATTCACCCTCATCACCTTCTTCAATTTATTCCACATCTCAAATCACAATGGAAGAAATTGATAGAGATATTCAAACACCCACTACCAAAGTCTCAAACCAATCAGATAATAAAACTTCTGAGTCCCCTGAAATACAAGCTTTATTTCATAAACTCCAAGGGTTCTCATTGTCATTAGAAGAATCTAAAATATTTGAAGGTAGTGTTACTTCACAAATTATTTCTTCTAGACCCCTCACTAGGTCACAGAGTGAAAAACTTGGTATTCCTCCAAAGGAATTTCCTTTACCTAGTAGATTTAAAACAAGAAGAACCCCATCGGAATCAGAGAGTGATATTAGTTCTTCATCACAAATTCAATCATCTGTTTCCCAAGCTCCAACTCAGAAAAGTACAATTGTCTCAACATCAGCTATTCAAACATCAGCTTCCCAAACATCATCTGTTCCAATATCATCTGCTCAAACAACATCTGCCCAAACACCAACTGTCTCTTTTAGTCCTTCGACAGTTATCACAACAATGGCACAGAGACCATGGGCTAGTCCACGGGCCGTTGCAATGGCTGTACGTTTACATGATTTACCAGGTCATCCTGAAAAATGGCTGCCAAAATTTAGTCCTGACCTTGGTATACAAGCGGAAGAATATATCAATAACTTTATTCTTGCTGTAAATTTGAATGGAGTTGAGCATGAAGATGTTTTAGTCAGGTTATTCCCCTATACTTTTCAAGGGGCAGCAGGATACTGGTATTTTTCATTACCTTCAGGTTCTATAACAAGTTGGGATATTTTCCAAGAGCATTTCTTAACCAAATATGGAGATGATAGATCAATAGCTACCCTAATCAATGATCTCTCCAATTTGAAGACAGAACCCAAAGAACCCGTCAAAGATATTGATTCTCGATTCAATAAACTCTTGAATAAAATCCATACAACATCAAAGCCCAGTGAGTAGGTCCGAAGTGAATGATATATAATAACTCTCCCTTCAAATATAGAATTTTTTGTTGATAGAGCAGCTAAACCTACTTTAGCCAAGAATATGAAAGAAGCTATTGCAGTTTAAAAATAGATTGTTGCTTTAGATAAGAAAAATGCTATTGAGGAAAGAAAATCCAAGAAATTCAGCTTTAAAGATGATTCAAAGAAGAAGACATCAAGAGATCCATATGACATGGAAGTCTTACAGAAATTTCTTAAAACCATGTCTAATGAGATGGTTGAGATAAAAAAGCAAGTGGAAGAGACTTCTACCAAAAGACCATTCAGGAACTTCAGAAGAAATCAAGTTGAATCCAAACCTCCCAATTCAATTTCCAATGAAGAATCGGAAGAGGAAGAAGAAGAAGATACTCATCTAGTATCAGATGAAGAAAAATAAAGAGAGGAAATAGCTGAATTACATGGGATGTGGGATTTCATTCTCCCTAACTCGGACAGTGAACAAGAAGCCATGCCTGTAAGTACAAGGATTAAATCTACAGTGGATCCTGTTCAATCTATTCCTAAGAAGAAAAGTACAACTCCACTTACCAAAGACAAATCCACTGTAAAGAAAACTTCTCCCTTACCCACTCAAAATCAACCATCATCCTCTAATCCTCCTACAACAACATCTAAGACTTTGGTGGTATCAGATCATATGGATTATAACATTGTTGAAGACATGAAGAAAAGTAGAGCGAACATTTCCTTACATGAACTTAGTAAACTTAAACATCAAAAAAAGTTGCTATTGAAAGAATTAAATGCAACACCTATTGCTCCTATACCAAGTGGTGTAGTTGCCAAAGCAACTAAAGGAATAGGTAAACCACCAGATAAAGTAGATGCCACTGATACTGTTCTTATTGGAGAAAGATCAAATTCTCAGACACCTCCTTTTCTTTTGACTTATGAAATATACAACAAGAATTTGCATAATTGTTTACTAGATTTAGGAGCATCCTCTAATATAATGCCTACTTCATTCTGTGCAAAACTGAATATTGAACCACAAAAGTCTGCAGTTCACATTGTTCAATTGGATCGCTCTAAAGTTCATGTTGTAGGGGAAATCAATTCAGTTACTATTCGATTAGCCTCTGATCCTAGGATTGTACAAAGAATTGATATTCTAGTTGCAGACATTCCTGAGTTCTATGGATAAGTCTTAAGCAGGGATTGGTCTGCAAAGCTTAATGGTTATATCACAATTGATTATTCACATATGTGGCTTCCCTACAAAGGAAAACAAAATCAAATCAAAGTTGAGCGAGAAAAACACATGATGCATACTGTAACCGAATTTGAATAAGAAAATGAACCTATAGCTTTTAATAACAATATCCTTGGAGGTTATTCTGTTGAATAATTTCTTGGGAATTTCATAGCACCACAATCACTGTTCTCTGTAAATACTTTTATTTCGCAAATTGAAAATTTTTCACAATCTGATTCTTCTAGAATTGTTAATATTTCTGATACATTTGTAGATAAACCTGTAGATAAATATTTATTTTGGTCATTATATTTTGATGGATCAAAATCTAATGATGGAGCAAGAGCAGGATGCATTTTAATTGATCCAGATGGAGAGAAAACTATGCTATCATGTAGACTAGAATTTGATTGCACAAACAATACCGCAGAATATGAAGCCTTGATCCAAGGGCTTTATAAAGCAATAGGGTTAAATGTCAAATAATTGAAAGTATATGGTGATTCTGAAATTGTCATAAGACAAGTAAGGAATACCATCCATTTTCTTTCAGGTCACCTCAAACATTATCAAACCCTTGTGCAAGACCTTACTACTCAATTTTTAGCATTTAATATCTCTTCTGTTCCTAGAAATCAAAATACATCAGCTGATTTGTTAGCTAATGTTGCATCCAAACTCCTCCCTGTTGAAGATTACAGTTCTGATAGATTTTCAGTTGAATTAATATTTTGACCATCTGTTCCCGATAATATCACAAACTTGAGAGTATTCTATCATGATGAAGATATATTTAATTTCTTGACTTCGGAGAAATCCTATGATGAACAAACTATTGATGAAGATGATCATGATCTTCAAAATACCTCAAAAATTAATGAAAATCCTATTCCTAAATCTGTAGTTAAACTTGAGGACCTATATGATATAAAAAGTAGATTCAAGAAAGTTACTAATGCTAAACTTCAAAGTTCTACTTTGAAGTTTGAATTAGTAAATCTTGGCTCTGATTCTAAACCTTAAAATGTTAATTTAGGACTCGAGTTAACTTCAGAAGAAAGAAATGCTTTCATCAAACTTCTGAGAAGGTATAAAGATATTTTTACTTGGAATTATGAAGACTTGAAAACTTATGATACTTATATTATTCAACATACAATTCGAATGCTTTCTGATGTCAAACATGTTCAACAGAAGTTAAGAAAAATTCATCCAAATCTTGAAAGTCAAATCAAGGTAGAACTCAATAAACTTTTAAAGGCCAAAATTATTTTTCCTGTAAGGCATTCTAATTGGGTTTCCAACATGGTACCTGTCAGGAAGAAGAATGGAGATATTAGAATTTGCATTGATTTTAGAAATTTAAACAAGGCATGCCAAAAGGACAATTTCCCCTTGCCAACAATGGAACAAATACTTGAAAAAGTGGCTGGTTCTGAGCTCATGTATTTTCTTGATGGTTTTTCAGGCTATAACCAAATATTAGTACATCCAGATGATAGGCTGAAAACCACTTTCAAAACCAAATGGAGAACTTATGCTTATCAAAAAATTCCTTTTGGTTTAATAAATGTAGGAGCTACTTTCCAGAGAGCCATGGATATAGCATTTAAGGGTCTGATTAATAGATCAATTGTTATTTATCTTGATGACATAACAGTATTTTCAAAAAAGAGAGCCAATCATCTACATGATTTAAAGCAGATATTGGAAAGATGTAGAAGATTTGGTATTTCTTTAAATCCAAAGAAATCCTTCTTTGGTCTCAATGAAGGAAAACTATTAGGGTTTGTTGTGTCAAAAGATGGTATATATATTGATCCTGAGAGAGTGAAAGAAATTTATGATATTTCTTTACCTCATAAAAAAAAATCCATGCAATCATTTCTAGGGAAAATCAATTTTGTAAAAAGATTTATTCCTGATTTTTTTCAAATTGTTTTACCTATGCAGAATATGATTAAGAAAAATTCAGTATTCAAATGGGGGTATAAAGAGAAGGAAGACTTTGATACAATCAAATAGGCAATCATTAATGCACCTGCATTGAATACTCCTGATTTTTCTAAATTTTTTATTCTGTATACCCTGGCTACTGAAACATCCTATGCTGCTGTTTTAACACAACTTAATGATCAAAAAATAGAAGCACCAATTTCTTTCTTTAGCTCAAATCTGCAAAGAGCTAAGCTTAATTATTCTGATGTAGAAAAACAAGCTTTCGCTATGTTTAAATTAGTTAAACATTTTAGACCTTTTCTCCTAAAGACACACACAAAAATTATTGTCCCATTCTCTACAGTGAGACAATTGTTAATTCAAAAAGAAGTAGGAGAAAAGAGAGCTAATTGAGTAACAATTTTGCAAGAGTATGATATTGATATTAAGCCAGCTAAGATTGTTAGAGTACAAGGTTTTTGCATATTGTTAGCAGGAGCTTCCAACATACCAGAAAATCAAGATCAAGATAATGTTTTTCAAGCGAATCAGATAAGTGTTATTGATTCTGAATCTCAATATACAGATCTGATATTTTACTTGAAGAATGGGTATGATCCTTCTAATCTCAGCTATAAGAACAAACATGCTCTGAGATTAAAAGCTAAAAATTATGAAATCATTGATGATGTGTTATTCAGAAGGAATTATGATTCAATTCTATTAAGATGTCTCGAAAAGACTGAAGCAAAAAAGGTATTGCAGGAATTACATAATGGACTAGCAGGTGGACATTTTGGAGGTGATACCATAGCTCACAAAATCATCCATGCTAGATATTATTGGCCTACCCTTTTCAAAGATACACATGATTATGTGAGGAAGTGCGAAATTTATCAAATTGCTAGTGGAAGACAAAGGAAGCTAGCTTTTCCTTTGCAACCAGTAAGCATTGAGCAACCATTTGAGCAATGGGGGCTTGATATTCTTGGAGAAATAGTACCACACTCTTCCAAACAACACAGATACATCCTTACAACAACAAACTACTTCACAAAATAGGTAGAAGCAATTCCTTTAAAGGTAGCCAATTCTGATGCAATTATTGATTTCATCAATCAATTCATCATTACCAGGTTTGGTGTACCTAACGCTCTTGTCTTTGACAATGCATCTTATTTTTCTGTAAATAGTATAATGAAATTTGCAATCAAAAGAGGTTTAAAATTGAAATATTCAGCAAATTATTATCCACAAGGTAATGGTTTAGCTGAATCTACTAACAAAAATCTCATCAAAATCATTAAAAAGACCATTGATCAAAATCAAAAGAATTGGCACAAATCTTTAATCTTTGCATTATGGGTTGATCGTATTACTTATAAAGCTTCAATAGGAACTTCATCTTTCAATCTAGTTTATGGAAAAGAAGCTGTGATACCATCAAATATAGCCCTCCCATCATTAGCTCTAGTGCAATTTATTGAAGAGAATCCTTCATCATCTATTCAGTTGAGATTTAATCAAATTCTTAAATTAGAAGAAGATAGAGAGAAAGAAAAAAGTATTCATGAGAAACATCAACAACTTGTAAAATCTTCTTTTGATTCAAGTTCTACCAGATCCAAAACTTTTCAAATTAGTGATCTTGTTCTGAAATGGGATAAAACACATGAAGATAAAGGTAAGCATACCAAATTTCAAAATATGTGGCTTGGACCATTTCAGATTGTTGAAAATATAGGCTCATATACATTCATTCTGCAAGATTTAACAGGAAAGAGAGAATCTCTTCCTGTCAATGGGCTTATTTTAAAGAAATTCTTTTCTTAAGGAGGTAACCCCTTCTTACCTGTACATATTCCTTTATGCAATTTTTGTTTATTTTGTAAATAAAGGTTGTTAATAGTATTTAATTGAGTTTTTACTATTTGAAAATATCTTCAAGAAAATATCGTAAATACTTATTTTGGGTCAATAGGAATTTTTATAGAAATGATTACAGTTTTTGGATAGTTTAAAATAAAATGTTAAACTTTGAAAAAAATTTCAAAACATTTTCATGGTCTTTTGAAACTTTGAGAAAAATATAAATCATTATAAGTTTATTAAGCAGAGAAAGGTTATCCGTAAAAAGCAAAGACTTTTCCAAGCTTTGGCATTCAAATAACTCTAAAAATTGTCATCCATTGATTCTTAAGGATAAAATCATTTCACCCCATCCATTAAGGTTTTGATTTTTTAGAATGTAATTATAAGAAATTATATGTCAAAATTAAGAGATAAGAGGTCTCATCACGAGCCTACTTACCATGATCATAAGAAGTAATAAAACTGACATTACCAACGCTGCATACCAAAACAGGGTAATGACTTATAATTATAAGACAAGGGGTCTCATCATGAGCCAACTTATTCAGTTTGATTGCAACTACTGAATGGCATTGTTATCAACTGGCTACGAAACCAGAACAATGGCTTTTAATTTAAAAAATAAATAAAAAGAAGAAAAACATAAGATACAACGTCTTATGAATTTATTTTTAAAGAATTATGATCTTAGTTGGATGGGACAATGAAATGGTTAATGGTTAAAAGGTAACCCTATCGATAATATGAATGGTTGCAGGAAGCAGAGGCAATGCCTATGACAATAGAGTAAAACACAAAAGCTAAAATTGGAGGAGCTCCCTACTTCATTATTATAAACCAATCAAGGCTTAAGAAAACCCAAAAATGTTTTATTTTTGAGGAATTAGAAAGAAATTGTAAGTGATTTTTTATTCTTTTTCAGAGTTAGATTTTATTTAAAAAAATTTCTAAGATAGTTTTCATTATATTTAAAAAATTTTACTTACTATAAATATAGTATTCATTTTATTTTTCAGAGATAACTGTTTCTTCCAGTGAATCGCCAATTGTTGTATAGTACAACAACCCTCCCCATTTCAAATTTTTAGAAGAAATTTCATTTAGAAATAGGTCCCCTTTTTCTTTTTAGGAATAAAATACTTAGATGAAATCCGATCATTTTGAATAAAACAAATAAAGAGTCCATTGTTTCATAAATCGCAAAGTTCTTATAAACAAATGAAACATTGAAAATTCCCAATTTGATGAGATATAAAAACTTTTATTGCATCAACATAATACATAAAGTATTCATATTGATTAAGTTCGATGTGATACAGTAATCGCAACCACAAATCGGAGATATGTTAAAGTTTTACATTTGTTTTGAAATACTCCAATGCGATGCGATGAATCGCAAATCGCATTTCGGAGAAGCAATGTCATATATGCTTGTTTTATAAACTACCATGCGATATAACCCATCGCAAATCGAAAATCGCAAAACGAAAAAGCAAATTCTTCATTTGGTCAATTGCAAAACTCCAATGCGACGCAATTTATTGCAATCGCATTTCGGAAGAACAAACTTCATATTCACTCATGTTACCAAAATCCTGATGCGATGGACCCCACAATAATCGCAATCACAAAATCGACAAATATTATTTGCAACTTAATTCATTTGGAAAGAGCCGATGCGATATAACATCATCGCAATTGCAAATCGGTGGAGATCATGAAATGTTATTTTTCGTCCCTTTCGATAAAATCCGATGCGATTGATACTTAATTTTTACACTGCACATATGTTATTTATTCATCACAATCGCTAAAATCAAAAGGAAAGTTTTATATTCGCATTTCAAATTTTCCAATCTCCAATTGTACGTTTACTATTAAATAGAAAATCAAACGAATAATGATGATTGATTCTATTTTGAATGCGTGAGTGTGACTCTTAGAGAGGGCATTTAAGTTTTAACACGAAGTTACTAAATTGAAAATAACGAATAAATCTTTTCATATAAGCTGTTCTCCTCATCGCATTTTCACCACGTCTGAAAGCTTTTCTCCTTTGCAGAACCATAGAACACCCAATCCTTTCATTCACCGAGCAAGTGAGACATTATCAGACAAAAAAATGTCTAAGAGATATAAGAAAGCAAAGGCTTCTGCCGCTGCAAATTTCACTGCTATTCCCATAGTACCAAAAGAAAAACTAGCTAAAATCAAGCTGGTAACAGATAATTCATGCCAGGGACTTGGCAAAATGACTTGGGAAGATGTATACAACTTAATTGAAAAAGAAAACCCTTAAGTCACTGAAGAGAAGGCGACAGTCCCTGATGAAGATGACTCAAATTCTGATTCTGAGACTCCTCTTAAAGCGCTTGCAAATTCGTTCCTTCATAGAATTGCAGCTCGGGTTGGGCAAACATTTTCCCTTACTATGATGTAATTTGGTGGGTAATAGACAATGTCACCATCCAAAACAGGACCTTTGTTTCAGCTGCAGGAACAATGTTTGGGTCTTTCAGAGTAGAGGACATAAAGGCAATGTACCATCTTCCAGACCCGCAAAAGGTCTACAACAAAGCTTTTATTAAAGATTTTGCTGCAAGTAATGAAACTTAGTCTGAGCCAATCAGAGAATGGAGGAAAGCTCCAGAGAAGCATAAAAATGAATCATCAGGTATGTACTCTGTGGAGTCCCTTTCACCTCCATATTGCTATGCCACTGCAATGATGTGCAGACAATTTGGAAATGATAATTCAACTAGATTTTCAATTCAAATGGTACCCTTAATCCATTCTGCTGTGAATTATGAAATCATGGATTAGGCAGTTATGCTTTCAGATAAGATAGCCCATAGAATCCTAGAGTATAGAAAGCATAAAAGCACAAGAAACACAACCCCATTTTACTTTTGTGCCTATATTTTAGATTCCCTATGTTTTAACTCTGAATTTCCCATTCTTGGCTAGAAATGGACCCCCAAAGATCCCATTCCTATTCATATTTACCATAAGTTCTTATGGAAGGTGCATTTTAAAAACCATGTTTATAGAATTTGTCACGGTTTCCTCATCCCTGTCTATCAAACCATTTTCAACCAATTTCCTCCCCGGCTTTCTGAAAAAGCTAAGACTGATATATCGCAGATTAGTGACTGGTTTGGAGAAGAGAAATTTACCTATGTCAGAGTATTTGGGAGTATAGTGGAACCCCATATTTTACCTATGTATGTCCCAGATAAACTGTTAGTCTTAGTATGAATCTTTTGTTGAAGTGTACGAAAAAAGAACACTTTAGCTACGCATAACTTATAGCCCTAACATCAAATGTGGCTGCCAATAGCTTCAGATCTGCAGTTAGTTGATCAAGACAAGTGCTGCAAAAAACCAGATCTATGCATAGAGAGACATTAAGCAGTAAAAATAAGGTTTTGCTCCATACATCCAATAGACAAGACAAGAACAATATTTTTTGAAAGAATTTTTGTATTAAGGGCACCTGGGAGGAAAACAAGAAGGTGTTTCCAATTCTCTTCAATGGGATGGGTTCTTGGAAGTCCTCAGCACTTCAGATCTAGCATTTCTCTCTCCTGTTGGTGTAGAAAACCCAGACAAAGATAGAACTCAAAGGGAGCTCACACGACAAATAATGGAAAATATGACAATGATAATGGCTCAAAGTCAGACCAAGAGTTTAGATCCAGAGTGATCTAATAGGCAACAAAAGGTGAAGAATGGTAGGAAAAACCCTCCTATTTATAATAAAATATTGGGTCATTCTAGATCTTGGTGCATGATTAAAATAACATTAACCAAATCTAGATCCACCTTTTATGGAATATTTTATTATATTTGTTGGAGGAAAAAGTATTTGACTTGGGTCAAATCCCTTTATTTGTGAATAATAAATAAATAAATGATTTATTTATCATTTTAAGGAAGTGGTTGAAAGATAATCAAATATATAATGATTTATTTAATTATTTATGGGTGATTTAGTCATATTTAACAAGGAATATTATTTAAATAAGATTTAAATAGTTATTCCTAGAAAATAATAAGATAAATAAGGATTTATCTAATTAATTTCTTTGTTTTGGGTTAAACATGACCAAGAATAATAATTAAATTATTGTTTAATCAATTATTCCATGAGGGAAATCAAACAAATATAGATTTTTTTAATATTTCCCTTTGGGGTTTCCTGTTTAGACCATAAACAACCTAATAAATGTGTTTTATTAAGTTATTTTACATAGTGAAAGCAATTTTACTTAGGGTAAAATTGGTCTTACATAGTGTACTTGGGTCCATCTAATGATAATAGGTTAGATGACCAAAAAATGGTGTAACAGATTTCCCCCCAGCGTGCGAGTGTTAGGAGCAAATCGTATGACCGAAGTACGTTGTAAGAACTCAATCACCAGACATCAAAAGGGAAGTCAGAGAGAGAAATGTAAGGTAGAATAATGTGCTGAAGAACCAGACCCTGAGGAGACGAGACTTGCAGGTGCAACAAGTCTCTTTTTATGAGAGGGTACCTGTGCTAAAGCCGGTGGGGGGAGGCATACCTATGCCCGCCGAGACAAAGTACAAAAGAATAGTGTGTCCAGTAAACAAGGGACCGAACCATAAAGTACAACCGGCATAAACATGAGCCAGATAAAAATACAATGAGGGATCCCACATACATGTTGTGCCTGGGATAACAGCCAGGACTTATACAATAATATCTGAGTACATGAGATACAAATACAACCCAAATGCCCCCTATAAGCGGGGAAGGGCTCACAAAATCTGACTGATACATGCAAATCAAAGAGGCGCTGCAAGCGGCTAAGGCCTACATCATCAAATATATGGAGCTGCATCGAAGGCTGCAATGAAGAGGTCATCCGGGCATGTGGGGGGCTACCTGCGGGACCACCCCCTCATGAGGGCTGAGAAATCTCACACACACCGGGGAATCACCAAAAGCTACTGCTGCATCACTGAACCATCAAGCATACGGATCTCGATCATGCTGAAAGGAGCTGGAGTGGAGAAACAATCAAGTCAAAGGGAAATGAGAGATCCCTTTGCCTGATCCGAGGCACCGAACAAGAGAGGAAGCTGGAACCAAGGTACACTACCCTCTAGACCTTTCTTCTGGAATGAAGGAGCTGATGTTGACAGAAGGAGGTCCGCCATAGGTGAGGCAATGAGAGATCCTCAACTAAGGCACGAGAGAAAATAGTAGAGCGACAGACAGACTAATACCAATGATGATGGAATGGAGGGGACTGAGTAGCAAATGGATGACTTCCCTTGCTAGAGCATAAAAGGCATGAATGACATGGCAACGACTGACGCAATATCATAAGGGATAGGGGACAGTGGGACTGAAGGCCATAATGTGTGACACAAGAGAGAGACCAAGCAATGAAGGATGGAGGACTATAGCAGGGTACAAAGGGAATCAGGATAGACTCCATGAATGTGATGATGCATCAACTTGGATGCTCTAAACAAGGGCGACTCGATGGTGCTACCACACAGTAAAGGTCCAATGGGGGACCATGAAAACATGAGTACAAGATGGTAACTCACGACGAACATCAACACGAGCAGGGATAAGTATGGAGGCCAAATGGTGCCCCTAGTATGAGTGTTGCAAGTGAAGAAATTCGAGTTTGAGGAGGGTTATGGTTGAGGGGCATAGGTGCCCCCAAGCATGGTGTGGTCATGCCAAAATGTATTTAGAAAAAGGGGAATCTAAACACATTTTAATGATGTGGTGTGCCATTTGTTTTCGTTATGGTTATGCAGTTTGAGAAAGGAAATGGAGGATTACCAATCTCTTTTAGTATTGCATATATGGAGCAAATGGACTTTAAGTTTTCGGGTTGGCATACCTGGCGTCACTATCCCAAAGAGAGGATTTGGAGATAATGAACTGATGCTCGCCTAGAAAACCCATAGGTTGGTCAACAACAATGTCTAAGAGATTGGGTTGCTGATGGAAGATGAGGGAACGATAAGGGGTATCATCCCTAGAGTGATCTGAAGTGATATGGGACTCTAGAGGTTCTTTGAAATGTGGAAGAATAATGGTACTAAAGTCAACACGACCAGATACACTAGGAGAGTTTTGGAGAATTTCTTCTCCTGGTCTCTCGAATATGGGTGCCCCCTTACCCAAATATTGGGTTTCAATGTAATGGCCACAAGGTGCATGTGGTTCGAACGCATGGGTTCGATGTAAGGGGGAATAGATAAAGTCAGGGGTGGGGATTTCATCCATAATGTCGTCATCGTGATAGAAGATGGGGGGATTGGTGGAAGAAAGACCACTTGACGTGGCATAGCTACCTGACTCATCATCATGAGAAGAGAGGTTCACATGCGCATTGTCACAAGGAGTGACAGAAAAGTAAGCAGATAAAGGATCTACCGATGTTGAGCCCAGGGTGATCGCTGAAGGAAGGTCAAGCAAAACAACAGGGGAGGATTCAGAGGGAATGTTCCCTGAGGGTCTCATGGATGATGATAGGTAGAAAATGGTGGATGAAGGCTCCGTCATCTCGACATCAAGAGGGGGAATGTAAATGGGAGCAGTCATGTATGGTAGTTCTACCGAAGAAAAATGAGCAAATAGGGGGGAGGTGGACTCATTGCGCTTGGCCTTGAATTGGTGGACTGTGGATAGAGAGGTGCAGAAGTCCTCGAGGCGGGGACAAAGATGGGTGTAATGGCCATGGAGATCACACAAAGCATAGGGGTGGTTGGTGTGAATAGTCTTGGGGTTCTTGATTGCGGTCGCAGAAGGAATAGAGGCTTCCGGGGCCTTAGACTCAGGAAACGCGACATTAACCATGGGCTTGAGATGAGGCAAGTCAGGACAGGAATGGGTGGTGTGACCGAAATCATCACACAAAGCACACTCGATGGTATGCTTTGGAGGCCGAGGAGGGGCAAGGTTTGTTGGGGCAGCCTTGTCCTTTGATTCCCCCTTGCGAGCTTTTCCCTTCTTACCCGAAGCGGTCGCAATAGGAGGTGGTTCCTGTTGAGGTGACTGAGGCACTGTTGCAGTGGGAGAAGTCCTGGGGACCGGTTGAAGCGGGGTCAAACCAAGATAAGGTTTAGGCTGACCAAGCAAGATTGGGGTTGGAGGATCAAGGTACCAGATGGGAATCCCAAGGGTTAGGTTAGGAAGAGAGAGGGTGGCCATGACAGGTACCGTGTACACTCCTGGTGGGGGAGCTAGGAACGGTATCTGACCAGAGGGGTAATGGCCAGGTGGGACGACTCCTCAATGGCTAATGCTTGGAGGAACCGTTCCAGGAGGATAAAGAGGCTCAGGACTACCAGCTGCAGGTGAAGGGCTAGGAGCAGGTTGTGGAGAGCGCGGTTGCTGACTAGCCGAAGCAGGTTGCTTGAGAGCAGCCCGAGACGATTGCATCATGAAAAAATTTGATGAGCTGGGGTCAGAGACAGGAGGAGGAGGAAGACCAGGGAAGGTTCCAAGAAAACAGAAGTCTTTGTAGACGCCGGGAGAGATATTGGTCAAAGAATCGACAGTTTGTTGATTGGCTATAGAAGAGATGGTCAACTCAGGGGAGGCCTTAGATTTTGGCTCATGATACATCAACTGGTCAATGGTGACTATCTTTCCATTATGAGGAAAAAACATCTTGCGGTGGACCGCGGATGGGACAGCAGACATAGCATAAGTGTAGCTACGCCCCAAAAGAATGTTATAATCAAGAGGGGCATCGATGAATTCAACGTCAACGCAAACAGTCTTGCCCGCAAGAGTGATAGGACAATTACGGAATAAGCCAATGGGCTGGGAGGCATGGCCATCCCACGCACGGAGGGTGATTGTGAAGGGGCCAATTTAGAAGATCCGAGTTGTTTCGAAACCGAAGAAGACATCACACAGGTGGATGCCCCCTCATCAATGATGCACCGAGAAACATTAGCGTTCCGGATTTTGAATGGGATTTGGAAGGCTACGGAAGCAGGAAGAGGAGGATGTTCTGATTGATGGGTGTAGAAAACAATCAATTGGTCATCAGCAGGATCTACAACACCCATGGCAGATAGTAGAGCCTTCTTTTGAGAATGGCATGACTGGAGGAGTTCCAGTGTTGAAATGATAGCAGGAGATTGTGCCAAATCATCTACGATGCTATATGAATGAGCAGCTCCACCAGAAGCAGCGTTTCAGCATAATGGTCCCTTAGGAATCTGGGTATGAACCTTGAATTTGGGTAGAGGGATATGCAAGGGACCATTGGATGTCGAAAGAGGCTCTGTAGACCCTGAAGAAGGTGACTCGGGGACAGACGGAGCGGGAGGCTTGGGGTACTGATGGGACCGAGTTTGAAGGTTAAGGTCGACAGTTAGAGGTGGATCAGAGTTCATCATGAGGATCTGGTAATTGGAGGAACCAGAAGGGGAAGGTTGAGTGGCCACCTGTCTGTCAGGTGGTTGGGTAGCCATGAATCCCTGTTATGCATCCACCTGCTCTTGAGGGGGCGGTGACTGCTGTTGCAGGGGTTGAGAAGGCCAGGGAGGTGGAGGTGTTGATGCTAGAGGAGCTGGAGCACTAAACTGTGGATACGAATAATAAGGGGGTTGGGTAACAGTATGGTGACCAGGAGGTTGGGCCAAAAGAGGAGGCATGTTGTGTCCTGGATACGTGCTACCAGGAGGGGAACAAGTGCGGGAGGTGCTGCTCCCTCCCCCAGGAAAACCATAACCCATGGGAGGTTGGGCATATGGATGAGAGAGCGCTCCAACGATACCGTCAGCGGCATGAGGTGCCCCCGGTGCATTGACACCACCGGGTCTGGGGAGATCAGGTAGAACGGTATAAAATAAACCTATCTGAGCGTAGATCAAGTCATATTTTAACGCCAGTTGGAGGGCAGCTTCTTCGGTTTGGGGAAAATGCGATGCGACATCTTTCTCGATAGGAGGCAAGAGAGATCTAAGGAACCAGTCCATGTAGACACGGTCTTCGAAGGTAGGGGATTGACATAGGCTCTTTCTTCTCTGCCATTCCTGGACATGATCGGATAGGCAGGTCGCAGATGATTTACGAAAAGAAGTCAAAAGTTCGATACTAGTGTCATAACGAAGGGGAAGCTGGAAGTAAGATAAAAAAGCCCGGGCAAGAGTCGCAAAGGTGGTATGAGAGGAAGGGGCCTGATCAACATACCACTTAGAAGCCGCGCCTGTAAGCGTTCGTTGGAACAACCGAAGACGGACAGAGTCATCGGTAATGGAGGTAGATGAACACCACATGTGGAAAGATCGAACATGATTTGAAGGATCTTCTCCGGCAAGGCCTTCAAACTTTGGGATGTCAGAAGGGAGCTTTGTTGGCATAGCAGGCCAACTAGCATCATGGTGTATAGGGTCATTTGTCAACCAGTCCAAATCGGGGAGGCTGAGGCCTGCCATGAAGGGGAGCAAGGGCGCCGCCGAGGTAGTTCCTATGGCGGTTCCGCTAGTAGCAGTCCCGGCATTAGGGTCGGGATTACCGCTAGCGTTAGGCCCTAGACCAGACATAGTGAAGGTGACAGGGGGAGAACCGGAAGTAAAAGGAGAACCCAATGAACCAGAAGAGGAGTCGGAGTGCGGACTTGGAGGTGGACTAACTCGACGACGGCGGGAAGGACTAGGTTGACCGACCGAAAACTGAGGGTGAAGGCCAAGAAGTCTCCGGGATGTGCGCTTTGGGGGCGCAATGATGATAACACAAACACGGCACAAGGGGAAGAAGAACGACCAACAAGGGCGGGGAGGTGCAGAATCAAGTGATTACAATGTCGAAACAAGGGCAGAAAAGGTGTAGTGTCAATTGATTTTACAATGTTTTAAAGTCTTTGCCTGGCGGTGTTAACCAGGCTCTTCTTCGCTTAGGGTGAGTGTGTGGCGTGTGTTAATTTTAATTTTTAAACCCTTTTCGTTTTGAGAGCAAGAGAAAAAGTGTGCTGCGTAACTGAAAATAATGCTGCAGAGAACAGTATATAATGCTGAAATAACAGAAAATTAACAGCTAATCAATGCATCGATCTAACCCAAAAAGGCGGGGCTCTCAAAACTAGTCTAGCGGAGGGAAAAATCTAGTCAAAACACACTAAAAAGAGGCCAATAGATCTAGGGTCGAAAGGGACAGGGATCTAAAGGAGAAAGCTGCTGAAAAGAGGTGCAGATCACAGCCAAGAGGCAGAGGCAAGGTGGCTGGAAAAAAGGAGGAAATCAGAAAAAAGCAGAAGGGGCAAGGAGGAGGCCCTAAAGGTAGATCCAAACAAATCTTCAGGAGGTGATTTGAAAGGGAGGAGAGCTGATTAAAAGGGATCTGAAAAGGAGGTATCAGATCTGGAAAAGGGGCGGCTGAAACTCTGAAAACAGACACCTGAAACAGTTAAAACTCTTCCACCAAAAGTGGAGGGTACTGAAGCCCTAGGGGGCTATGTTCCCACTTAGATGAGCAAAACAAAATAGAAAACGGTCTAGCGAGGGTGAGACAGGAGGCTAGAAAACCCAGCGAAGCTTAGAAAAACCCAGAAAAATTGCAGAAAAATAGCAGAAAAACTGGCAGGTCACAGGTTCTGACTTGTTTTCTGTGCAGGTCGTAGATAATGGGCTGAAAAGTGCGACCTGGAGTCTAGGTCACAGTTTCTAGGCTGAAAAGTGTGACCTGAAGCTCCGGGTGTCCCAGCGGCAGATTTCCGAAAAAGTTGTAAAATCTCGATTCTGGTGATGTCTGTCCCTGCGCCATGGAGTCCGAAAGCACGAAGTTAGAAATTTTAATGTTTTAGGGTTTTATAAGGTGAAAAACAACATAAAAATAGGAAAAAAAATCGAAAAGAAACCTAAGTGCGAAGTATTGAATATGCGAGAATATAGCAAAAGCAATGAGTAAGTAATTGAAAACAGGTATTGAGTACTTCGATTGTTAGTATGAATCTTTTGTCGAAGTGTCTGAAAAATACCACTTTATTACACATAAATTATATCCCTAACATCAAATATGGTTATCAAATATCTTAATGAATCTGCCGAGTTAGTTGATGAAGACAAGTGCTGCAAAAAACTAGATCTATGCACAAAGAGACATTAAGCAGTAAAAATAAGGTTTTCTCCATACATCCAATAGACAAGACAAGAACAATATTTTTTGAAAGAATTTTTGTATTAAGGGCACCTGGGAGGAAAACAAGAAGGTGTTTCCAATTCTCCTCGATGGGATGGGTTCTTGGAAGTCCTCAGCACTTCAGATCTAGCATTTCTCTCTTCTGTTGGTGTAGAAAACCCAGACAAAGATAGAACTCAAAGGGAGCTCACACAGCAAATAATGGAAAATATGACAATGATAATGGCTCAAAGTCATACCAAGAGTATAGATCCAGAGTGATCTAATAGGCAACAAAAGGTGAAGAATGGTAGGAGAAACCCTCCTATTTATAACAAAATATTGGGTCATTCTAGATCTTGGTGCATGATTAAAATAACATTAACCAAATCTAGATCCACCTTTTATGGAATATTTTATTATATTTGTTGGAGGGAAAAAATATTTGACTTGGGTCAAATCCCTTTATTTGTGAATAATAAATAAATAAATGATTTATTTATCATTTTAAGGAAGTGGTTGAAATATAATCAAATAAATAATGATTTATTTAATTATTTATGGGTGATTTAGTCATATTTAACAAGAAATATTATTTAAATAAGATTTAAATAATTATTCCTAGAAAATAATGAGATAAATAAAGATTTATCTAATTAGTTTCTTTTTTTTGGGTTAAACAGGACCAGGAATAATAATTAAATTATTGTTTAATCAATTATTCCATGAGGGAAATCAAACAAATATATATTTGTTTAATATTTCCCTTTGGGTTTTCCTATTTAGACCATAAACAACCTAATAAATGTGTTTCATTAAGTTATTTTACATAGTGAAAGAAATTTTACTTAGGGTAAAATTGGTCTTACATGGTGTACTTGGGTCCATCTAATGATAGTAGGTTAGATGACCAAAAAATGGTGTACTTGATTAGCACAAGAAATATCCTACCAGTTAACAGTAGAAGGCATGTCAAGGTGTCTCAAGAATAACAATAAATTAATGTGGCCTACTTTTCCATTTCACTGTGGCCATTATACTCTTAATAACGTCACACATGCTGAGAAAGAAGTCATCAAAATAAGGGATCTTAAGCTCTCAAAAGTCCCAGGAAGGCAGTACGATCCGAGAAAAGTAGCATTTGATTTCACAACTTCAGTTTTAATTGCTCGGTTCGAACATGAACCTGATGAGTTTGATGATTTATTTGTTTCTATTGATAAATTTCTCCAAGTTTATGATTTGGCTAAATCCAAATTTCAGACTGAGGATATGAATAAATTCATGTTATTTAGAAGTCAAAGACTGCTGAAAGATCCTCTTGACTAGTTAAGAGTTATGCTGCAAGAATCTGAGAATATAGAAATAGAGCAGAAGGAAAAAGAAGATGCAGCCAACAAAGTAGGAAAAGAAACATCTACCAGCAAGGGAAATGTACGGTGAGTAAACCTGATGACAAACCCGATGTGAAAAAGGAGAATACTAACGACAAAATACATGAACCTATTGGAAAAGGAACTACGAGTTCAAACAAGGAATGAAAGTCGTGTAGTGAGACCAATGTTGCATATTGAGAAAAGGAAATACGACCGACAAAGCTAATATCTGTTGGGAAAAAAAGAAAGGAGATATTGGTAATAAGCCGGGATAATCAACGAAAAAGAAAGATGTTGTGTAACGACTCAAAAATAGAAGAAAAGAGATATCAACGCCTTAGAAATGAGCCACTTCGAGGGGGAAACCTCCAATACATTACATAAATGAACAATCCTTGGATGATACAATTTGCAAAACCCCCTTTCTATATAGAGGAGTCCATGGGGTCATAATGTAATCCTAGTGGGCCACAATGTAATCCTATCCGACCTAACAATAATAATTTAAGGGCACAATAATAACAAAATGGGGGTTACAAGGGTACAATAATAACAATAAGGGGGTTACACTAATAACAATAAAGGACTATACTAGTAATATAGGGACCTAACATGCCCCTCTCCTTCAAAAAAGTGTTGTCCTCAACGCTTGAGTAGCTCTGGGTGCTTCTGTATAAAATTCTCATCCTCCCATGTAGAATCTTCGGTGGGTAAGTTCTTCCACTTGATGAGATACTCTGAAATTGATCGATTCCGTAGTTGTCGAGTTCTTGTTTCCATGACCGCTTCTGGTTCCAATATGATTTTTACTTCCTCATCAAGTTCTGGCAATATTGTTTGAACTGGAAGATTTTCACCTATAACCTTCTTTAAGCATGAAACATGGAAAACTGGATGTACTCGCGAAGAAGCAGGAAGCTCCAATTTGTATGCCATAGTACCAATCTTTTGAAACACCTTGTAAGGACCATAGTACTTTGGCGATAATTTATTATCCTTCTTTGCTTGCTTGAGGGACATTTGTTTGTATGGTTGTAGCCGTAAAAATACCCAATCTCCTACATCAAAACTTCTCTCGCTACGATGTTGATCTGCCTGTTGTTTCATTCGATTTTGTGTCAAATTCAGGTTATCCTTTAAGAGTTGGAGAAATTCTTGCTGATGCTCGATGTGATCTTCCACTGCTTGAACCTTCGAATTTTCCCTTAAAGATGATGTGATGGATGGTGGATGATATCCATAAAGTGCCATAAATGGGGTCATTTTTGCTGCAGTATGGAAGGAAGTGTTATACCACCACTCAGCAAGAGGTAACCACTTGACCCATTGTGTTTGTTTATCAGATACAAAACAACGAAGATATCCTTCCAAACATTTATTTACTATCTCAGTTTGACCATCAGATTGAGGATGATAAGATGAGGTATGAGCTAATTGAGTACCCAAACAAGAAAATAACTCTGTCCAAAAATTTCCAGTAAAAATGGGATCTCTGTCACTCACAATAACCTTTGGGCTTCCATGTAGCTTTTGAATTCTGTCCATAAATGTAGTAGCAACTGTACTTGCTTTAAATGAATGAGATAATGCACAAAAGTGTGCATACTTGGTAAGTCTATCAACTAACACCATGATGACACTCTTTCCTTCGGACTTAGGTAAACCTGTGATAAAATCCATTGAAATCTCCTCCCAACGTTGACTTGGAATGGATAAAGGTTGTAGAAGTCTTGGGGTCTTAATTGTTTCCACTTTATTCTGCTGGCAAACCAAACATTCCGCCACAAACTTTTGAATATCGGATTTAAGGCCATCCCAAAAAAATTCTTTCTTCACCCTGTGGTAAGTTTTTAAAAATCCTGAGTGTCCTCCTAAAGGAGAAGTGTGCAATTCGAGAAGAATCTTTTGTTTTAGTTGGGAATTCTTACAAAGATATAAGCGATATTTGTACCATAAGGAATCATTTTTTCAACTAAATGTATCAGATGTACTAGGATCTTGCTGCAACTTTTGAATGAGTGTCCATACATCTTTGTCCTTCTTCCATTCATCTCTTGCTTCGGTTATCCAATGTGGTTGGATAATAGAAATGGCACAAAGCAATGCTTCCACCTCTTCATTCTTTCTTGAGAGTGCATCTGCAACAACATTAAACTTTCCTTTTTTGTAGATTATTTCAAAGTCATAACCCAACATCTTTGTGACCCATTTTTGCTGCTCTTCTGAAGATAGTCTTTGTTCCAAAAAGTGTTTAAGGCTATCATGATCAGTTTTTACCTTGAAGTGTCTTCCCATTAGGTAAGTTCACCATTTCTTTAGTGCATGCAGTATTGCTAACATTTCCTTCTCATAAATAGGTTTACGTAAATACTTTCCTTTGATTGGACGAATTTCGAAAGAAATGGGTCTTCCTTCCTACATTAAAACCACACCAATTCCATTTCCTGAGGCATCACATTCCACAATAAATGTTTTTGTGAAGTCTGGCGTAGCTAAGACCGGTGCTAGGCACATTGCCTCTTTAAGATGTTTAAAGGCCTTAGTTGCTTCAGGAGTCCATGAAAATGCATCTTTCTTCAATAATGTTGTTAGAGGTGCTGCTATTCTCCCATAATTCTTAGCAAACTTGCGATAATACCCTGTTAACCTGAGAAATCCTCCCAAATTCTTTATGGTTGTGGCGACTTTCCATTCCTTAATGGCTTTAATTTTGTTAGGGTCTACTTTAACACCCTCATGAGATACAATATGACCCAGATATTCCACCTCTTGTACTCCAAAGAAACATTTGGATGTTTTTGCATATAATTGTTTCTCCTGCAATAGTTTGAGCACCCTGTCAACATGTTCAACATGATCCTTCAAAGACCTGCTGTAGATTAGTATATCATCAAAAAATACTAGCACAAATTTTCTAAGGAAGGGTTTGAAAATGGAATTCATCAACCCTTGAAAAGTAGAAGGTGCATTGGTAAGGCCAAAAGGCATGACCAAAAATTCATAATGACCCTCATGAGTTCAAAATGCTGTTTTTGGAATATCTTGAGTCTTCATTCTAATTTGATGATATCCTGAATGAAGATCCAACTTGGTAAAATAAATTGCTCAATGTAATTCATCCAATAATTCATCAATCACAGGAATGGGAAATTTGTCTTTAATGGTGAGCTTATTGAGCTCCCTATAATCCGGACACATTCGCCATGATCCATCCTTCTTGTGTACCAATACTACAGGAGCAGAGAAAGAACTTTAACTAGGTTGAATTATACCCGCCTCTAACATTTCTGCAATCATACGTTCAATTTCGCTCTTTTGGAAGTAAGGATATCTATAAGGCCTTATGTTTGGAGGAACACTTCCTGGAATCAAATGAATAGCATGATCATGATCACGAATAGGTGGGAGTCCTTTGGGAGTTTCAAACACCTTGGAATGACTGTCCAAGACTTGTTGGAGATCTGCAGAAATAGATGATTTTGATGTTGGAACTTCTATTGAGCATAATTGTGCAATTACGCCTCGCTGTTCTTTCTTTAGAAGCTTTGTCATGACATTAGAGCTTATTATCCTTCCTGGCTTCCCCGCAATACCCCGTAATTCCACTTCCTTTCCTTCTGAAAAAAATTTCAAGAAAAGTTCTTGAAAATTAAAAGCTACCGTCCCCAAAGATTGTAACCATTGTACTCCTAGTACAACATCGGCACCTCCCATAGGAATGGAAAGCATTGGACTAGTCAATACATATTCCCCCATGGTTAGCTTGATATTATGGCATTTTCCAGAGGAATTTATAGTTCCTCCATTTGCAACCATCACTTGACATTCTGGTGCTGGGTATAGGAAACAATTTAATTCCTTGGCTACCTTATAATGAATAAAATTATGGGTGCTACCTGAATCAATCAACACTATTACCCTTTTCTTCTTGATATGCCCTTCTATCTTGAGAGTTTGAGGAGTGGTAATTCCTGCCAGTGCATTACACGATATGGTCGGATTCATTTCTTCCTCTTCTAGGGCTGGTTCCTGGTGTATATCCTCTTCTTGTTCATTTTCTTCTTCCTCTTCACAATCCATGTAAAATAATTTCTTCTCAGCACACTTATGACCTTTAGTGTATTTGCTATCACAACTGTAGCAAAGCCCTTTTGCTCTTTTTTCTTCCAATTTTTGTGGTGTCAACCTTGTAGGTTGTGGAGATCTAGACGTAGCAACACTTCCTTCTTTATAGAATTGAGTGGTAGGCTTCCTTGTCACCATTATTTTACATTCAACTTTTCTTGCCAACCTGAATGCCTTCTCCAATGAATCCGGTTCCAAAACACGAACTTCATGTTGGATGTTATCCTTTAAAGTGCCTATGAAGAGATCGATCTTGTGTTCCTATGGAATATCAGTTACCCTTATATTCAATTTTTGGAAGTCCTCAATGTGCTGCCCCACTAAACCCTTTTGTTTGAGATTTATCAATTGGCTAAAGAAGGTGTTGCTCTTTGTATCCTCATAATGTGCTATCATTTCCTTCGTAAAAATTGACCAAGTGACAATTTTTTTACGGGAGCAAAGCCATTGATACCATACAAATGTATTTTGTTCTAAATGTAAAGTTGCAATGCGTACCTTTTGTGTGTTTTGCACATTATGGAGATCAAAATATTGCTCTATCTGTAGTATCCATGTTACAGGATCCTTTCCATCAAACTTCCTCATATCCATTTTTGGAATATGGTGGTTCTTCCCGCCAACATTAGAGTTTATGAAATCACGATTGAAATTTATTTTGTTCTCATCATGAGGTTCTTCTACTATCTTTTCACCATTAGGAAACATTTCTTGTATCAACTTTGTCAAACCTTCGATGTCTGTTTTTAGATCATTCTTCATGTTTTCCATCTTAGCTTCCATGCCAGCTTCCATGTCATCCATCTTAGATTCCACGCCATCAATCTTAGCTTCCACGCCTTTCTTCAAACCATCCATATTCTCTTCCATGCCTTTCTTCAAAACTTCCATTTCATTTTTTGTTGCTCTTTGCGAGAGTGAAATTTGTTGCACTTGCTCTTGTAATTTTGATAGATCATGTTGCAATTCTTCATCTTCATGAGTCATAGTAGAGCCTTCTGAAGGCTTAATGGGTGTTGAATTATTTTTACGGGACATCTTTCAGAACCCAATACTGATATCTATTCTACAATATGCCCTTGGAATCAATTCAAATTGATTCTTCAAACAACACTTATGCAATTCGCAAAAAAAATACACACCTTTTTCTTGCTTTTGAGGATCTTGATATTGAAATTGGATTATCTGTGTAATTGCAGCACTTTAATATTTTAATTTCAGTACCAACGTATCCCTCTTAATTATATTTCTAATTCCATAGGTCTGACCGGATTTGGATTCTCCAAGACCAAGTTGTGTCCAATCTCCTGACCTAATTGTAAGGTGGATTCGGTACCCAAACAAACTTGTACGACTACGCCACATGTCAACATTTCACATTCTTCGACTCTAAAATCGATAGCAAGAAACTACAGGCCTTGTACTTGCGACCACTTTTGACGGCACTCCAATCCAATCTCCAGAGAGAGAGTTATTGAACTTTTCCCACGATCACCTCTTTGAGATGAAATTCAAGAGCCTGAAAAAGCACTACCTTCCACAGATCATATCTCAAAAAATATTGCGAACCAAGATCTGAAATGTTTTGACGAATTTCCTCAGGATTTCAGCTTCGCACCATATGAATTTCAGATTCTGAACCTTCGTAGAAAAAAATTTATAGCGCAAATGCCACGATGACCTGTTTAGGAGCCTGAAAACATACCTGACTTCCACAGATCATATCTCCGAAATTATTGCGAACCAAACTCTGAAATTTTTATACAAGCTTCCTCAGGATTTTTTCTTCGCACCCTAAAAATTTCAGCTTCTGAAACTTCGTAGAAAAAAATTTATAGCGAACATGCCACGATGACCTGTTTGGAGCAGCGAAACCCTAGAATCCAAAGCTCTGATACCAAATGTTGTGTAACCAGCTCCAAAAATAGAAGAAAAGAGATATGAACGCCTTAGAAATAAGCCACTTCGAGGGGGCAACCTCCAATACATTACATAAATGAACAATTCTTGGATGATATAATTTACAAAACCCCCTTTCTATATATAGGAGTCCATGGGGCCATAATGTAATCCTAGTGGGCCACAATGTAATCCTAGCCGACCTAACAATAATAATTTAAGGGCACAATAATAACAAAATGGGGGTTACAAGGGTACAATAATAAAAATAATGGGGTTACACTAATAACAATAAGGGACTATACTAGTAATATAGGGACCTAACAAAAGACCCGGAGAATGTGGTGGATTCTACTGAAATTATTGTTTCTTCCCATTTGCTAAATCAATACGAACAATTTGTTCAGCAATTAGGATCACAAAATAATCCTCAAGTTGAAATGCTGAAAGACCAAGATATGGAAATCATTCCTGAGCATCCTACAGAAGAAATTATGTTGAAAGTAGAAGAGATTCCTCCTCTAGATATATTTTATAGTCCTAAGCATAGGGCTGTTGTCAAGAACTAGAGGAAGAGAAGAAGAACAGATCAAGAATCTCTTTCAACATCACAAGTTGAACTGATGAACATTGTCTGGAAAAATACTGAGGTGAATCTTTCAGAGGATCTCACCAAATTGTCACAATATACAGGTGCCTATAGTGCAGCTACTATAAACAAGGCTTCGGAAGTCACCCAAATGATGAAACAAAAGGAAGTACAGATAGCTATGCTGGAAGAACAAGCAACAGAAAATCAGCAAAAGATTATGCAGTTGGAACAATAGTTGCAAGATGAAAAGCTCAAATCTAAATAGTTGGAAGAGCAACTTGGTATTGAGAAGAAAAAGCTTGATCAACAAGCCTTGAATAAGCAACAGCAGCTAGCTCAAGAGGTGAAAAAACTACAGACCCTACTGCAAAATGAGAAAACTGCTAAGGCTGAGAAAGAGAAAGTATTCCAAGCAAGATTGGACAAATTTAGGGATTATCCTAAATTAGATCAATTTGAAATTGAAGCTCTTGAAACAAACAAACTACTGTCTTAGCAGTTGAATGAATTATGTCAAAAGATGGCACAATCCGAGCCCTTGTGTGAAATAAATTCATCTTTAATAGATGAAGGAATCAACCTCAAGGTCGAGTTTGATGATGCAGATGAGAAAATTTCTGAATTTCTTTCATGGCAAGACTCAGAGCAAGGAAGGAATGCAAACCTTCCCAGGATTGAGGAAAGACACAAAGAAATTATATTTACTGAATGGGAAAAGCAGTTGATAAAAGGAGAAAGAGCTACATCAAGAGCCAGAAATATGATGAATAGTATAACACAGTTGATTAATGATAGCTTATATGCCACCAATTTAATTTCAGATTGTATCCCAGGAAAATTACCAAAGGTAAAAGAGACTGATTCTAAGTGGAAGCAAGAATTAATCAATAAGAATCAGCAAATCAGCAAACTTCAAGGAATTTCATGGGATATCATGTGGACATATCTAATCAAGCCACACAGTTAGCAAATGGAAATTAAATGCCTTTCCAATGCCATTCATTGTATAATTCCAGAGTTTTCTGATGCCATGTACACTGGTCAGTTACATTCGAGGCTAAGTCTTCCAGCAGAGGTTAAAGATGTGCTCAAAATTTGCCACCTTGGCAAATTGAACGCAGGGGAAAATCAATGAATTTGTTTCATTTTAATATCGCAAGCCTATTTCTAGATTTTTGATGATAGATTGTAGCAATAGTTTTATTTATTTTGTTTTATTATGTTCCTATTTAAACCCCTTTCATGCATTTAGAAAGGGGTCCTGAATTTATAATATTTTTGACTTGGATGTTACATTTTTGTACTCCATTGACTATTATATTTTTAGAAAGGATCACATATGGTGGTTTATGGCAAATTACCTCTGAGAATTTCATATATGTACCTTAGAGTTTGTTTTACATTGAAGCACTGGATCTAGATATTGAATTGCATCTAGAAAAGTATCAAGATGAATCTGGTATTTCTATCGATTTATTGTTATTTTTCTTATGTTATGAGATATTCTATTTAAATTTGCTATCATTTATATGTACTTGCTTTACAAATGTTTCTTTATACATATCATTTCTGAGTGTATAGAAATATTTTATCTTTCACAATGTATACAAATGATATATAAAATAATGAATATAATGTGCTATTATAACTCTATTTAATTTCTTAAACAGAGTTATCATTATTTGATGCGTATATGTTGAACCCTTAGTTAAACTGAGAGGGGGGGGTGAATTAGTTTAACACATTCATGGAATTTTAAAACTTTTTCATTAAAAATTATTTACACCTTCATTTCATATTCAACTTAATATTTGAGTAGTCTTAGAATGTGAGCAGCAAGTATTAACATAATGTAATAATAGATTTAATATGAGAGCAGCAAGTATTGAGCAGATGAGATAAACCACATCAACACATAAACATCATGCACAGAGACACCAGATATAAGTGGAAACCCATAAAGGGAGAAAACCACATCTTATTATTGTTGTGATGCAAAGGCAAGATCCAACTCCCTCTCACCACTGTTTTCTGCAGGCACCAACCTACAGGAGGCTCTATCCTCAATTCTGCAAGCTACAACTTGCAAGGAAGCACCAAATCCCTTCAATTTTCTGCAGGCACCAACCTACAGGAGGCTCCAACCTCAGTCAGCTACAACTGACAGCTATCAAGCTGCAACTTGATAGGGAAGCTCCAACTTCCTCAATTTATCAAACTGAATGTTTGCTGATTTACCTCAGATATCAGCTCTGTTTTGTAGCTTCTCTTTCTGCTTTTCTTTTCTTAATCTTCTCTGCCTGTCTCTTCTATACTCTGCCTTCTCTATATTTACTCTCTCTAACCTCTCTTATGCATATCCAGTTGATATTATTTATAGAGTTCCTCACATGACTGTTTGTATTTCAATAGGAATTTGGAGTGAACAGTCATGACTCTTTGGCTTCTGTCTTCTCATTCCTTTTATCTGCTCATTTAGAAAATATAACTGTAGGTATCAATTTAACATTACAGTGGGATATTTGTTCTCTTCCGGAGACTTGCCAATGCATCACAACAATATAAATTAAAAAATTTACATTCAATTACAATGAGAATTCCAGCTCAACTCATTTAGTCTTTTGGCTCGTTGCGCATTTGTCTTTTCTTTGACTGTGTTTGTCTTTTCTGTGACTGTGTTTTATCTCTTTTCAGCGCTGTTTGCTCTTTTGTCCTTTGCTGTGGTGTAACTACTGCATACATGTAACTGTGCTTTTTATATCAGTGCATTTTGTATATATGTGTAACTGCTGACTTTAAATCTGGGCATATTCCAACCCTTTACACACAGCAAGTGTCTTGTTGATGTGGTGAGTTTCGCAAGCGGAACAGACATACATCGCAATCGTTTTATATTAATAAACGCCCTCCACCTTAAGTCGAGGCCCGTGGGTCCACAGACCACGCGACACATTTCAATACAATCGCTACAACGTTTTATAACAGCGCCTTTTATATATATACATATATATATCGTAGTTTCAATTCTCGGCGAACTTATATAAAGTTTTAACATATAAACTGCCACTTCCACATAATATATGTTGGTCCATATAACAAACCAACAATAAAAATCTTGCTTTTCTATGAAACCTTCAAATAACTCTCGGCGATATAATATACCCATTTAACATAGGAAACAACCTTTCGGGCCCACTTGCCGATCTTTGTCTATTCGCCGATGCGATGAGCCTTCCTCCGATTCGATGCGATGCAATGAATCGCTTTGCAAATACTTCCGATTGCGATTAATCGCAATCGCAAATTCTATTTGCATGTTCCGATGCCCTTTTTCCGATGCGATCAATCACTATTCACTTAAATGTGCCGATGCGATTAGAACTGGAACTCAAACCAATAAATTCATAATTTATAGACCGATCGAGTCCGGAACTTAATCGCAATCGCAATCCTTTATTGTCATGCTCCGATGTTCTGCTTTTGTCCGATGCGATTGACCATTGTTCACTGCATTTTGCCGATGCAATTGGAACTGGAACTCAAACCAATAAAATCATAATTTATAGACCCATTGGGTCCGGAACTCAATCGCAATCGCAATCCTTTATTGTCATGCTCCGATGTTCTGCTTTTGTCCGATGCAATTGACCACTGTTCACTGCATTTTGCCGATGCGATTGGAACTGGAACTCAAACCAATAAAATCATAATTTATAGACCCATCGGGTCCGAGCTTCAATCGCAATCGCAAGTCTTTGTTTATATGATCCGCTGCCAACTTTTTCTCCGATGCGATTCATACGGGTCCCACCACATAAGCCTTTTCTTTTTGATAGAACCTTTGGTTATTTAGATCTTGCACTACATATAAAAAGTATATGCTATGGACCTTTATATATATATATATATGGCGCATCATATGTATCTCACTGCGCATATACATAAGCTTGCTTCCGCTTCGATCTTTACAGAATCTTCCAGCGGGGGTAGCGATTCTCGGAATTTGTTTGTATATATATATACTTGCCGCTTTGGGTTAAGATTCAATGAATTTTTTTATGTATCCGTCTCGGGGTAATTATTCTCGTAATAAGGTTTGTATATATATATATATATATATATATATATATATATATATACTTGCCATTGGGGTTGGTGATTCCTTGAATTAATATGTATCCTCCACTGGGGTAGGGATTCGACTCTTTCTCGCTCGCTCGCTTGTGATAACGACTCTACTCCGTTTCTTACTTGTGATAACGCCACTTTCCTCGCCTCGATAACCCACGATAATGGCTCGCTCCGATAACGGCTCGCTCTATATTTCGTTTCTTCATTTCGCTCTATCTCCTTTGCTTTTCCTTCGTTTTCTTCTTGTCGCCCATTGTCTGTCGTTTCACTTCCATTGCCATCAATGATAATATTTCCAACACAATTAAATTATAATACATTTTCATGGTTATTGATTTAACTGAAACAATCTTAAACTTGTATTCATATTTGACACTCGGGTTAGTTTTAGAATTTATTGATAAGTTATATATTAAATTAGATAGATTATTTCAGTCATTTAGTTTCATTATCCACTCATACAATCATTCCATCACCAACCCATTTAGTTACTAGGAAACTGGTCCTATAAATCCAGTCGGAGCCACCACACCAAACAGAAAAGGAGTTGTCATAAGGTCCTGACTGGGTGGCTTTCCCCCAATGTTTGAAGCATCGATTTTCTAGGCTTCAACAGAAACCCAAGACCTCTATTCTCATAGACTAACCCCTCACTAAGTGAGATAGTAAAAGGATCACATTATTTTATGAAAGGAGGAAGGGTTTTTTATTTTTATTTTTTTAGCACAAAAAACCACAAAAACCAAGAAAAAAAAACCAAATGCAAAGCCTTACAGTAGAATGTTAAATTTTCGATTAGCCTTACTGACAACTATCACTTTTTTCACTATTTCTGATTTTCCGAGATCGCACAAAGACGTGGGGAAAGAGCATACGTAGCAAAAAAAAAATCTCTTTTCATGTTTTTGATTTGCCGAGATCGCACACAGCGCACAACAAAGAGCATACACAAAGAAGAGGGTATAGATCCAACAAATAAATAAAATCTTAATAGCAAAAATAAATAGAAAAAAAAACCGAAATAAGCAGAACTATTAACAAATATAACTGCAAAATAGATGCTTTATACCTCCACATCTAAACTATCATAACTTGGGCAGCCAGAAACCTTTTCGCATGAAACAAAAGGCGTCCCCACTGCAACAGATGCTCCAGACACAACCGAGCAGTTCTCCAAGCCCAAAAATGTTCAGAAATAGTAGATCTACAAAACGACATTCGCTTGTAGTCAAACCGGCTTCAGATTTTGATCAACAATGGACACAGCCCTCAAAATAGCTTTGATACCATGTAGATATTTACAGGGTAAGTTCCTGTTGTGGTGAAACACAACGCTCCCCATTTTTGACTTGTTCACTTCAAATAATGGGGACCCTTTCTATAAATTTTTTGGCTAAAACGCCTTTTAGGATTTTTATTTAGTTGATTATCCTAAGATTTTATTAATTTTTCATTTTCTTTAGATTCTTGTTTTGATTGCTTTATTAAAATCAATTTTTTATAAGCTTTCCATTGATACTTGTTTTGCCTCATTTGGTCAACTGGTTTGTAAATGACACTCCTTTTGAAGTCTAATCATTTATGTTGTCTAGGTTAAAAATGCGTAAAATATACATTATTCCATTTTTTTAGTTCAATAATGTATTTGTTTTAAATATTAACCCTTAGTTAGTTATTACTAATATTTTTCATTTTTTTACTTATACAGCCAAATCACGAAGCATCGGATTTCAGTAATTTACTCCAATTTTCAAATAAATTACTAATCTCGAAAATCCAAAATGTCAAAGTGATTGTAGTTTATTTATTTTTATTAATATCAAAGTGGCTGTAGTTTAGATAGGCAAATCAGCCCTTCGATAAATTCATCATTAAAATGAAACTAAAAAAAACTAATATTTAATATTTAATATTAAATTAATTATTATATTAAATATAATTAATATAATTAATTTAAAATTTTATATATATATATATATATATATATATATATATATATATAACATTAAAAAATAAATTTATTACATCACATCAGAATATCGCATCGCGAATTTCCAATGGATACATTTTTTTTTAAAACTCCAACCTCCCGATATCCCAATTGTGAAGTCATAATGAAACCTCATAACTCATGTGTTTGAGTTTCAAACTCGTTCATATGAATGAGTGGTAAGTAATGGGAGTGTTAGTTTAATGTTAGTATAGTGTTAGTTAATATTAGTGGAGTTTTAGTTTAATTTTAATTTAATATTAGATTTAATATTTCATATTTAAAATAATTAATTTTAAATTAATTAAATTAATTAATATATAGAATATAATTAATTTAATTAAATTATAATTATTAGTTAGATTTATATTAATTAATAAATAGTTTATTAAATAATTAGTTTAGTTTATAATTAACAATTAAATTAGAATTAACTCGGGTAAATAGGAGAGAGTCGTAACTTTTCGCCGCTATGTGGTTTCACTTTCTAGCAACGTACATCGTCTCTCTCAAATTTCGCGCCACCGCCATCCCTTATGCTAGAGCGTTGTCCCGCCAGTATTGTCGTTGATCTCTCTTCATGGATAAGTCACCGAGGGGGGGCCTCTACTGCCTCCCCCACTTTCAATGCAACAGTAACCCAACAGCTCTCTACTGACACAAATCAACCTCACTCTGGCACTACACATGGCCCTGTCACGAAGAAAGAACCACATGTCAATAATACACACAAGAACCCTAATGGGCAAGAAATGGGTGAGCAAGCAAACAAAAAGAAGGATGCGGAGAACAATACGCCCATACCCAAAGCGACCTTGGCCACCTGTAGGCCTATCACAGTATAACGCCCCAAAATCGAACTTCCAAGCCATCGTATCAATGCCCAGATACAATATATGAGATACCATGCATTGATAGGAAAATTCGTGGGCTTCTGGCCCACAGAAAAAGCCCTGCATGGCTGGATCAGGTCACGCTTCAACTCGGACCTAAAGGGTTCTTCACAACCATTTTTAACTGTCTAGAGGACAGGAACAGGGTCATGGACGAGGGTCCCTCTTTTTTCAAAGCCTCAGGGCTCTATCTGAGGGACTGGATTGAAAGATTCAACCTAGATAAAGAGGACTTCAATTGGGCACCAGTCTGGATTAGGCTATATTCTCTGCCACCGGAATACTGGGATGAAGAGTCCCTAAAAGACATTGGAAATGGACTAGGCGAATTCATCAAAATTGCAGAGGAGACCAAGCTCAGGCGGTACACCTCCTACGCCCGAATCTGCATCTTCATGCACCTTGCAAACGCTCTTCCAGACTCGGTAAGTCTCTACCACGAAGACTTTGAATGGGTGCAACCTATTGACTATGAACATGTGCCGTTTAGATGTAGGAAGTGCCACACCCACGACCACCTCTTTCGTATTTGCCCTCTGAATATGCCTCCCAGCAAGCCCTCTAATGCTTCCTCCACCCCTGATGCAGAGGGGTTCACCAAGGTCCAAAACCGGCGGTGCCACAACAAGAAAACCCCTCCTGCAACTCCTAAATCCTCCCTTCAAACCTCTGATCCTCCCTCCACCAGCAATAGCTTTGGAATCCTAGCTAATCCTGACGCTGACATCCCTGAAATGGAAGCCATCCCCCAACCTCTGCCAAACTCAGAACCTCAATCTAACACAGGCCCCTCCATTGACATGGAGTTGGACAATAGTGAAGCAACGACAAGCCAAATCAGTCTTATGGAGGACGAATCAGAAATGGTGGATATTGGAGAATTGGACATCTTCACTCTGGAGCATGCATGAAAAAAGGGGAGTACGATCAAATCTATGAAAAAAAAATTGAGAACCTAAATGTTTCCCTCACCTGGGCACAGCAGCACCAGAAATCCCTAGGCATTCAACAGGGAGGCCCATGGGATGGCAAGAAACTCTTCAAAGATTCAAAGAAGAGAGGAAGAAAAATGGACTTTCAAAGAACAATCCTAGTAGGAGAAATGCTCATGGAATCTGGTAGGTATCCCAAGCTTACCAAGTTTTTTCCTCCACACGAAGGTAGTTCCCAATGAAACTTGTCTCGTGGAACATCAGGGGTCTCAATGGCCCCTCAAAACTTTGAATCATAAAGAACTTGATACGGATGGAAATACCACAAGTCTTCTTCCTGCAGGAAACAAAATGCACAGGCAATACCCTAGGTCACATTCTCTCAAAGGCCTGGCCTGGTTGCCAGTCTGTTGTAGTTGATGCCTCCGGAGCTTCAGGAGGACTTGCTATTGCATGGGATCCGCGCTCTGTATCCATAAGTGATGCTCATGCAGCCCACAATCTAATCCAGGCTTCTTTTCACATTCTTGGCACCAACCTGCATGGACACCTGTCCAATGTCTATTTCCCTGAAGATGCTGCCAGGAAAACCGCGCTGTTAAACATGGTAGAATTCCTCAACTCCACTAGAAATCACCCTCTCTGGATCATGGGTGGTGACTTCAACATGATAATTAGTTTAAATGAGAAAAGAGGAGGACGCGCAAAGTTTGAAGTAGACATCAACCACTTCAAAGACTTTATACAACAAAATTGGCTCATTGATCTTCCCTTTGCAAATGGCATCCACACCTGGAACAATAAAATATCTGGGTTGCAGCAAATCGCCTCTAGACTTGATCACTTCCTCCTTTCTGAAAATTCTATTCACATCGGGGGGGACTTTCAGACTTCAATCTTTCCCTACTCAGGTTCTGATCACTGGCCCATCGCTCTCCAATGGTCCAGGCCAGGGGACTCCATCAAGAGACCTTTTCGATTCGAAGCCTTTTGGATCACTCACCCAAGCTTCAGGGAAATGGTCCAATCGGCATGGAACGCTTTCACCCCACCCCCGGGTTCCAAGATGTTCCAGTTTCAGCAGCATCTCAAAGATCTTAAGACCCGCATCAAAGGTTGGAACCGCTCCACTTTCGGCAACATTTTTCAGCAGCAACAGCTCCTTGAAAAGGAAAGGGCTGAACTCCAGTTGTGTATCATACAAGAGGGGTGCAACGAGACAGTGGATATGAAGGACAAAAACCTTCTCAAACAGCTGGAGGAAAGAAGGCAGCAAGAAGAAATTTTATGGAAGCAAAAATCCAGAATTAGGTGGTTAAAGGAGGGGGAACAAAATACCAAGTTATTTCATCATTCCACCATCCAACGAAGAATGGGCAATAACATTGGTTTTCTACTTAACCAAATGGGAGAAAGATTGGAAGACCATCAGGCCATTGAGACGGAACTGGTCACTCACTTCAAAACGGTACTGCAGGAAGACCAAATCAATAGGCAGCCTGCAATTAATCAAGTGCTGCAACACATTCCTACACTCATTACAGAGGAGCACAATCAACTCTTACTGCAACCAGTCACTCTCCTGGAAGTTGAACAAGCAGTGGCCCAAAACAAAGAAGGCAAGGCTCCAGGACATGACAGCTTCACCTCCAATTTCTTCCATCACTTCTGGGACCTTATCAAATATGATGTTTGGCATTTAGTCGAGGAATCCAGATCCATGCACTGGCTCCTTCCGTCTCTCAATGCCACCTTTATAACTCTGGTCCCCAAGGAAAACCAAGCTGCCACGCCTGACAAATTCCAGCTCATTGCACTCTGCAATGTCATCTACAAAATCATTTCAAAGGTCATCGCCAACAGGCTCAAACCGTTGTTTCCTCTGCTCATCTCACCTAAGCAAATAGGTTACGTGGAGGGTCATCAAATCTTGGATGGCATAATTCTCACACATGAGGTCATTCACTCGCTAAAGCAGACCAAAAAGCCAGGTATGCTCTTGAAGATTGATTTATCTAAAGCTTTTGACAAACTAAACTGGGAGGTACATTCATCAGATGTTAGCAGCTTTTGGTTTCAGTCCTCCTTGGATCAGATGGGTCATGAGTTTGATCTCTTCTTCTTTCTTCTCTGTCCTAGTCAATGGTATTCCCTCCCGTCCCTTCTCCCCATCTCGAGGTATCCGACAAGGTGATCCTTTGTCCCCCTTTCTCTTTGTCCTTATGGCTGAGGGCATGAGTCGTTCCATTCATCACGCTCTCCATAAACAACGTCTACACAGAATTTCGGTCCATGGTGCCCTAACCATCACCCACCAGCAATTCGTGGACGATAATATGCTCTTCAGTCATCCTTCGACCCAAGAGGTCTCCACCTTAAAAAGCCTTCTGGATTTTTTTGTTTTAGCATTAGGCATGATGGTCAATGCTACCAAGTCGCAGGTCTTTTTCTTTAACATAGCCCCCTCCATTCAACATTGCATCGCCCGAATCCTCGGTTTCTCCATTTCCAAGTTGCCTGCTAATTATCTTGGAGCCCCCTTGATTGATTCTGCCCACAAACACTCTGCTTGGAAAAACCTCCTGGACAAGCTTGAAGCGAGATTATCCTCTTGGACCTTTCATTCTCTTAACTTCCCTAGTAGACTCACTCTGGTCAAGTCGGTTTTACAATCCATGCCCATCTATCTTTTTTCCATCTTGGCCGCGCCTAAATGGGTTCTCAAGCTAATCAAATCTCTTCAATGCATTTTTTTGTGGGGAGCCTTAGGTCAGAATAGAAAGTGGGCACTGGTAAAGTGGACATCTATTTGTCATCCTAAGCATGCAGGCGGCCTAGGACTCCGGGAGCCTCAGCATAGCAACGCTATCATCGAAGCTAAGGTTTGGTGGAAATGGCTTACTTCCCCTCTTCACCCCTGTGCAAAGCTATGGACTGCCAAATATGCCAACCACAGACCCACGTCAAAGCTAATACGACTCTCAGTAGCAGAAGCAAGCTCACAAATATGGAATGCTGCTAAACAACACCGACTCCTAATCCAAGAACACAGCTTATGGGAGGTTCGTGATGGCCGCATAGCTCGCTTCTGGACAGACTCATGGCAACAACAACCCAGTTTTCTTACCATCATTCAGCCGGACCAGATCACTGCTCTTGAAGCTACGGTTCATCATTTCTGGAAGGAGGACCACTCTCAAGGATACAGGCATTGGAAAATGGCAGCCTACTGTCTTAATCATCTGCAGGAATAGACTCATACTGCTCTGGAAACGAAATTAAAAAGCAGAAAAATCTGACACTCAGATGAGCAGGACATCCTTCGTTGGGGCCATACCTCAAAAGGTGAGTTCACCACTCATGAAGCCTACGTCCTGCTAACCCAACCCTGATCCTATCGATCCCATTTGGAAATATCTATGGCAGCCGTCTCTATGGCCGAAAGTCTCCCTGTTTTTGTGGCTCCTTGGTTATAAGAAAATCCTCACCTGGGATAATCTTTTGAAGAAAGGTTTCACTGGGCCTTCCCGATTCCCCAATTGCAACAGTCAGGAGGAAACCATCCATCATCTTCTGCTCACCTACCCCCTAGCTACTTTCTTTTGGGACACCCTCAGTACCAAATGCAGGAGGGATGGTAGGAACTCTGGGGATTTAAACTCTATCATTTACAATTGGACTATCGCCCCCTACAGATGTGCGCTGCTCAACTCCCTCTGGCGACTCATACCCGGGCTCACTTTGTGCACCATTTGGAAGGAAAGGAACAAACGAATCTTTAAGAACCAATGCACTCCGCCAGAGATCCTCTGGAACATCCTTTGCAGCAACCTATAGGAAACCATGGCACTTCAGAAATGGAATCAAGATGACCTCCCGACTCTACCTAATGAACAACAAATATGGGAAAGTTGGCATCTCAAGCTCAATATAGATCTGGTGCCAACCTACACTAGGGGCCCTCAGCAGAACACTCATAATACCTAGGTCCCCCCCTAGAGGGCTTTCTAAAGCTTAATTTTGACGGTGCCTCCAAAGGCAATCCAGGGCATGCCGACTTTGGAGGAATTATCCAGGACCACAAAGGTAACCCTTTACTCATATACTATGGATCGATAGGATGGGATACCAATAATTCCGCAGAGCTGGAGGGACTTTGGCAGGGTCTGCAATTGGCTCAGCAACACAATTACTTTCCCATTGAAATTGAAGGGGACTCGCAAATTCTTATCAACATGGTCCACAAACTACCCTCAGGTTCTCCTCCCTCTCGGGTTGCTAACAGCTGGAGACTCTTGGCTAGGCTCGAGCTCATTGCTGGATGGGTACAAGAGCACAGGGCCATCTGTCTCAAGCATACAAAAAGGATGGGCAACAAAGTAGCTGACCTTCTGGCAAACAAATGTGTGAAGAGTGCTCAAACTCTTTCAGTAGGGCCCCTTTCCAATTTGAATGATAGTGAACTTCTTCAGGAATGCACTCTTTTGGTGCACCAGGATTGCGTCCACCCAGATGCAGGTGTTTAAATCTGAAATGATGGGTGTGAATTGGCGGAGTGGCGCGTGGCAAGCCCACTTGGCCACCCGCAGTCAGCATTTATGCGCCATTTATGTTACTCTGCAGCAAGCCCCTCTTGAGGCCATCACCCCGCGCGGCATTTATGCCGGTGGGGAGGCCGAGATGGCCGGCCTTTTAACCTGCTTCCATTCGGCTCCTGGTTCCCATTTTGAAATTTCGTTTCTGAGCTCCTGGTATGGTCTTGTTACAGTTCGAAGGTCTCCATGCCGATGCTCTTCTGGCCAGTGGCTTCTCGGTGCTATAAGGAAGCAGAATTGTCAAGCAGACGTGCTTCTGTGGGTAGGCGATGCCATTTGGTGTTGTCTTGACTTATTCCCCGGCTTACATTTCTCACACAGTCCCTTTTTCTCCCTCCTTTCAGTTTCTTCGCCTGGTCTCCTGGCTCCTGCCCTCCCTCTGCTGCCTTCTGTCTGCCCAATTCCTCCTCCACGCCACTCTGACACCATGCCCAGGCTTCGACATAGATTGCAATGTCGTCGCGGCAGCTCTCGAGCCCGTAATGCCAGTCGACGCCGCTCACTCTCCTCCAGCTCTCCGTCGTCCTCCTCGGCAAGCCTCCGTAGCCACTCCCCCCCTACGCGCATTCATCGTGAAAGAGGCCGTGGAAGTCGCTCCACCTCTTCCCCTTAGCGAGGCACTGCTATCGCTCGGTCGCCTCTCATACCCTGTACAGTCGTCTCTGCCTCTCTCCATAGCCCCTCCACTGCAATCTTTCATTATCAATGCAATTCCAATCGCCCTCTGGTAATTGCTTCTGTCTCGGTGTCTTTCAAAGAAATCCCTAAAGCTCTTCTGTACCCCCCTCCGTCAACGCATCCGGACAATCTGCAGACTCCCCCTTCTACTTCGCGTGCCCCTCAGCCCGCGGGCAAAAGCTCTTCCCACAAAGATGGGGATTGCAGCTCGCTTGCTCATCAGGAAGTTGAATTGCAGGTGGGAGGGCGTGATGGTGGCGCAGACGCAATCCGAAGTAGCCCGGGCCACAACAACGAGGACGTTGGATGGTGCAGGATCGAAGAAGAATCGCCCTCAGGTGACTATGGACTCTAGCGCCTCCATCTTGGTCCAAGTAATTCTGCTTAGTCTCTATGATTTTTTCCATTGTTTCTGGTCACTACATGTTTTGGTATATGTCTATACGAGAGTCTCTCCGTCGAGCAAGCAGAACTTCTTCGTGCTCGCCCCCGATGGGCTACCTGTGTTCTGGTCTAATTTTTTCATGTCAAGGCTAGTTTCCTCCGTTGAGGCAACACTCAAACGATCTAAGGGCCGGTTTCCCCTCGAGGGCGGTTCATTTCTTGTTATTTTGCTGACTGTTTGCCTCTGATGGCCATGTAATTGCTGTATATTATGTTTCACTAATAGAATTAAATTTCGGTCGAGAAAAAAAAACAATAATTAAATTAGAATTAATTATTAGATAATTAGAGTCTAATTTAGGATTAGATTTTTAATTAAAAAATATGATTTTTAGCCCAGCAATAGAATTTTCAGAATTATGTCAGATTTGACACATCAACTTTGGAGGCTCATAGATTGAGTTTTACTTGGCCAAATGAGGCCCATGATGGCTCATTGGAAAGAGAAAATCAAGGAGAACATTTTTGAGGAGGTTTCACTAACAGATTTAGTCATTTATTGGGTCTAAAAATAGGCAGAATATCAAGCTCCGAATTTCTAAACAAAATCAATTTTCAAAGTTTTATTTTCTTCATTTTCATTGGCCCAAGCCTCTTCTAAAGTGCAGGTTCATTCATCAATAATATCTTTGGCCAATTAAATCATCACAAAAATCAATAGAAAGCTTGGATTTCCTTTTTAATTATTTATTTAATTGTGTGATTGGATTTATTTTAAATGCCAGAAATGTCATTTTGATTGTTGCATCTTAATTTATTTTGATTTCTTTTTGCGGAAAATAGTAGAAGAGATATGGAGAAAAATATCTCAATCAATGAGAATGATCCATCAATTAAAGATTGGAATTTTTAGCAAATAAAATTGGATTGGGCAAATTTTTCTTCGACAAACTCTCCTCTCAAAAATACCTTTGGAAATATTATAAATGGCAGATGGCAAAATGTAAAAGAGGCTGCTCTCCTCTGCAATTTTGGACTTCTAAAAGCACTTCTGCAATAGGAATTTAGAGTTGTAGGAGGGAGGAGAGAAAATTTCAGATCTGAACATTATTGAGGGTTTTTCCTTTGTATCTTGAATTATATATGATGGGCAGAGTTTGCACTTTTGAAGCTCCAGTTTTTGAAAGCAAAAATTCAAGCAATGTAAAGGACTGTTGGAGACTAGGATCAGAGAAATGGATTCAATTAATTGGTATTTTTAATACTACTGTTTCAAATACCAGTTTTATTTTTATGATAATAAAACGTGTGTAATTTTATTCATGTTTGTGTACTTCTATTGATATGGATAATTTGTCTCAATATTGTTATGTATCTATGCTCTTATGGATTAAACTATGATTTTTGAGTAACTATTTACTCAGAAATCTGTCTTATAAAACTGATTTATTAAATAGTAATGTGTTGTGAACTATTTTCACATATTATTGTTTAATTATTGATTTTAGTGATTTGATAATCAATATCATTTTTGTGAATTAGTTCCTGAGTGTTGTTGATTTATTATTTCAGTTAAAAGGTCTCAATAGGATGTGTTTCGGTATTCACAAATGTCAGCTAATTGAATTACTTCGTTAGCTTGACATTACCTAAAATCCAAGCATATTTAAATCCTTATCATTTAATTATCTTGCTCTTAGTTAGGTTAGATCTATATCTACCTAATTGAGATAGGATTAAGATTAGGTTCTTTTATTTCATTATAGAATAAGTTTGCATTTAGATTAAGTTCTATATTCTTTTAAGTCCTCTTTTAAGTTGTGGTTTGGCTGAACCCAAATCAGCTTAAGGGTCATTCTCTTGCCCGATCAGCAAGAAGAAGTGATTTTATATCCCTGTCTATTGGTAGTTAAAGATGCATTTTAAACCAATAGAGATAGGGAAAAGGTAACTGGCCCTAGTTAAACTAGTTGGAGCCACTACTCCAAATGGAAAAGGAGTTGTTTTAAGGTCTGGACCAGGTGGTTATCCCCCAATGTTGTTGCAGCGATTTTCGAGGCTTCAACAGTTCCTTAGATCAAGAACCAAAGGTCACTGCTTACAAATAGATCACAAATCAGTACACCAGTATAATCACATGGTTAAAACCCTCAAAGAGCGAAACAATCCACGGCCTGAGCCAACACGGCAACTTCAGGCAATTTATTAATATAAAAAGAAAAGTTACATATGTTTCTCTCGTAAATGGTTACTGGAAAAATGACCCTCCATGCTCTTTAAATAGATATCATGGACCAATCGGATGTTAAGCCAGGATCAAGTGTCGTTAATATCGAGGTGAGAGATAACCTTCGGATTACTAAAAATCATGACCATCATATTATAAGTTACAAATGTACATGGTAAAGAGACACACTTTACCTAACTCTACACTAGACTAAGTTATTCTTAACTATTTCCTATGTGTCAGAATATCCTAACATTTTTATGGGAATTAGTGGAGGGAGGATGGAAGGATTGGATGCGCCCTTTGGGAGAGAGATTCTTCATGGTTATTATGTTTCATATTTTTTGAAGAGAATTGGACCATCAAGGATTGCTACATTGGGTTTTTTGTCTCCTTATGAGATAAGCCATTTGGGTAACTTGAGCACTTGGGAGGTGCCTCTCATAAGTATATGGGAGGAGTTTTTCTATGAATTACCACTCTAGAGGGTGATTCATTTTGCATGGATGATAGCTTGGAGATTGGAGCTCCATATGGGATTAAAGGTTCCCCACATTTTCAGTTATGTCCTTGTAGTTTATTGCAGACAAACAACACTTGGGAGGGGAGGATTGTAATATTCCGAAATTAGCCATGAGCTTGTTGAAATATTAATTTTTGTTTTTCTTTTGTGTTGATGAATAAGAGGATTTGGAGATCCATAAATCTCCTTAATATGAATAAAATCAATGGCAGTGTGAAAGGAAGACATATTTTCAGCTTAATTGAGCACCCTTAGGTGTGAAAAGGGGATGGAACACCTTGACTGGGTCAACTTTGACCAAATCAATAGCATTGTCATGAAGGAGTGGAAATTTATGGAGGGACAGTGCAGTTTTAGATGGATACTCTTTGCATGGAAGTAGTGTCATAAATGAATGGGGCTTAGGGTTATAAAGCTCATCAATTATATAAGGAAGAGGATGGTAGTCATATTTCATTATGTTGATGTTATTATATTTCTGAATATATGGTCTGTTTAGACATATAGCTTTCTTCAGTTGTTTAGCTAAGATTGTAGTGTTGTTTAGCACAGGGTTGTCCTGATCGGAAATCTCACCTCTTTCCTTGAGAGGCCTCTTGGAAGAGTTTGCACTAAATTCCACTGTCAGTCATTTGGCCAAAGCTTCAGTCTTAATGTACAGCGCAATTGTTGTTGAGGATTTTGTGTTGTGTTGCAGGGCAGAAGTGTGGAGGTCTGATTTGGGAGATTTCTGAGCTAGTTTTGCAGTAGAGGAAGGTTTACTTCTATTGGAGGCTAGTAAAGAAGGCCCTGGAGCATCATTGATACATTTGGCATCAGGCCATAGTGTTTTATTCCCTACAGCGCATTTCCAGTCCATGACTGCGTTATTTTAGTGAGTTTTTGCAGTGGGAAACCCAAAAAGGGCCGAAAATCCAAAGTTAAAATCTGCCCAAACCATTTCTAGGTTTTTTGAGTAGAATATGTGGTTAAAATCTCAGATTATTCAGAGCACTATAACAGCCTTCCACACATGGTTCTTCACCTCAGTAATAGCAGTTTCCAATAGCAATAGTAGTAGCAGCACAACATTTCTAGTGCTTTGTTTCTTTAGTGTATTTCAACCATCTTGTGGCTTAAGTGCATTCCTTTTGGAGCACTGTGTAGATTCATATTTTCTGTTGTTTATAATGATATGTTAGTTTTTTCTGCTCATATTTATAATGTCTTGATGTAAGTTTCAGTTGCAGCATATTTCCGGCACTTTCCAGATTTTAGTGCTATATTCTTGTTTTTCTTTATTTGGAATTCTGCATTTGTTCTATATTCCTATCTTTTCCATTTTGGAATATTACAGTGTTATCAGAGCATAATCTTGTCTCAGCCTATGAAGACATTGCATCTACGTTATCGTAAGAAGAAGAATCTTCTCACAAAAAAGAGAAGGCTTACAGAAGAGATAAAGGAAAGTCTCCATTATTTGGAGAAATGGAGGGATAGAAGTTTTCAAAACTTCTCCAAAATATGCATGAGCTTAACAGAGAAAGTAAGGGAATGAGTAGGGAAAGACATGAAGATCCTTCAAGAAGATTTACACATGAAGAAAGCTCCAATTCTTCATATTATGGGTGTGAGAATTCAACCACACAATCAGATCTACAACGCTCCACCATGCCTATGTTCATAGCAAGAGAGATGGAGGAAGGAGATGTACCAAAGGAGGAGACTCTTAGTGACTATCTTCAAGAGTATGAATCTCAATATCAGAGGTTCAAAGATCATCTAAACTTCCAAGGTTTTTAGAAGATCAAGGAGAATAGAAGACCTAGCAATCACAATAGAAGAAAGTGGTGTAAGCAGCATGATTTTAGTAGATTCTTTCTATCTACTTTTGATGGGTCACCTAAATGTACAACAAGGGCTTGGGTGAAGGAGCTAGACACATATTTGTAGCAACACCAAGTTTCAGAAGATGAATCCCTTAGAGTAGCAGCGCTGCATCTTGAAGGTAAGGCTTATGATTTGTTGCTTTATGAAACTTCTTCCTTAAATCATGTAAATGTATCTACTTATGCAAAGTTCACTAGGAGGTTAGTGAAAATATTTGATGTAAAACATTCTGAAACTTCCTTAGTTGAGGTAGCCAAGCCTAAAATAAACAAAACCTTTGCATGATTTGGAAGGATCCATAAACCCAACTCCATTCCAGAATGATATTGAGGGGGTTAAAAACTTATAGAATGCCTTGCTAGAGGCAAGATCCCCACTTCAGGAAGAGATCTCTTCTCAAAAGGAAGACATGGAGATCTCTTTTTCAAAAGAGGATCAAAACAAAGAGCCTCTTAATGATGATGAGGTAACCTCCCTTCATGATGAAGGGAAAGAGAAGGCTAGAGGTAACAGCGCTGACACATCAAAAGCAGATCTAGTACCTCATGGAGAGGTAGATGGAGCAATTTCTACAATGAGAGGAGTTCTTGTATCATTGCAAGAAGTTTTGAAGGATCTCATATGTGGAGATTAAGTCACAATCGATGAACAACATGTGCCATTATTGATAGATTGTGAGACCTTGCACATGAAAGGAGAATGTAGGGAGGATGGCCAACATCATATGATTAGGAGCACACACCCCTATCTATTTCAGAAGGTTGATGCACAAAAGAGGCAGACAAATTTGCATAGTGAGAGCAAGGAAAAATAAGTCCACTCATATATGCATTCTACTCTTGATATTGATGTCTCCTTGCATGGAGGCATTCCACCTGGGAGGCCACCAGATCAGGAGATGATGAGGCATGTCTCACATCATGATGCACCATTCATAGATCCATGAGGAATGGGAGCATTGGGAGGTCATGGTACAATGCTGAGAGTCTTTGATAGACTCAAGGAGGAGGGATATATTCTCCCAACAACATCATTACCCACTCTCATCTCAGATATTGCGCTGAGAAAGGAGTAGCAGAGGGAGGATAGCAGCCTTCCAATATGTCACTTTGGCATGGGATATGACAAAGAGGAGGAAAAATACATGACAGATGCTTTCTATGACATATCATCAACACTATCACTATGGAGGATAGATCCATATTGGAAATCCCAACTATTGTTGGATTATTCCAAGGATCTTTTTACTTGTATGACACTTTATGACTAGCTACATGAGGAGGGATATTTAGTCAGAGATGATGTCATCTACTATCATGGTAGGACATTCTTATCTAGAGCTTACAAGATCAAGGGGAAGTTACTACAAGCAGCTCATGAATATTTTCTCTTCAGCCACACTTATTCTATGAGAGCATACGACACCATCATGGAGGGGTACACTTGGGAAGGCTTTGAAGAGGAGATATATCAGCATTTGAGGAGATGCATGGATCATGTGGAGATGGAGGAGATACATAACACTTTTTGGGAGTTATCACAACCACCTCTTTCCTCTTTGGGAATGAGAGGGGATTTATCTATGAGCCACTCCATTTTTATGAGCAAAGCATATGGTAAGGATGATGTTTGGTTTCATAATGATTTATATAATGAATATGTGCATTCCTTAACCATATATGTGCAGGCCATTACTCCAAGAAGGAGCATTCTTCCTTAAAAACTTCATGGCCAAATTTGGGCCATAAACTATGTTGAGCATGGCCACTCTCTAGGAGGATATAGGGAGATGATATATCATTCTGGGTGTACACCAAAGGCACCAAACATTTCCCACATTTTCAAAACACGTGAAAAGGATACGGCAGAGAGTAAGTGCGGGGGAAACCACTTACCATATCATTATCTGATGTAGTCAGGAGATATACTGCGTTGGTTCTATATGTGGAACTTTGATCCACATCCATTATTTCATTTGGTTGTTTATGTATCACTGATCCCATATATTGATGATGTCGATATTCTTTTTATGGGACTGAGTGGAGGGAGGATGGAAGGATTGGATGTGACCTTTGGGAGAGAGATTCTCCATGGTTCTTATGTTTCATATTTTTGGAAGAGCATTGGAACATCGATGATTGCTACATTGGGTTTCTTATTTCCTTATGGGATAAGCCATTTGGGTAACTTGAGCACTTGGGAGGTGCCTCTCATAAGTAGATGGGAGGAATTTTTCTATGAATTACCACTCTGGAGGGTGATTCATTTTGTATGGATGATAGCTTCGATATTGGAGCTCCATATGGGAATAAATGTTCCCCACATTTTTAGTTCTGTCCTTGCAGTTTGTTGGGGACAAGCAACACTTGGGAGGTGAGGATTATAATATTCCTAAATTATCCATGAGCTAGTTGGACTCTTTGCATGGAATTAGTGTCATAAATGAATGGGGCTTAGGGTTAGAAAGCTCATCAATTATATAAGGAAGAGGATGGCAGCTATATTTCATTATTTTGATGTTATTATATTTTTGAATATATGGTCTATTTAGACATATAGCTTTCTTCAACTGTTTAGCTAAGATTGTAGTGTTGTTTAGCACAGGGTGTTCCTGATCGGGAATCCCATGTCTTTCCTTGAGAGGCCTCTTGGAAGATTTTTCAATACATTCCACTATCAGGCATTTGGCCAAAGCTTCAGTCTTAATGTACAGCTCAGTTCTTGTTGAGGATTTTGTGTTGTATTGTAGGGTAGAAGTGTGGAGGTTCGAATTGGAAGATTCTTGAGCTAGTTTTGCATTAGAGGAAGGTTTCCTTCTATTGGAGGCTAGTAAAGAAGGCCCTGGAGCATCATTGATACATTTTGCATCAAGACATAGAGTTTTTATCCCCTAAAATTTAGTTCCAGTCTATGACTGTGTTATTTTAGTGAGTTGTTGCAGCGGGGAACCCAAGAAGGGCCGAAAATCCAAAGTAAAAATCTGGCTAAACCATTTATGGGTTTTTTTGGGTTGTTTGAGTAGAATACATGGTTAAAATCCTTGATTATTTGTAGTACTCTAACATCCTTCCATATATGGTTCTTCTCCTTAGTAGCAGTAGTTTCCAGCTTTCCAGCAGCAGCAGCAGTAACAACACAAAATTTCCAGTGCTTGGTTTCTTTAGTGTATTTCAACCATCTTGTGGCTTGATTGTGTTATCCTCCTGTATTCTATGGGGTTCACCAGATGAATATGTATCTTCTACAAGAATATAAATATAGCATTATTGGACTATCATCTATCTTTAGAAATCTCACTGCCTTCATTATCCCCAGAATTTTTTTTTCACTATATTTCATCTCTGCCCTTTTAAAGATTACCTTGTTGTTCTTGAAGAACTCCTTTTGGGCTTGTTTCTCTCATTTTCATTATCCCTCCCTACCCACACTCTTGTTTACTCATTTCCCCTCTAAAAACCCATTTCCCCTTTCAAAACCCTTCATAAAACCCCTTTTCTTCATCCTTTTCCTTTATTTTATCAAAACAATGTAAAATACCCTCTTTTACATTGTTTTAATTAAAATATTAAAACTGTCAGGACCCCACCTTTTATAGATAAAAGTCTATTTTTATCAAAAATAAGCCCGACTCTTTCTTTTTTTATTAACCCAACCATTTAAGGTTTTAAGACCCCCCGCTTTAAAACCACACTCCCCCATCACCCCACTTTAATTTTCAAAGATCTCTGCCTTTAATTGAAAAACCCTTTGCAAAACCCTTATTTTAACTTATAAATTGGGTGCATACGCTTTTTTTATTAAGGCCCTGGGTCCCACATCCCACTAAACCCCGCACCCATTCATACTCTGACACCTGTCCCTGGGTTCCACCTATGTACTTTCCCGCTGCTCCCAAAGCTTGCGATCACCGTTGATCTGCCTTCCCGAAATCTAATGGTTGATTGCATGTATCACAAATCTAATTGCGCTCAGGTTAAGGAATCTTCGACCATGCAAAATGGGTGGTTTTTACCTACCACGTGACATTCGCTAAGTGGAATCACACGCCCGCCCCACATACCATTACCGCTTCTCCAACCATGCGAAAACCGCTCCTCGGTTTTCGAAAACTGCTTTTCAAACTTCACACAGGTTCCGCTTACAGAACCAAGCCCACAACACCATTCTCCACCCTCCAAAAGCCCAAAAACCCCTGTAAATGCAGTAAAACCTTCCCACGTAGGTTTTAAAGCTAATTGTTTGTTTTAATGTGTAGGTTTCATGGCAGAAAGGAAGCAGTGCATCCCGATGGTCGAAAAAAAAGTTTTAATGAGTGATTTGGATGACGATCGAAAGAAATTGCTCCATTAAAAGACCAGAGGCCCTATATCAAGTTTAATCATCAATAAAACATGATTATTGATGGTTACTCAATCGTCCAGAAACGAAATAAATGCCTCCCTGCACACAAAACACAGATAGACTGAGGCGGTCATAGGAAGGTATAACAATTAAGAAGGTAGTGACAGTGAAGATCAGAAGGTTAGAAGGATAATCAAGGATCAAAAGACAAATCATGAGGGTTAGCCAATAAAGCAGAGATTAAAGATAATGAAGACATAAAACAGAGATTGAAGGATTAAAAGGTTAAGACAGAAGATCAAAAGGTTAATCAAAAGGATTAATAAAGTAAACAAATATAAAGGCAGAATCAGAGAAAAAGACAGTGAAATAGAAAGTTAAAAGATAAATCAAAGTTTGAAGGCAAAATAAAGGAATTAAAGATAAAACAAAGGTAGATTAGCACATAAACACATTCGAAATATCAAATCCACAGCAATTACTTCTTCAGGAGGATATTTTTCCACCTAAAACATTCTTTATTTCAATAAAGCATCAAATAGTTATTACACACAGTCAGAGATATTTTTCATCTACCAGCAGTTATTGTAAAGTTATTGAAAAAGCCTTAAAATAAAACAATTCACAAAAATTAACTCAGAAGTTAAGTTAGGAGTTATTATTTCAGAGAAACACCTTCAAATATTTTTTCCTTGGGCCTTGCATGGTATCAAAGTTCAAAAACTCATTAACTCTGTAATAAATGACATCTAAACCATAGCTTAGCACCACCTCCTCATTTTGCAGATAAATAATGCATATGAGCTTCATTTTTAGTGTTTTTTAGTTGGTGGTTATTTGACTAATTTTTGCTGCTGAGCTAGTTAAGGATTGCTAGGCTAGATTTGAGAAAGCTCTGAGTTACAGAGAGCTATTGTACATGGAGTAATGTAACTATTTTGATCATCACTAATACAACCATGTTCATAGGATTCTTGAGCTATGTTAATCGTGAAGTTTTCCTTCTTTTTCATTTTTTTTCTCATGTTTTACATTCTGTCCATATTCTTTGATAAAAGAACATAAAATTTAGAGTAGGATATGCTATCTTGGCACCCTATTTCTGGTTGCCTTCTTTATATTTATGTTTTCTTCTGCAAGGTATGATTGTAGAATTCTTAATTTCTCTCTAGTTCCATCTAGCTTGTTGCCTTAGAAATAACTTAATAGAGTCAAGCCAAAGAAGTCTATGGTAAGCCGTGTCCTTTGGTGTAGCTTGAAATATTGTTTTAAGGCCTTTCTTTGAAGTATACTTAGTAGAGTCTAAACCACGGAAGTCTATGGTATGCCCTATCCTCTGGTCTGCCTCAAAATTTTGCTTTGAAGATATTTTAAGTGTTGAGTTAAAAAAGATAGGTTTATCTCTCTCTTTAGCTACTCTCACTGTTATCTTATATGTTTTCTTTGCCTGAAAGTAATTCTTGAATTGCTGGATTGTTGTCTTAAAGGTTTGCTTATTAAAGCCTAGCCAAAGAAGTCTTTGGTATGCCCCATCCTTTGGTTTGCCTCAATCAGTTACCTAAAAGGATTTTCTTGTTAAAGTAGAGCTAGAAGATTCTTAAATGACTATAGCTTTGTTGCCTTCACAACTTATTATTGTTTCATGTCAAAATCTAATCTAAGAGATCCACTTGATATAGTTAGCTTGCCCTATGAAAACCCTTGCAGAGTTGATGAGCAATTGAATCCTTTTATGACTCCATATCCCAATGGATCAATGTTTTCTCATAGTCTATTTATTCAGCTAAAACATTCCTTCAATTAATCACACCACAGATCTGTCAACCTCTTGAATTAATCAACCAAAACAAACGAGTCCTTAGAACTTCATAACTAGCATAATATCATAAAAATAATAATAAAGAGATATCATTTGAAAACACATATATAGAGATATCCCTCTATGAATCCAGGAAGGCTAGGTCCTAGGATTCCAAAGTGGTTTTGCTATGGCTCCTAAAGTGTTTTTTCTTACCAATCTTGCAAATCACAGAGAGCCAACATAGTGGCGACCGTACTAGGGAGTACTGAGTAATAAACAACCTCAAAACTCATAAAAACTCATTTTTAACTTAGATGAATCAAGTGTTAGCCAAGAATGGTTCCTAATTTCTGATGGTTGAAAAAAATCAGCCATAGAACAAGTAAAAATCCTCCACCTAGTGACTCCACTGGTTTTTAGTAGGCCTGCTGACTCCCCTGGTTTTCCATAAACTCCACTAGGAAACTTATTTCATCATAAAAACATCAACAGAACCCAGTCAAGAATACTTTGTGGATTAAGTATTTATTTCACATTTTGGTTTGTGCCTTAAGACTGTTATACTTCTCTAACCTTTCTGATTTTTTGGGTCCAAAGTTTCGGCTTCTAGAAGAATTCATACCAGATCCCATCCTGGCCCAAATCCTCCTACAATATTTGATAATCCCGAAAAAATCCTTATGAAGTCTCCTAGATCCAAAAGTTCAGTTGTTAGCAGACCAATCCACAAAGCAATTTCCCTACCTGAAAACCTCAAAGGCATGCAGAATATCCCCTCTGACCCACCACTAGAACAAAGCTTGTCTAGGACTAGATCTTAGATTTGGATAACCCGGATAATTTTAGACCCATCTACCCTACAACAGAATTATGTTGTACTAACTTCATCTTCCATTGTTAGCCTTCCTCCATTTAACCATGTACCCCCTGTTGTAAACCATCCACTTGTTAACCCTCTAGTCTTTCCACAAAATCATATCATGGCAACATGGTATGCTTCCTCAGTCCTTACTTTTCCTTTAGTTGTTCTACCACAGGACTATGAGTCCAAGATTCATTTATACGATGTTATTAGTTATACTACTGCTCAACAACATGTAGACAAAATGAATGACTACTTTGACAAACAAGAGATAGATGACGAAAATTTTAAACTTAGAATGTTTTCTCAAAGTCTAGGGGGAGAAGCAATAAAATGGTTCAAAGGATTAACCCTTAACAGTATAAATGACCTCCCTACTTTTCATCAAATATTTTAAAAAAAATGGGAAGTCAAGAAGAATCCTCTCCAAATATTGTTAGAGTATGATAACCTTAAGAGAAATGTTGGAGAGAGTGTCCAAGACTACTGCACTAGATTCAATAGTGTGTACAATGCACTCCCTCCCCACATGAAACCCCCATAAGGCCTAGCCCTAGTCAAATTTCCAGAAGGATTTGATCCAGACGTGTTATCAATTGAGAGAAAGAGACCCCCTCACCTTAGAAGACATGAAAAATGGTGAAATGAGCATAGAAGAAATTTAAATGCTAGAAGGGCTAGATTGAGAATAGAGAAAAAGGTTACATACAAAGAAGAAGCTGGACCCTCCACATCTAATGCTAAAATTGACAGCCTAGTTAGGACAATGGAGAGGATGATGGAGAGAATAAACATTAATGAGAGAGCTTATCTTAGAGAATACAAAATAGCTCCTCAAAATAGAAATCAAAATCAAAACAAAAACCAAAACTTTAGAAGAAACCCCCCTCAAATTAGACAAAGAGGTCCTGATCAGAAATCAGACCCCCTTTCCAAGAAAACTATGCTGATGAGGATGAGGGAATGATTGAAGAAACAAAGGAGAATCACATAAATTTAATGGGAGTAAACAATGAGGATACTGTTTTCCTCACTGAGGAAGTACAAGGCATATTTAAACCTTATGAGGAAGAAAGCCTAGAATCTGAAGACTATAAGCAAGGCTTTGAAAAATGCCATCATGGAAGTACACAGACAATATTACCTCAGAAGAAAGAAAAACCAAGACACTCCCAAGAGAAATACCTCTGAAATTTCTGCTAAAAATAATTCCAGAAAACTTTCTAAAAAGACAACAGAAAACACTAATGCAGTGGCTGAAAGTTTTGATAATAATAGAGGCAGAAACAACCAACCTAGTGGCAAACAAAGTGGTGACCAAAGCAACACTAGCAACTTAGCTAGTGCTCCTAATAAAATTGTTTTAACTGCTATCCCTAATAAAAACTAGCAAGTTGAATTTGCTGTGAAAACAATGACTGAAAAGGCTGATTTGAACACTTCAAAAACTCCGAAACCTTTCAGTATAGAGAATGAAATTGCCAAGATTAAAATATTTATTCTTCTTACTAAGCTAGTCACTCAGGATGTATATAAATCCCAACTTTTGAGAGCTTCAAACATAGGAGAAAATTTTGATTCTATTAATTTAAATGATGACAAACCCGAGCTTCTGTTTGGACCAGAAGTGGAAGGGAAATTTCAAGAACGAGGTGTCCCTCCATTTTATGTCAGTTTAAACATCCATGATAAAATTTTGCACAATGCCATGTTAGACTCTAGTGCTTCACACAACTTTAAGCCAAAGGTAGTGATGGAGAGATTAGGCCTTGAGATAACTAGACCATACAAATATTTATACTCTTTTGATTCCAGCAGAGTTAAATGTCTAGGCCTAATCAAATATTTATGTGTCAACTTAGCACAAATACCAGCCAGGAGCCTAGTAATGGATATTTTAGTGGCTAATATACCTCCTAAATATGGCATGCTCCTTTCAAGATCATGGGGTGCTAAATTTCAAGGTACCCTACAAATGAACATGACTTATGCTACTATCCCTGTCTTCAGTTAGCCAATAAGACTATATCGGGAAACAAAAATGAAATACATGGTTAGCAGTCAAGAAAAACCAGATAAATCCCTTATTTATTATATTCACACAGACCTTGATTCATTCATTCTTTTGTAATATTCCCAAATGGGAAATGCAACAATATTAAACAATAGTGCAGAGAAATAACACATATCAGCTAAGAGTGAGTAGGAGGCCAATATGGAGGCTCATTATTTACATATACATCAACAAAATATGTGAATAAGACAACCCATGAGATGTACAATAGGAAATAGAAGACTTTTATAGAAGAAAATCCTCAAAATGAGGTGCTCCAACCATGTATTAAGACTGAAAGAGCTTGACAATGTTATTTTAATTAGCTGCAACTATTGTAGATTAAAATTTGTATCTAGAGTAGATCTGTGTACAAAAATTTAGATCTATATCAGATCTGTACACTAGATAGGCTCTTCTTCAATTACCCCTTGGGGTTTTCAGCAAATCATGAAGTACAAGGAGTAGATCTGAGATCTAATGCTGCAGATTTGCAGAAATGTTCAGAAATTCATGGACATACAGATTTGATCTGAAATATACAATGTGATGATCCCAACCTATGGATCTCAAATGTGAAGGGAAGATCCCCAACACATGAAAACCAATCTTCCAAAAAGTGTGCCAAAAGACCCTACAACAGTACCCTTACAAATAATGCAGGACTGCGTTGTAGGCTCTAGAACATGTTTGGCCTCAAGCCAAGATCTGAAAATGTAGCTCCAATCATCCAATACTCTCTTGCCAATGGGATAGAATCCTTCCCCATTGAAAAGAGGCACTAGATTAGCCTAGATCTGAGTAGATCTAGCCTCCACTTGCTGCAGCTTACAAATACAATCAAACCCTCAATAGGATCTGCATTGTAGTTGGAAGAAGAGCTTGGAAAAATGCCTGATAGTGGACAAGAAATGCAAACTCTTCCAAGAGACCTCTCAAGGAAAGAGGTGGGATTCCTAATCAAGAACACCCAGTGCTAAACAACACTATTCTCTGCTAAACAGTAAGGAGAATAAGAAATTTCTAAATAGACAAAATCTTCAAAAATAACATAATCATCAACATCCTTCTCATGTTGTTATCCTCCTCCTTTTATAAGTTTGAAAGCTTGCAAAACCCTAAACCATCTCAATTGAATAGCTCCTTTCACATGAAACAACTCCAACTAAAACTATGTTGTGCCTCATTGATGGCCACTCCTCCAAGACAACATTGTTGATTTGGTCATGGTTGACCCAGTCAAAATATTCAGCCCCTTTCACACCTAAGGGTGCTTATTAAAATAGCCCAGATTTAGCCTTGTTCACATGTGGCATTGATTTATTTGTTGTTTTAGGAGTTTTATGATCATCCTTTACATTTTTATTCATGAAACATAAAAATGAAACAAAAATGAATATTCCCATTAGCTTGGGATAATTGGGAATATTATAGTCCTCCCCTCCACAATGTTGCTTGTCCTCTAGCAACTGATAAGGTGAGTACTACAACTCTTCTCCTTCTCCATTGGTGACACCATCATGTGTTAAGCTTCCTCCATGAGCCAAGTGTTCACCAATCCAACCCTCCATGAATTGTTCCTCCAAAGTCATCATGAGATGTACATGGTCCATCCCACAAGGAGTCAATAACTCAAATGAAACAAACATGGTTGAAACAATGCTCTCCTTAAATCATGTAGCATATGATACATAGAGAGTCTCCATCCCATGTGGTACATACATTCCTCCCATCCTCCCTCCATACATCCCTATAAAAAGTACAAGTATATCATCCATGTATGGAAGTAAAACTACATACATACAAACATAAATTTGAGCATGTGGAGGTGGGTCATAGTCCCACATATGGTACCAGCGCAGTGCATCTCCTGCCTGCATCAGATCAAGGTATGGTAAATGGTTTCCCCACCGCTTACTTGTTGCCCATGTTATCTCACTATGGATGAAAGTGTGAGATATGTTTGGTGCTTTAGGAAAGCACCCATCATGATAGAAAATCTCCGTTTGCTCATCAAGGGAGTGGCCAAATTCTGAAATTTGTGTGGCCCATTGTTGGCCATGAGATTTACAATATGTATTGCTCCTCCTTGGAGCCATGGCCTGCATAAACATGGTGAAATAATATATACAATCATAACATAAAAAATGCTTTACATGATCATATTCTTCACCAACAATACTCCTCATACAAATGGAGTGGTTCATGGATCTATCTCCTCTCTTAAAAGAAGGAAGAGAGGGCTGAAATAACTCCTCCTTAGAGTCATTTTGCTGCCCCAACTCCACATAGTTTATGCATTCTTGAAAATGCTGATGTGTTTCTTCTTTAGAGCCTTCCCAATTGAATCTCATCATGATGATGTTGTAGATCCTCATGGAATACATATGGCTGAAACAGAACTCTTTATAATCTCTTTGTAGCAACTTCTTCTTGAGCTTGGAGGTTCTAGACAAGAATGTCCTACCATGATGATAGATGACTCCTCCTTGGACTAAATAGCCCTCTTCATGCAACTGGTAATCAAGTATTATACAAGTGTGAAGATCTTTGGACTAATCCACCAACAGTTGGGATTTTCAATATAGATCTAAACCGCTCAACAATGACAGTGCTGATGGTGTATCAACAGAAATGTATGTCATTTTGCTACTCTCTTCCTTGACATTTCCCATGCCAAAGATGTGTGTTGGAAGGCCATTCCTTCCTTTCTTCTCCCCCCATAACGTAGAGCTAGAAATGAGAGTGGGTGATGATGATAAGGGAAGATGATCTCCCTCCTTCTTGAGCTTACCCAAGACTCCCAGCGATGTAGCTTTGTCTTCTAGTGCTCCAATCCCTCCTGGATCTAAGCTTGGAGTAGAATGTTGTGAGGTATTCCTCACAAAATCTAAGTCAGATGGCCTCCCAGGTGGTTTGCCACTAGATAAGAGTGTCCCATGCAAAAATCTCATGAACATGATAGATGGGATTATAGAGTCCTTGATTCCACTGCACAAATCCATCTCTGATTTCTGTGTGGAAGTGGTATGTGAGGGGTATGTATGCATGAATTTGATCATCTGAGATTCACCACTCTTCTTGTCCACCCATTCTATTTTCAAAGCCTCCCAATCAGTGGTGACTTTCCCCAATGTAATCAACCATTGAAAACCCAAAATCACATTGGTGTCTGGTATGTCAATCACAAAGAAGTGATCAACCAAAGTGTAGGTACCCATGGTGACTGAAAGTGATGGGACATAATGCATGCATTTCATTGTTCTATCTCCTAGAACCAAAGTAGAGAATCCCTCAAAAGTATCAGTGGGTATTGCCCTCCTTTTCACAAGTTGGGAATCAATGAAGTTGTGGGTGGCCCCACTATCAATTAGTCACAGAAATCCTCTGATTCAAGATTGAACCTTCAACTCTTAAGGTCAAGTACTTAGGTACTCCTCTCAAAGATGCAAGATTCCCTCCAATAGAATCAAATGCTCCATTACCATATCCTGATGGTGTTGGATCTCCTCCAATAGTGTCAGCGTCATGACCTCTTCTTGGTTCATCTTCTTCTTCCTCCTCAATATCTGAGAAGACCTGTATGTAATGTGATTTTCCAACAGCACATCTATGTCCAGGTGCCCATGATTCTTGGACAGTGAAGCATAGCTTCTTCTTTTTGAAGATTACAACAAGAAACAGTGAAGGAGGCATCCTGAAACATCATTCTCGATCCTAGTTGGAAAGTGATCACCTAAACTAGGTGGGGCCCACACAGGTGATTTTTGTCGTATGTATATTTTTAGACTATGTCTATTTTTAGACATATGGATCATGTTCTATGAGTTGCAGGATGCTATTTGTGGATGGTTGGTCAAGTCGGAAAAAATAGATGGACTTCTATTTTTAGACATATTGGGCGGAATCTATTTTTAGATTGCCAGTCTAAAAATAGATATGTCAAATATTATTAGCTCTTAGTAATATTTGGACTCTAAACATTATCTTATTCTCTTGGAGCACTTCGAGTTCGGTGCCTGAGATGTGGCAAATGGCGACGAGAGGAGTACGATATTCTACGAGGGGTAATATACAGCTATTATGTTAGGGTCCCGTGATTTGGCTTATTGGCAAGCCAAATGACAGTGTAACATCAAACCAAGCTTTGGAGCCCAAGGACCTAGCCTTCCTGGACTCAGAGAGGGCTCTCTCTATATGTTTAAGGGATGTCTGTGTGTTTGCTTATTGTGTTCCGATTCTAGGCTAGTTATGAAGTGTATTTTTTGTTTTGGTTTTTAGGTTGTGAGGGATGAAACTGGTCAAAGATACGAGATAGGTAAAAAGATGTCAGATCAACTGGGCTATGGGGTTGAAAAGGTCAAGAAAGCTATCAGATGGTGATACAAGGCTGTTGAAGGGCCGATTTGATTCGAGGTAGAAAGGATCTTTGGGCAAAATGGAATAAAATGAACATCAAGTTTGGGAACAACAAAGGGTTTCAAGCATAACTAGTTTAATAGCTAACATAAACATGGTAGGGCAAACCATTAATCATGAGAAATGTAACTATAAGCTAATCAATACATAGAAATAAACATTCAAGCCATGCATAGAGATATATCACCCTCTAACTTTGGGAAATGGCTATCAGACTTTGGGGAAAAACACTTAAGAGAGACAAAAAACTCAAAACACTATGCTGAAACACCTAAACACAGTACTTCAAATCATTGGGCACTTTGAAAACAAGATTTCATAGTCTTAGGCAAAGGGCAAGATCGAAACAAGACCTCCTTGGTTCAACAAATGACAATCTAATCAGTCAAAGAGAAATTTCATGGATGGAGCTATGGCTAGTCATTGGTAAGTAGGGCATACCGTAAATCATACTTAACATGCATAAAACCATGAATGAAATAAGCAACAATATCCTTAAGTTATTAAAGAGCAATCAAGAATTCTTTAATGTGACTAAGGAAGAAGAAAACATGGAAGCTATGAAGAAACGGGAAATTTGAGGTGCCTCCAAGGGCATGTCTCAAATTTGTTCTCTACTGATCTATAGCAAGCAAGAAACATGGATTCATGAATGAAAACTAGAAAACAAAACAAAGAAAGAGACATTATACCATTCTACCAAGTCATGGAATCCAACAACAATCCTCTTTCATCATCCAAGAACATCCAAGAGACTATCCAAGAGCATGAGACAAGTATTTCTTCCAAAGCTTATATGACCATATATTTCTTCTATCATCAAGTTCAACCTTGTTTACAATGAAAGCCTTTGGAATATATAGGCTCAAGTGAGGAAAACCTCTTATTTCAATTTTCACTCTCATTGGCCTATTCAAAATATCTAAACTTGTCCTTGAGGCTTTGCAAAGCCCAAGGCACAAAATATCTCATAAAATATCTAAAAAATGCTAAAAGAGGGAAATAAATTGACTTTTCATAACTTCTCATGTGCAAAAACATCTAAATGCACATGAGGAAAAAGCATTTTTTAAAGGTTCATCTTTTACAAAAATACTCAAAAATTATATCAGCAAAAGGTCCCCTGACTTGCCGGCAACTTTTGGCGGCCTTCCCGATGTCGAAACGAGGCTCATGATAGCTCGTTGGAAATCTCTGAGTGTCTACCTTCTGGAGCAACTAGAATTTTCCAAATCTGATGTCTAGAAGTCCTCTAAAAAAATTCTTGTCTATAAAAAACCAGAAAATAAGGTTTGCTGATAGACCGGATAGAGTGTAGAAAAAGCAGGCATTTTTCGCCATTTTGGGGGAGAAAATGATCTTCAAATGTCCTGAAAATTGTTGAGTGTGTGCTTCTAAAATTATGGCATCCAATGATACCATTCTCCTCCTTTGATGATCCCCCAAACTGAAATGGCGAAGCCCATGAGTTTTGGCCAAAAACCCAAAAATGCCAAAAAACCAAAATGTGTCGAAAATTTCCCAAAATTGGTGAGCATGACCCTCAAAGATTCTCAGCAACATGTTGTGAAGAAGAGGCCAAAATATGAAGTCCTGATGTATCTTTCCTCACTTTCTGTGCCGAGCGCTTCCCTTTAGCCTCCTTGATCTTTTCTTCAGCACCCTTCAACTTGCGTCGGACAAACTGATTTAACTTCTTATAATGCCTCGTCATTCTCCTTTGAAGGTATAAATCCCTATTTGCCTTCTCCAATTTCTTTGCCAAATGGTCATTGGCTCTCTCAAGCCATGCCTCCTTATTGTTCTCTATCTCCTGTTCAAATAATGCACTGAGATGGGTAGATTGGAGAAGGGAATTTTCCTCTTCTTTTTGCTTCTCAAGGGCCTTTTTAAGCCCCATAGTTCTAGGCCTCTTTTTCTTAGGCTGGTCATCGCCTTCACTTTCATCAAACTCGCCCATGAGTTCTTCCAATATTGCTTGGGCTTTGGAGGCCTCCTTCTTGTACTTAGTCACCCGTGTCTCATAAACAGCCATATGGACACTCATTTGCCTATTTTGGATTTACAGAAATTGATTGAAATTCCTTGCCCTATGAAGATCATCCTTCAATGCATCGATTTGGCCTTCCCTATGGATCAAGAGGTTTTCTAGAATCCAGGCCTCATTATCACTATCATCGCTTTGGACTTGGATGATGTCGAATGCACTCTCCTGTTCATGACTTCCTTCTACCTTGCCCTTCCCTTTGCTTTGGGTGGCTATTATAGTGCTCTTCCTCCTAGGCAAATCAATGATAGGCTTCTTTGGCAATTTTCCTTTACTTCGGAGAGCCCTTGTCACATTTGTAGTGACCACTCTAGGCACTTTATTCTTCATTGTCTGGGGCTTGGCCTTTTAGGAGAAGAGGGCACGGCCCCTTTACCTTTGTCACCTTGCTTTTCATCCTTTTGAGTTTGTTGTTCTTCTTGAGGAGGCTGTTGTTCTTCTTGAGACCGCCCTTGCTCATAACTGTCATGCCCTTTTTCATCATCTTCATGTTATTGCTCTATCTCATAGGGCTATTGTGTTTCCTCCTTAGGCTGCCCTTGCTCATCACTATCATGCTTCCCTTGCTGCTCTGTCTCACGAGACTGACCCTGTTCATCCCTTTCATGTCCTTGTTCATCATCTTCATGATGTTGCCCTGTCTCTCCCTCACTGTCATGCTGTTGTTCAGCATTTTCTTTCTCTTTCCCTTACTTTTGTTCATCACCACTGTGATGTTTCTCTTCATGCTGCTGCCCTTCACCATAAGGTTTCTCACCCTCATCATGAGTCTGTTGTTCACCCTCATCATGAGTCTGTTGTTCACCCTCATCACTGTCATGCTGCTTCCCTTCATCCTCTTCCTCATCATCATGATCATGCTCTTCCCCCTCTTCGGGATCTTCTGCTTGTTCTATAGTGAATTTGAGATTTTTAGGAATAGGTCTGCTAGAGGAAGGCAAGGGATGATGAGTAGGAGATGTAGGGGATGTATGGACTAGAGGGACAGTGGAGAAATTCGGATGAGTAATGAAAACATCCCAAGAGACCTCTCTCTTTTCAAGCTAATGAAGAATGATGATTTTGATGAGAGAGTGATGGAAAAGACAGGCGATTTGCTGTGAAGGAGGCTTCTTCTAGACAGTGGAGGCCATTTTCTCAATGCTCTTGTGTAAGAAGAAGGGTAGATTTAGCAATCTAGCTCTAGTGAAATGCATGAACAGTCGAATGTGATATGCATAAATTCGGGAGAATCTTCCCTCACACGTGAAGTACTTCATGATAATCTTCATGAGAGGGGCGTAGCTGGCTAAAAGATATGAGAAAGGAAAAATAGAAGGACATGATTCTCTGTGCTCAGGTTTTAAGAAGGGCTTGTAATCATCTGAGTCCAAATCGCTTTGCTTAAACCATTTCTCACCAATATAGGGAATTTTAGTGGCTTTGGAGATGGATCCTGGGGAGAACTTGAAGTCAAGGCCTGCCAATTGGAAATGCTTGTCTCTGAACCTCAAAGTGCAAAGGTGTGTCAAAGGAGAAAAACTCTTCACCTCTTGCACCCTTTGACTAAACTCTAAGCACCCGACCTCATGAAAATTGAACAATATTGATGGGTGGGCATTCACTTCTTCAGTGGAAATAGGTTCATATCTCTTATGCAATCCACTCCTACTATCCTGCCTGGGAGGCATCTTGTTATGGATGCTCTCTGCAAAACCAAACTGCCTCAAAAGGTTTTCAAGAATGTGTTCTTCAAACAAAACTCTGCCTTCTCTGTTAATCACTGTTTTATAAAGGTAAAATTTGTTTCAAATGCTGTGTGAGATGCTTCTGTGATATTAGGTCTCTATTCCTCTGCAAATACACTGCCCTTCTTCTTTTGTATGTCAATCAACAAGTAAATTCAATAAAAATCACACAGTCAACTAAAAATGCATACACATAGTCAAAAAGTCATTGTGTTTAGGTGAAGTCATCATGCTCCTTGTGTTTTGGTGTGAGCACAAACAACCCTGTATCAGTCCAACAACGAAAACTCCTCTTAACCAAAACACTGCCCTTGTTTTCACTATTCCTCACACGGAGTTTGACAATACCTCCAAATGTAATGGTAGTTTTACTTACTAAAGTCTGCTTTATAGAAAAAAGGAGGCAACAGTGGTTTTTTGCCCTTTTTTTACCTCACAGAGATGACTTTTGAATCAAAAACACTTATACAGTGATCAATGTTCATGAAATTAGGCCTACTGTTTTACTTTTCCAAATACTGTGTTTCTTCCTTTGGACACTATCTTACACCTTTCAATACTGTTTTGAGGTAGTTTATAGGTTTTTAAACATCAATAGGAACCCACCATTTTTTCTATGTTCACCTTGAGTAATCAGAAACCACAACAAATATTTGAGTTTAAACCAAAAAATAAAACTTCCCAAGCATTGTTTTCTCTGTCACATATAGTTTACAGAGTTCATGGTTTGTCACTGTTTTTTTAGGGTAGCTCTAGGGTTATTTTAAAATTGAATAAACCTCCCACCATTTCCCACTGTGACAGACTTTGTCAATAGATTCTAATCGAATCACTTTGAAATTCCTACCAAGACTTTCCCCTTTCACCAACATTTAGTCTTTTGAAAACACACAGCATTTAACACCTTTTAGAAAATTGAAAATACCAAGGAGGCACTTGGAATACCTCGAGACTTCGATGGCAAGCTTTGGCTGAGGGTTTGAGCGGCTTTAAAAACCTTTGGAAGCGTTTTAATGGCTTGACATATGCGCGGCACGTTTAGAATGAGAAAGCACCACGCAAAACAATCTGTCGGGTCACTTGTCGGGTGGCGCGCCGCATGCTCCTACAGGTGCACCGCGCAGTAGTGTATTCTCTGTGTAAAAATGCAACTGAACGCGCCGCGCAATTATGTAGGCGCGCCCGCAGTCAATGAGCCCGAAAACTCTGTGAAATTTGCTCAAAACTCCTTTTTCCGGTCTCGAGGACAGCAAGAGGAGTATTTCCTTGTGTTTTTGAAATGCAAAAAGACACAGGCCACGATCCCTTTAGCTCTTTAAGTCGATCACCCTTGAGTTAATTTTGTGGCAGTTTTTTGTAAATCTCCTTTTTGACAAAAAAATGTTGGTTTGAAACAGCAAATGAACATTTATCATTTGTGTTTTTCTCAAAAATAAAACATACCCAAACTTGACCAAGCCATTCTGAAAAAACTATGGGTGACTATTTTGGAGGTTTTTATGCTTGTGACCCTTTCTTTTACCGTGAGCAGACCACTCTGAAGGCTAATCATTACTTGGTGAGGGCCAATGATTTGTGAAACATCTTTGCCATTTTGCAAGGAGATGACCTATCTCTTCAAAACTTTATTTGGCATTTTCTGATCCTTATACTTATATCAGCTTGTTAGGGGGAAACTGGCTCAAATCCACCTAGTGACTGTAGATGCATTCTCCAAATGATGCTTCTTTTTTACTATGGATGAGGCCTAGTTGTACTCGCCCGAGATTTACTATCCTCTGTCTATCAAGAAGGGAATTTCTTCTAAAAACTTTTCCTTTATTCAAAAAGTAATAGTAGAGTACCTTTGACCTATTTTCATAAGGAAACTACCTTCCTTTGTAACAGTGGCATGCATATATTGCTTTTAGTGAGTCCCAGAACCTGAAAAACATGTCATGATCTTTCTTGCACATTTTTGAACTTATGTGTTCATTTGCACTGCATCTATAGGAAAACTAAGCTCAAATCGCCTTCTGTCTAGTATGATGAGTAATTTTGAAAGAAATTTCTCTATGAATAGGAAGGATAGTACCTTTTGAAAAACAGTCATCACTCTTAGTGGTTTCCCTTGTACATGATGGCAGAGGTCAGTTTGGGACCAAGACACTCTAACTCTTTTGACTATATGCTTTCACAATCTTTCTTTAATGATGATGAACCTATTAGCTTCACATTGTAACTCAAATAATAATGAACTTATGCAAATCATTTTTAAAGCCCATTGTTTTTCCTTTGCCTTTAATCATCATTTTACTTCAAAAAACTTTAGTTACTGTCTCACTGTTCATCAAAAAATTTGTCTTACAGTGAGTGCAACTCTTAAAATCAAACTTTTTCCATTTTCCCTCTGCTTATAGATGAAGGAGGCGCTTCAAACCCTCTACTTATAGATGAAGGAGTTTTTTCAGTCTTCAAACCCTCTACTTATAGATGAAGGAGTTTTTTCAGTCATGTCATATCATCAGTCCTTTAACAGTGTTATTTTTCCTTTCACTGTCCTTTCAGGCTTTGACTATGATCGCAAGAGCTTAATGAAAAATTCTCTGCTCTGTGGCTGCATCCCAGGCTCAAGATCACATTGAGAAGCAACTGTATTCTCATGTGGAGCCAAATATTGTCTTCTGGGATGTTGGTATGCTTCTGTCCTTGAAATATCCATTTAAAACACTGTAAAAACACCTAGAATCAGTTTGACTTATGGTACATAAATTGCTGAGACTTGAGGGTATATTAGTGGCGTGACCTATGGCCGTAACCAACTTTATTTGCAGGATGGGAAGGTCTGTTATGACTGGTCTATAGCAGATGGAGATTCTTTGGCTTTTAGGATAGTTTTCCAAGGGAGAAATGCCTAAAGCGCCACTTCCTAACTTAGGGGAGACTTTCTGGACAGATTTGGATTGTTTCTTTAGAGCTGATGGGCAGACTAGTATGGCTAAGGCTAGGTAGGATCTGATAATGAGGTTTCATCTCGTCATGGGTGGACTGAAGGTAAGAGGGAAAAAAAAAATTATGAGTGTTTTCCAGCTAGAAAATTTGACAAATTTTTAGATCAACTGCTAGAAAACTTGGCTGTTACAACTAGTCATCACCCAACAATTGAAAAATACTTTGATGACTATGAGGGTTCAAAAGAATTCCAAATACCTTGAAATATTCGAGATAGGAAGTAGGATGGCACATTTTGTTTTCTATTATGCTAGATCAAGCTCAAGAGAGGTGTCTGAAATGAGGATTTGGGCATGTGATTTAAGTGGTGTTTGCATGTGAAGGCCACATCAAATTTTGAAATATTAGAAAGGGTTGAGACCTTATCTTATGGTGGTTAGTAGGTTGCAAGGTTTGTGATAAATACCAAAAAAAATGGAGGAGGGCCTACACTAGATTTTAGAGCAAGAACAAAATTAGGATACATGTGTAATGTTGACTGAGGTAACCTAGTAGTTTGAGGGTTGTAGATATCTAAATTTTTAGGTCGAGACTTATTCAAAGGAACACCTAGAATCTATGCATCCATATGAGCTCATACGAGTCCCTTATGGAGGAAATATTTGTTGTTTTTCCTATGGGTGAACGGGGTTTTCTCTATAGAGTAGAAGTATAATTCCACGCTTATGGAGGTTTCCTAGCATGTTCAATCCATAAGGTGCGTCCCTTAATACTATTAAAAAATTTCATAGTAAAGAGAGGGTCGTGACCCTTAGAGATAGATTTATATTTCCAATATATACCACATATTTTGAATATGGTTTGCGAGCAGTATGTGCAAAGATAGAAATTCCAAAGGAATGTGGAAATTGAGTAGATGATTGAGCGGAAGAAACATGCCTAACTTAACTTGTCACCCCTCGTTAGCATTACGTGGAACTCACACAACACTTCCAATCACAAACTCTTATTTTTTTATTTCCATGCATTTCGAAGTAGTTTTCCCTTATGTTTCCCGACACTCCTCTGTTAACACTTCTTTTCACGCGTTGGCACATCTTGGCTGCATATCGCCTAACACTCAAAGCATTCCTCAAAGACTACCAAGCATGCCTTATCATCTCCTCCTTAGAACACTTAGAACTTGTTGACACCTCTATCACCCACTCTTATTCATTTATTTCCATGCATTATGACATAATTCTCCCTTGTGTTTCTCTAGCACTCCCACTAACACTCCTTGGCACACATTGGCACACGTGTAACTTGGAACATCTTGGCATGCTTTCCTATCATACCTTGTCACTCCATCTTTATCACACCTAGAACTTTCTAACGCTCCCTATCACACACTCTTATTCATTCATTCCCCATCAATTGAAACTAGTCCCTCCCTTATTTTTCCACTGACATTCCCTGAGCATGCGTTGGTGCCACACCCTAGCACTCGAGCACATCTTGGAATGCCTAACATGCCTTGGAAATTTATAGCATGTGTTATCACTTCATAGGATTCTCACTGAACACTCTTTTCACTCCCTAGTTTTCATGCCCTCATAGATATCTTAACTATTTTTTGTGACTTGGGAACCCAACCAAGTCATTGAAAAAAATAATTTTTGTGTCTATCTCAAAGTTTCCCTTTGTACAACTACTTTTTCCATACCCTTATTATGATTTTAGGCTTGCCTCCTGAAAGTCCTATTATGATTATCCTACTACATTTCATCCTTGGGACACACCGTAATTCATCGAAACTCCACGGAATTCACTCTTCTTCATTCGTTTCTATGCACTTTGAACTAGTTATCGTTTGTAATACCACGACACTCCCCAACATTACTCAACATGTATTGAAAATATATGGCATGTGTTATCATCACCTTTTGATTCATTGTAATTCCCTGCCACTACTTAACTATCATGTCCTCATAACTACCCTTATTTTTTTAGACTTGGGAACCCAACCAAGTCCTCCTCGACTACTAACAACTTGACCATGTTTCATTTACTACAACTAGACACGCCTTGTTTATATAAGGTTTTATTATAGCTCATCTTAGGCTACTCATGTACAATATTAGCTCATCCCACTTAAAGAAATTTACTCAATTCAAGGCTCATGTCCAATCATGGCCATAAAAAAACTAAGTAACATAGTTTACATATTGACATGCCATAACACCTGACCTGTCTAACAATCCCCTTGGAACTATGTGGCACATGTTAGCATCCCCCCGCATTCCTTGGCATGCTATGTAACTCCCTAACACACCCTACCATTACCTAAAAATGCCCTGTCACTCTAGCATGCCTTGACATTGCCTAACATATAACATTGTCACTCATCCTTACCACACTTGGAACTCACCGACATTCACTATCACGAATTTTATATGTTCATTTACATGAAATTTTAACTAGTTTTCCCTTGTGTTTTTGTGGCACTCCCTAACACTCCATGGCACAATTTACACACCTCGGGAACTTGGCACATCTTGGCATGTCGCCACAGCACTCTAGCAATGCTTGGAACTACCTAACAAACCTCGTCACACGCCTCTTTACACACTTAGAACTCACTAAAATCCCAGATCCGATGACTCTTATTCATTCATTTCCATGAATTTTAAACTAGTGCTCGTTGCTTTCTCCCTAACACTCCATAACACTCCCTCACATGCATTGACACACCCTATAACCTGACACATCTTGGAATGTTTCCTTTTCCTCTAGCATGCCTTAGCACTTGCCCTATCATACCTTGTCACTCTCTCCTTAGCACACCTATAAATCAACGATACTTCTTGTCACAATCTCTTAATCATTCCTTTGCATGCATTATTTTCACCTAGTGCTCCCTTTATGTGTCTCTAGGACTCCCTAACACTTCCTAGAATGTGTTGGCACGCCATGAAACTTGACACATCTTGGCTGCATGCCACTCTATCACACTAGCATGACTTAGCACTACTCTAGAATACCATGTCACTCCCTCCTTAGTGCACACTGAACTCACTAACACTCCTACTATCACACACTCTTATTCATTCATTTCCATGCATTTCGACATAGTTTTCCCTCGTGTTTCCATGGCACTCACTAACACTCAACACACATTGGCACTTGGCACATCTTGGTATTTTTTTGCTAACACTCTATCATGCCTTGGACCTATCTAGCATATATTTTCCCTCCCTCCTTGATCGTGAGATCAAATTCCCTTGTAGAAAAATGCTCAAAAAATGAAGTTGCTTAGAATTTTTTTTGAACTAGATCGACGAGGAAAGAGCTTGTCAATATGATCCCAACGCCACAAAATCGACACTCAAATCCGTTTGTAGTATGGAGGAGATATTGCGGTTTGAATTTGCCGATAACTTTCAATTTTGAAAGAAAATTTTTTTTAATATATTGTGCCGAAAAATTTTTTATTTTTTTATTAAGGTTTAAATTATTAAATTATATATTTTTTATATTTTATATGATTTAAATTAATCATATATTATATTAATTAATATATATTTTAATTAATTTTAAATTAATTTTAAACCTTATTAAAATTTTAAAAATTATACCACACATATGTTATCAAATTGAAATTTCATTAAACGGTTCAAAACCCACCATTCCAAAGTTTCTAAAGGGGGCACGTGCTTCAAATGTGGGTCAATACGTGGGCTTTGGATGACGTGTTAGGCACGTGGGCATTTCACAAACGGTGAAGCAGAGTTTAAAACATGTAATTCATACGTGGTGGAGCGGATTTGTTTATACGAGCAACAGTTGACATTTATGAAACCGTTTGCATGTGAACTAAACTTCCGGCGGATTAAAACATTACGGTTTTTAAAACCGTTAGTTAACAATTAAATGCTGCAGGTTGAGCGCATGTGAACGCGCCTTTTTCTAACAGTCATATTTAATGTTGCCGCCGAATTTGGAGCGCACCCGACAGATTTGGGGGAACTTTCTATTTTAACTGGAGTTAACTCCAGTTCTCCACAATTAGTGGAGCTTTTGAAGGGCAAACTTCAGTTAGCCATAACGTTGGCTAGGAAAGTCCTTTTTGGACGAATTTTTTTTTTATTCTGGGTCTCTTCGACATTCTGGAGCTGTTGGAAGTGTTTTCAGAGCCATCAGGGCACTCTAATAGATAATTTACCAGAATTTTTGGTCGTGGAGCCACCAGGGCCTAAGGGAAGAAGAGCTGTTTTGGACTACCTTTATCCAATGGAGGTGGTTGTTTAGTCATTTTCTACTGATTTGAGCCTTCTAAATCTATTTTTGCAGTGTATTTTTCCATTTGAGGCTTCTATACAGTTGTATTCACATTTTGAGCATTTAATCAAAGAGGAAAAAGCCTAATTAGAGGCTTTTGGACCCAGCGGAGGTAGCCCAAGAGAGGGGTGAACCGCTTAAACAATTATTTGTTGACATACTGTATAATTTTGCTGCATATTTTCAGATTCTGCTCCTTTAAATAGTAAATTTTTATAAGCTATCTTTTCCCAAGCAGGTTTAAACAGTGAACAAAACTTATTAGTTCCTCTTCAAAACACTACACTTCATTTGCAGAATATGTATACTTGCCTATTCACACATTAAAGTTGGATCAATGAATACTTTGCAGTTAAAACAAATACTTTCATTGATCGGATCTTAGTGATTACTTTTTATTTCTTTAGGCAGAGTCTGTAGAAGGGCCAGGTAGCCTCCGGATTCATCCTTTCTTTGAAAGGTGAAAGATATGGTGAATTCCCCTACAGTTAATCTCTGTATGAGAAATAATTTGTTCTCACAATTTCAGATTCGGTTCGTATCGGAGCTCAAGGTTTTTCTTAAGAGTTTGTGAAATTTGTGCAAGTAAATTGTGTTATTCTGCAAAATTTGATGCTTACTAGGCTGAAATTGCAAAGAGGGGAAGGTCAATTGGTTAGAGAACAAGTTAATCCTCAACCAAGGAGGGCTAGAGTGCCATTACATCCACCTTCCATTTCATCCTCATTAGCCTTAGAATCAGCCACAAACATGTCTTCCAGAGAAGGAGAATTACATGAGGAAATGGATCCCAAGGAAGAAGAAAGAGTCTTTAGAAAAGCTTTCTTGGACATGACTGAGATGGTTAGGATCCTATACCAGGAGAGAAATGATAGGATTGTTGGAGAAGGGTCTAGAAACCAAAAAGAAGAAGGAGATTCTTCAGGAGGGAAGAAAGACAATGATAAGTCTAAGAAAGGGAATGGAGGAAATGGTGATCCTTCATCTCCATCGTCATCCTCTTCCTCCACATCATCCTCTTCAACTTCTATTAATCAGTCACACAAAACAAAAACATCTCTTAGAAATCCTTTGTTAAAGCTTGATGTAAAGTTTGAGTTGCCGATGTTTAATGGTGATGTTAATGCAGAAAAATTGGATAACTGGATTAGATAGCTGGAATTCTATCTAAGAATTCAGAATTTGCATGATGATGACACAAAAATCCAATTAGCCTCTTTGAGAATGGATGGAGCAGCTTTGGTTTGGTGGGAAGCCAAGACCAAGGAGGAAATTAAAAGCATGGTAAGATAACTCTAACTTGGAATGAGTTTATTACAGCTATTAAGAAACAGTTTTATCCTCTTTCTCATATTCAGAAAGAAATCATGAATTGGAAAAAATTTAGGCAACTTAAGGGTCAAAACGTGCAAGATTATACCCAGGAGTTTAAAAGGAGAGCACTTCTACTTGGAGTAGACTTACAAAGTCAAGACACCTTGTTGAAATACATAGGGGGTTTGCACAATTATTTGCAACATACTATTCTAATGTTCAATCCTACCAGCTTAGATGAAGTCTGTGTGCAGGCTACACATTTAGAAGCTAGAGGAAAGAATACTTTTGATGAGGATAGTAATTTCAAAAACAAAGGAAAGAAGAGAGTTGCTAATTCAAGAAAGGACAAAGGAAAGTTCTTTTGCAAGAACTGTTCGAAGACAAGTCATGATGAAGATCATTGCTGGAAGCTTCATCCTGAATTGAAACCAGAAAAATTCAAGAAAAAAAACAAGACCAAAGAAAAGGAGAAAATTGTTGCAACAGTTGAGCAAGACTTAGGGTCAAACTCAGGAGATGAGACAAAAAGCATAGGCATGGTTTTAAAGAACATTAAGGGGAAAGAAGTGGTGCAAGACACAATTCCTAGTTCTAGCTCTTTGAATTGTCACAAAGATACTCATGAAGAAAAGAGGAGGATAGAGCTTTTCCATGTGAGGGTAATTTCAAAACATACAAAAATTGACACACTATTTGACAGTGGGTCACAAGCGAATCTTATATCTGAAGACTTGGTCAAGCAGCTTAAACTTGAGACCATTCCACATCCGAAGCCTTATCCACTTGGATGGATATGCAAGGATGCCAATTTGCAAGTCTCAAGGAAGTGCATATTGCGCTTTTCAATAACTGCACACTTTATTGACACAGTGGAACTTGATGTGGTGCCGCTTGATATCTCAGGTATTGTTTTGGGAAGTCCTTATTTATTTGACAGGAAGGCTATCTTTCATCGCCATGAAAACAAGTATCACTTGTTCAAAGATGGTAAAGAGTACATTGTGAGAGCTCACAAAAAGAAGCTGGAATCTTATTTACTCCATGCAAGTCAATTGAAAAGACTGGTTAATGCAAGTCAAAGTCTAACTTTTTTAATGTTAAAACAACCAGATTTTGAGCATTCGCCTTTTTATGATGTTGCTAATGATTTGTCTCAGTTTGATAATAGTTTGTCTTTGAAAAAAGATGATGTTATGTTGCACGAATTACCTTTTGGGTCAGCCAATGCAGTGAATGAAGTGTCAAAGCAAAGCAGTGCAAGCAAGGAGGACACAAAATTCAGCATGGGGCAAAGTTGGTTTCAGAATGGTAGAATTCGCCATGGGAACAGTTTGCAAGGTGAAGGTTATTTTAAGTCTTTCTGGAAGTTTGATCAGTGTAAAAAAGTTTGTTTTCTGCAAATTACAATTGTTGTTCTGCAAATTTTAAACATTTGCATCATGACTCCGTCAATCTAAGCAATGGTCGATCAGTTGATTCCAGAGATAGGTTATCATTTTCTCAAAAGCTTCATTTGATGAAATCGGGTAGATTTCAGCTATTCAAGGGTGGAAGAGTGGAGAATCAGTCTCCAAATCATCAGTTTCAGTAATCAGAAATCTTTTGAGGGCCCAAAAGCTTCCCATTTGGGAGGTGTGATCAGGAGATCAAAGTCCCTTGTAGAAAAATGCTCAAAAATGAAGTTGCTTAGAATTTTTCCGAAATAGATCGACTGGAAGGAGCTCAGCGATACGATCCCAACACCACAAACGACACTCAAATCCATTGCCGTATGGAGGAGATATTGCAGTTTGAATTTGCCCAATAACTTTCAATTTTGAAAGAAATTTTTTTTAATATATTGTGTTGGAAAATTTTTATTTTTTATTAAGGTTTAAATTATTAAATTATATATATTTTTATATTTTATATGATTTAAATTAATCATATATTATATTAATTAATATATATTTTAATTAATTTTAAATTAATATTAAACCTTATTAAAATTTTAAAAATTATACCACACATATGTTATCAAATTCGAAATTTCATTAAACGGTTCAAAACCTACCATTCCAAAGTTTCTAAAGGGGCACGTGCTTCAAATGTGGGTCAATACGTGGCTTTGGATGACGTGTCTAAGCACGTGGTTCAAAGGTTGAATATGATAACATATGGTCCAAGGTTTTAAAACGTGGCTAATTGTTGTGGAGCAGATTTCAACACGCGGAGTTAAAACAGTTTGTTAACCATTGCAGCGGATCAGTAAACATTTATGCCACCATTTTCCATGTGAACGCAAGTCACGGTGGGGGTTGAGTTATTACGGTTTTCAAAACCATTAGTTAACAATTAAATGCTGCAGGTTGAGCGCATGTGAACGCGCCTTTTTCTAACAGTCATATTTAATGGTTCATTCAGTCTTTGGAGGCCTCTTTTGAAAAAATCTGGTATAGTTGTATTTCTTATGTGCTCAGGATATCTGATTAGCGAACTTTGAAGGAGCCAACTTAGGTTAGCCATAACTTTGGCTAGGAAAGTCCTTTTTGGACGATTTTTTTTTTGATTCTGGGGTAATTGATCATTCTGGAGCTGTTGGAAGTGTTTTCAGAGCCATAAGGGTGCTCTAACAGAGCATTTACCAGCATTTTCGGTCGTGGAGCCACCAGGGCCTAAGGGAAGAAGAGCTATTTTGGACTACCTTTATCCAATGGAGGTGGTTGTTTAGTCATTTTCTATTGTTTTGAACCTTCTGAATCTATTTTTGCAGCGTATTTTTCCATTTGAGGATTATATATAGTTATATTCAAATTTTGAGCATTTAATCAAAGAGGAAAAAGCCTAATTAGAGGCTTTTGGACCCAGTGGAGGTAGCCCAAGAGAGGGGTGAACCGCTTAAACAATTATTCGCTGTCATACTATATAATTTTACTGCATATTTTCAGATTCTGCTCCTTTAAAGAGTAAATTTTTATAAGAAAACTTTTCCCAAGAAGGTTTAAACAGTGAACAAAACTTATTAGTTCATCTTCAAAACACTACACTTCATTTGCAGAATATGTATACTTGCCTATTCACACATTAAAGTTGGATCAATGAATACTTTGCAGTTAAAACAAATATTTTCATTGATCGGATCTTTGTGATTACATTTTATTTCTTTAGGCAGAGTCTGTAGAAGGGCCAGGTAGCCTCCGGATTCATCCTTTCTAGTAAAGGTGAAAGGAGATCAGATTAATTCCTAGTCTGATCTGTGTAATATTTGTTCTCACAATTTCAGATCACTCCTTAGCAAACCTGGAAATCCATAGCATTCCATATAACTCCCTAGCACAGATTGGCTCTTGGCACTTGGTGGAACTTGACAATTCTTGGCATGTGCTTGGATGCCCTAGAATACCTTGGAATGGTTTAAGATAAAATTTGTTTGAGATAAATTATTCACAATTAAGAGAGAAGTAATAGAGGATGATATGGAACTTAAGACACACTAGAACTTTCCCCTTTACATGTATTAGAACTATTCTTGGTATGCCTAGCATGCCCCTCTTGAATTAGGGTCCTGAATTATTAACCCTTATATGTCTTCATTTATTTGTATTTTAACTTGGTGTTACCTTTTTTCACCTGACATTTCTTGACACACGTTAACACCTGGAACATCATGTGATCCCTTAACACATGGAATGTCTTGGCATGCCTGACATGCATTGGTATGCCTTGGCACTCTCTGGAACATGTTACCACACCTTGACACTTCTTGACATGCCCTAGAATTCCCTACCATGCCTTGTCACTCCCACCTTAGCACGTCTGACACTCCCTAACATTCCCATCCACACCCTCTTATTCATTCATTTCCCTTCATTTTGACTCGATGATTTATGTTTGATGGGTGCATGTCTAGAAAGAGTTCCTTTAAGATAATAAAAAAATTATGGCACCATTAATGGCATAAGCAATTGTGAGATTCTACTTGAATGACATTAGGAAGCTACAAAAGATATTTTAGGAATGACATTTTTAGGTTTTTTTTATGTTATGGGAATGCTAAGAAGTGAGTTTTCAACATTGTGAATTTCTTTCTCATTAAATTGATTATAGAGGCTCTTTTGAGAAAATGGCACCCCCATCATGCTTACCCTCAAACTCCTAATATTCTCAAAATAGAGGCCAAATTACATAGTGAGGGAAGGGATGATGTTCTATGGTGTGCTAATTTACTGGTTGAGAGTATTAATGTACTATGAGAGCGACTGAACCATTTACTTTGGGTCCTCTATGGATGACGTGTTGTAGGTGTGTCTCATGGAACCACATGGCCACTAGAAATATTGTGTAAGATATAACCCAACATAATCAATTTCTTGAGAGAAATATGTGGAGAGGGATAAAAATAAATTATATTGGTGAGTCCACCAAAAAATATTTACTAGAGAGTGACACGATGGTGATCACTGCCACACATGGAGTCTTTTGAGCTAGGCATTTTTTTCTTCTAAAAATTTGTTTAGAGTGTCACTAAATTAGTGGAATTCTCAAATTCATGACGTTGTAAATTATGTACGAACTTTGTTGCTTTTTTATAGAGGCTAAGGTTTGCAAGGAGAATATAGGGTTTGTAGGGTCTCAAGGGAAAAGAAGCATCGATGTCTACATCTTTTATATACTAAAGAGTATGGATTATATGACATTGAATCCACCTTAAGATGGAGGTTGTTATGTGTTAGACAAATCATTAGGGGAATTTTGAGGTCTAAAATGGGCCTCCTAAGGAAATTAGAAAATAATAGTGGAAATAATAAAATAATATTTTATTACATCATCAAATTTTAGAGGGAAAAAATAAAAAAATACTTTTTCAACTCGTATTTTCAACTTATCTCCCAAAGTTTTTACTCAAATTTTGAGAGGGAGTACTCATTTGATGCAAAATTTAATTCCTCATCTAAGGAGTACCCATGTTGCATACTTTCGATGGATCTTGCTGCACTAAAAATGAGAAATACATGAAAAACGTGATTGAAATCACATTTCTTCATGTACTTCTCATTTTTTATTTAGTTGGATCCATCAAAAGTATGAATCATGGGTACTCCTTGGATGAGGAATTAAATTGTTCATCCATCGAGTATTCTCGCTTGGAATTTGAGTAAAAATTTTGGGAGATAAGTTGAAAATACGAGTTGACAAAGTAGTTTTATTATTTTATTATTTTTTAATCTTTTTACTCTTTTACTAAAAAAATGGTGAATCATCCCCCATGGTTGACATCATCATATTTAATCCTATTGGTTCTTATAAAGTTTATTTTGGTTGCAAATTTTTCTTAGGAGGCCCATTTAGACCTCAAAATTCCCCTAATGTAAGGAGATGGCAGTTAAACAATTTCTCTTATCATGAGATTATCTTGTGATGTTTTTTTTTAATTATTTATTCTTTCAATTTATTTTTTCTTATCATCAAGAGTAATTCTAGTGAAAAAATAGCAGAAGACACAAGATGTAGGCACATGTTAGGGAAAAACCCTACTTCTCGAGGAAAACCTAGTCAAAATTATTCCTTTAGTAGCTTTAATATGAGATGACCAAGACCATTAGATATAGACTTCCTCCATCAAGTCATCCCTTCACTGTACAATGTTCCCAAATTGGGAATTGCATAGCAAGCTTGGAAAATAACGCACTTCCTGGAAGATTGATGTACAAAAATGAATTTGCAACCCTTAGATCCCTTAGATCAGTATATCTTGGGTCTAGATCCAAAAGGAGAGCAAAAACAAATCAAACTAGTTGTGATAAACAGATCTCCCACCGCCTAGTCTAGCTGGAAAACACCCTACAAGAGGGGCTACAACTATGCACAACAAATAGATTTAGGAATAACGCAGTATCTGACAGTATGAGTAGGAGGCCATCAAATATGATTAATAAATGAATGTACAATAGCAAATCAGAAGTAAAGTGAAGCTCTTTCAATATACAGTAGATTACATAAGACAAGAGAGCAAGATATCTTCAGAAAAGAGAGCTAGAACACATGTACATTTGCAGAAATGGCTCAACAGTATTATTTTTAAGGAGCTTCAGAAGTTGGAAGTTACAACTTAGATCTAGGACACATTTGTGGACAAAACATTAGATCTATTTCAGATCTGGGAACTATATAGTTTTCTCTATAAGATCCCCTTGGAATTTTGACAAAAGCATGCATAAATAAGAGTAGATCTAAGAAACAAGTTGAAGATCTGTAAAATGCTGCAGTGAATTTCTGAATATAACATTTCATTACAATGGATCAGATCTAAATAGGACATGGATTATCAAGCTAATCCATGGATCACCAAGTGGAAGGCAAAGCCCGACACTAGAGATCTCTGATCTAAACTATGAGAAAAACACCATGAAGAACCTCATATAGAAATAATGCAGTCTATCAATAAGAACATCGTTGTAGCTCAAATGACATAGAAAACCACTACAAAATTTCAGATCTGAAGTATAAAGAGAAGAGACACTCTTCCATGAGGTTAAAAGACACACTCCATGAGAAGAGGCTCCCAAAACGCACTAGATCTCTGCAGATCTAAAACTCCACTTGCTGCAGCTTGCAAGAGAGGACAAACCCTCACTGGATCTACACTGCTAAATAAAGTAGATCTTTGCCTCAAGCCTGATAGTGGATCATTTCAGCAAATACTCCTCCAATAATCCTCAAAGGAAGAGGTGAAACCCCTGCATAGGAATTCCAAGCACAATCCTTCACTAAACAGCAGAGAATGGTATTTTTCTAAGCAAACAAATACTCAGAAATATGATCAATCAACAACCTTCTCTTGCTGCCCTCCCTCTCCTTTTATAAGATGAAAATACTTTGCAAAACCCTAAACCACCTTGATGAGTTAGCCCTTTTCACATGAGAGGCCTCCTTCTAGAACTGCATTGTCCCTTTTGGAGATGCATTGAACCTAGACAATGCTGTTGATTTGGTCAAGTTTGACCCAGTCTTCAGCTCAGACCTCTTTCACACCTGCAAATGATTATTCACATGGCCCTGATTTATCTTTGTTCATATGGGCATTGATTTATTTAGCCTTTTTAGAAGTTTTACATGTCCTCCTTTATTCATTTATTCATGCAACAGAAATTAAAACAAAATTGAATATTCCTCTTAGCTATGGCTAAGTAGGAATATTATAGTCCTCCCCTCCAAAATGTTGCTTGCCCTCAAGCAAATAATAGGGTAAGAGTTTTAGTTCTTCTCCTTCTCCATTGATGGCACCATCAGGGATCAAGTTTTCATCATGGGGAAAGTGCTCATTAAGCCAATACATCAAAAATTTCTCCTCCAAGGCTAACATAATAGGGTCATAGTTCATCCCTCCAGGAGTGTAAAACTCAATAGAAATAAACATGGGTGAAGCAACGCTACATCTAAAACATGTATCATGAAGTATAGGTTTAAGTTCCAACCCATGTGGTACATATACACTACCCATCCTTTGACCATACAACCCCATAAACAATACCAATATATCATCTCTGTATGGGAGCAATACTACATATAGGCAAGCTAAAATTTGAACATGTGGGGGTGGGTCAAAATTCCACATGTGATGCCAACATAATGCAACACTTGCCTTCATGAGACCCAGGTGTGGCAAGTAGCATTCCCACCACACTTCTTCTGCATAAGTCACCTTAACATGGCTGAAAATGTTACATTAGTTTGGTGCCTTTGGGAAGCACCCATCATGAAAATGAATCTCCCTTTGCACATCAAGGGAGTGGCCAAGTTCATAATTTCCACTGGCCCTCAACAAACTAGGAGATCCACATGATCTCTCACTCCCTTTAAGAGTCACATCCTGCAAAAACATGGCAAAGGAATGAAATAGATTAGAAAATACAACTTGCTTGTCATGATCAAATCCTTTACCCTCGTAGTTTTTCATACACATGGAGTTGTGCATGAGCATTACCCTCCTCTCAAGTAAAGGAAGGGTTGGCTAAGATGACTCTTGCAAAGAGTCCATTGGTTGCCCCAATCCTCCATAGCAATTTCACCCTTGAAAGTGCTGATGTAAGTCCTCCCTCATGCCTTCCCAATCAAAACTCTTCATGATCAAGGTGTAGATCCTCATTGAATACATATGGCTGAGGAAGAATTCTTCATATGCTCCTTGTATGATCTTCTGCTTGAGCTTGGAAGCTCTATCCAAGAAGACCTTTCCGTGATAATAGATGACTCCTCCTTGGACTAAGTAACCCTCTTCTTGATGTATGCCATCTAATATCATACCTGTGTGGAGATCTTTGGAATACTCTACAAGTAGTTGAGACTTACAATAAAGATCCACACTGCTCAACAATGACAGCGCTGTTGATACATCCATGGGAGTGCTTGTCTTGTTGATGATTTCTTCTTTTACATTACTCATGCCAAAACTGTTTGTTGGAAGGCTGATCCTCCCCTTCTTCTCCTCCCACAGTGCTATAGCTTGATATTTCATTGCTCCAATACTACCTGGATCTAGATTTGGAGCAACACTTTGTGAGGCTTTCCCCACAAGATATGAATCTGATGGCATTTCAGGTGGCTTTCCATGAGATAAGAATGTCCCTTGCAGCATCCTCATGAACATGAGAGAAGGAACTGTGAGATCTCTGCCTCCACTGCACAAATCCATCTCAGTTGTTTGTGTGGAAACATTGGGTGAAGGATAGGTTTTCATGCCTTGGATCATTTGTGGTTTCCCACTCTTCAAGTCCACCCACTCCATTTGCAAGGCTTTATAATCAGTGGTAACCTTCCCCAAGGTGATCAACCATTGGACATCTGAGGTGATGTTGGTGTCTGATATGTCCACCACAAAGAAGTGATCCACCAAAGTGTAGGATCCCATAGTGACAGAGAGTGATGGAACATATTGCATGCATTGCATGGTCCTATCTCCTGGGACCAAAATAGAAAATCCCTCAAAAGTGTCAGTGGGGATCCCTCTTCTTTGCACCAGGTAAGCATCAATAAAGTTGTGGGTTTCCCCACTATCAATCAAGACAGATACTCTCTAGTTCATGACTGAACCTTGTACTCTCAAAGTTAAGTACTTGGTCACTCCCCTCAAGGATGCAAGAGTCCCACTTGTTGGAGAAAATGCTCCCTTCCCATCTCTGGATGGTGTTTGGTCCTCATCATCTTCATCATTAGTGTTGTGACCCCTCCTAGATCCATCACCTTCATCTTCCTCCTCAAAGTCTGAGAAGACTTCAATGTAGTGTGCTTTGCCAGCAACACATTTGTGCCTTGGTGCCCATGAATCTTGGAAAGTGAAGCACAGTCTCTTATTTCTCAATTCCATCCTGAGATCAATATCAAGAGGTTTCTTTAAAGAGCTCTCCTTGGGAGGAGCAGCCTTTCCTTCCTTCCCCTTAGAAAATTTAGGGGCCTTGCTTTGGAAAGTTGTCTTTGCCTTTGGCAAGGCATCTTGGAGATCTCTAGCCCTCTTAATGGCTTCATGAAAAGTGATGGGATTGGTAGATTTAACCAACCCATGCAAAGGTTCCTCCAGGCCATCAATGAACATGTAGACTCTCCTTGCTACAGATAAATCAGGGACTAAGACTGATAATCTTAGAAACTCCGAGATATAAGTCTCTACATCTCTTGACTGCTTCAGCTTTGCAAGGCTTATGAAGGGTGCTTCAGGATCCTTCCTGTCAAACCTCTCCACCAGTCTTCTAGGGAACTCAGCATAAGTAGTCACATTTTTGTGTCCCAATGTAGACAACCCATGGAACCACCAATTGTGTGCTTCACCTTCAAAGTGTAGCGCTGCAATCTTGATGGCTTCAACTTCAGGGACTTTGCTCTGCTGGAAATAGATATCCATCTTTTCCACCCATGCCTTGGTAGAATTGGAGGATGATTCATCAAACTTGGGAAAAAATAATCTACCCATAGTGTGGTTTCTACCATGAAAGAAACCACCATCTCTATACTCCTGCCCTGTCCTTCTTCTGTCCTTGAGGTGACAAAAGTCATGGAAACTCAAGTGATCCTTTAATCTTCGAATCTGAGAATCATACTCCACAAAGCACTCTTCAAGGGAAGCTTGCTCATGTGATCCTTCATTCTCCACAGCCAAGAAGGTAGGCATAGTGGAGCATTATGAATCTTGTGGGGCTGGTGGCAGATTCACTAGTTGACCAATCCCATGATAAGACATATCTGAGCTTTATCCCAACTAAAATATCCTAGGATATTCCCTCATTTTTTCCACCCTCATCTCTTTGATCTACTTATCAAGGTCTTGCATGGTCTCCAAAAGAGTTCTTCCAAACTCCTCTACTTCTTTATCATTCATAGCTTCAAGGGCTTTCCCCTTGTCTTGACCCTTGTCAGGATCATCAGCAGTGTAGTCATACTTCTTATGAATTCTATTCTGGTATCTCTTCTCCCTCTTAGTAAGAGTATCATATTCTTCTGAATGTAGCATAATTGGTGCTCCAAGGCAAGCACAGGTTGTGCTAAGAAAGGAGCTCTGATACCACTGTAATGTTCCCAAATTGGGGATTACACAGCAAACTTGGAAAATAACGCACTTCCTGGAAGATTAATGTAAATAAATGATTTTTCAACCCTTGGATCCCTTATATCATCAAATCTAGGGTCTAGATCCAAAAGAAGAGCAAAAAAAAATCAAACTAGGTCTGGTAAACAGATCTCCCACCACCTAGTCTACTTGGAAAACACCCTACAAGAGGAGCTACAGCTATGCACAACAAATAGATTCGGGAATAACACAGTCAGTATGATTAGGAGGCCATCAAATAAGATTAATAAATTAATGTACAGCATCAAATCATAAGTAAAGGGAAGCTCTTTCAATATACAGTAGATTACATGAGACAAGAGAGCAAGATATCTTCAAAAAAGAGAGCTAGAACACATGTACATTTGCAGAAATGGCTCAAAACATTTATTTTTAAGGAGCATCAGTAGCTGGAAGTTACAACTCAAATCTAGGATAGATATTTGTACAAAACATCAAATCTATTTCAGATCTAGGAACTAGATAGTTTTCTCTACAAGATCCCCTTGGAATTTTGACAAAAGCATGCATAAATAAGAGTAGATCTGAGAAACAAGTTGCAGATTTGTAAAATGCTGCAGTAAATTTATGAATATAAAATTTCATTACAATGGATCAGATCTAAACTAAACATGGATCAGCAAGCTCATCCATGGATCAGCAAGTTGAAGGCAAAGCCCAGTACTAGAGATCTCTGATCTAAACTATGAGCAAAACACCATGAAGAACCTCATACCAAAATAACACAGTCCATCAATAGGAACAAAGTTGTAGCTCAAATGACATAGATATCCACTGCAAAGTTTCACATCCGAATTATAAAGAGAAGAGACACTCTTCCAGGAGGTTAAAAGATACACTCTATGAGAAGAGGCTCCCAAAACACACTAGATCTCTGCAGATCTAAAACTCCACTTTTTGCAACTTGCAAAAGTAGAAAAACCCTCACTGAATCTGTGCTGCTAATGAAAGTAGAGCTTGGCCTCAAGTCTGATAGTGGATCATATCAGCAAATACTCCTCCTATAATCCTCAAAGGAAGAAGTGAAACCCCTACATAGGAATTTCAAGCACAACCCTCCACTAAACAACAGATAATGGTATTTGTCTAAGCAGACAAATACACAGAAATATGATCAATCAACAACCTTCTCTTGCTACCCTCCCTCTCCTTTCATAAGATGAAAATCCTTTGCAAAACCCTAAACCACCTTGATGAGTTAGCCCTTTTCACATGAGAGGCATCCTTCTACAACTGTGTTGTCCCTTTCGGAGATGCACTGAACCTAGACAACACTGTTGATTTGGTCAAGGTTGACCCAGTCTTCAGCTCAAACCTCTTTCACACCTACAAGTGATTATTCGCATGGCCCTAATTTATCTTTGTTCACATGGGCATTGATTTATTTAGCCTTTTTAGGAGTTTTACATGTCCTCCTTTATTCATTTATTCATGCAACAAAAATTAAAACAAAATTGAATATTCCTCTTAGCTATGGCTAAGTAGGAATATTACACACTATTTTAGCACTAAGATCTCTATGACATTGATATCTCCTTTGTTGGCACCTAAACTCCATCATCATTACCTTGACTGAGTTTGAGATAGAAACATAGCACAGAGCATCATTACTGAAATCACTTAACACCATCATAGAACTGAGCATAATAACTGAGAAGACTGAGCATCTTCATAGCATATGTTGAAGTTTTCAACAAGAAATAGTGAAATTGGCATCCGGAAACAACATCCTTGATCCTAGTTAAAATTAAGCACCTACACTAGGTGGGGCCCACACATGTTATTTTTAGGTGTATTTCTATTTTTAGAATGGTGAGAAAATTCTATTTATAGATGAGGTTCTATTTTTATATGCATGTGCGAAGTCTATTTATAGATCGCATGTCTAAATATAGAATGCATGTTGATTATTATTATCTCCTAATAATAATTGGAAAATAAATATTAATCTATTCTCATGCAGCACTTGAAATTAGTTAACTGAAGTGGCAAACCAGTTAGCTGAAGGAATTTTGAGTTCAAAGGTTGGTTGGTGGGACATTCAAGTGGACTTAGTTGTAACTGAGTGATACAAAGTTGTAGCAGAGTTGGATGTGTACTTATGTGAGTTGTAAAGTAGTTTAACTCAGTTAAGTGAGTTAAAATTAGTTGTGCTAGTTGCAACTAAACATACACTAGTGAGAGATCAGTGAATTAATTATTTGATTAATTCACAAGAAGTGGTCTCACATGCAACTGAATATTTACTATTGTTAACTACATGCATGTCAGATCTAGTGGAGACCCAGTTGAGAGATAGGTGAAAGGGACAGTTTGACTATCAGTTGTGAAATTAGTGGGTGCACTCATTCAACCACACACACATTAGATGTTCTCATGATATTTATGTATTCAAGGAAGGAAAGACTGAATCATTCAAAGGTTCTTGACCATCATGGATTGCGCAGTGGAGGCAAGTTGTCATGAGGCAGTAAATTGGTGCAAGAATATGCCAATTTTTGTATGACACTGTGAGACGATTGTATATTGTACTGAGAGCTCTTGGATTTGAGTTTTGTATGATATTGTTTCATGATCCATGATATATAAATAATATATGATATTGGGGTTCTTAGCTTTATGCTTTCCCAGTAAAAACATATGTGATATGTCTGATTGATCTTTCTTCATGTGCTTGCAATTGGCGATTTAATTTCCACAAATATTTTAGAAGAAGGATTATGTATTTAACAGTGGCATATAATTGTTAGATTAGGAGAATCCAGGAAATACATAATTGTATTAAAATTTATACATGGTATTGGAGCAAAGAAGATTGCAATTTTGACGCAGATCTGAGTTTCTTGGTGGAAACAATTCGAATTTGTTGCAAGAATTTATTGGTGAGACAGTTGAGTAAACATCGAAATGGATTTCAATGGCTTGTGGCTAGGGTATGCACTCAAGGGCAGCTTGAACTACATTGCATGGAAGGAAGGGATGGAGGCAGTGGTCGAAGATAATGGCTTGAAGGAATTGATCGATAGAGATGTTCTGAAGCCTACTTAGACAGATGTTGCATTACTTGATGCATGGAAAAATATAGTAGCAAGGGCGAGAAGGATTCTATTGGAAGGTGTACGAGACCACATTGTCTCAAGCCTTCATGGAAAAGCCAATCCATATGCTATGTGGAAGGCTTTGACAAACATTTTCCAAAGTAGCAGCGACCATAGGAAATTGGCGCTGAAGGATAAACTCAAAAAGATCAAGATGGAAAAGAACGACACTATTCCAGTATACTTAACAAAGTTTGTCCAATTCAGGGATGAGCTTGGGAGCATAGGAGTAAGTGTTGCTGATGATGATTTGGTGAGCTTGGCTCTCTTGGGACTTCCTAAGACTTGGAAAAATTATGAAGACTCTATCAAAGGACAGGAAAAAATGTCGAATTGGGAACGACTATGGTCGGATGTAGTGCAGGAGGAGTTTAGGCAGAACACTAGAAATGGCTCTTCATCAAAGCATGATGATGAAGAATATTGTGCTTTGGTTACCAAGGTGAAGAAGGGGGAGGGGAAAAAATTCCATTCTAAATCTGAGGCCGATGAAGATGGCAAGGAGCACAACATGTCCAAAGTGAAGTGTTTTCATTGTCACGGGTATGGACATATTGCCACAAATTGTCCACATAAGAAGAAAAAGAATATGGTTGCAAGAGCAACAGCTGGTGAGGCTATTTCCTCACAATTTGTTCTTGACTTCTCATTGATCGCATGCATGGTGTCTAGTGCATTGGGATCAAGGTGGTACTTGGATAGTGGTGCTTCCTTTCACATGAGGGGAGATAAGAAACTTTTCAGTGACTTGGTGGAGAAAGATCTCTAGATGCATATTAAGTTGGGCAATGATGGAAAATACAATGCAAATGGAATTGGTACCATTACCTTTCAAAGGGCGTTAGGTAAACTGTTTCATTTAAAATATGTTATGAATGTTCCAGGTTTGAATAAAAATTTAGTCTCAGTCGCAATGTTAGAGGATAGAGGCTATGATGTTATCTTCAGTGAAGGAAAAGTTTTCCTGCAACACAAAGCAACAGGGCAAGCCAAGAAGGTTGTGTTTTGAGTTAATAATCTCTATATACTTGATGTAGATGGGATTTCTATAGAGCTTCCTACTGTTGGGAAGTGTGAGAAATCCATGCAATTGACACTTGAGAGGGAGCAGGATTTACATGTAGGTAAGAGTGAACCCCAGGATGTGGAGCAGCCACAAGATGAGGATCATGGAGTGGGAGCAACCACTCATGTAGAGGAATATCATGCTAGATGGGCAGAGGGAATGCATGCAACTATACCGCCAGGTGAGAGCTGGGGCGGCATGCATGGATAATCCTAAGAAGAAATTTTGGGCAGGATTCATGGAGATGGTGTGGATCTCATAAATTGAACCTGGCTACGAGGAGACCACAGTACAACAGTAGCAAGATCGGTTGGATTGATGCAGTCAGATGTCATGAGGACATGAAATCAAAGTGACAGTGTCGAATACTAGAGTGCAGATCAGAGTTGACAACAAGTGCAGAGTGCATTAATGCAGATGTCGGTAGCACAGTGGTTCCTAAAGACATGTGCAGTTGGTACCAGCAGAAGTCAGAAAAATTTGATGATAGATGCACTATACTAATTCATTTGTTTGGAGGCTATTCAATTTCAGAAATGTTGCATGTAAAGGGTTCATGGTGAATGCATGGAGTTGCATGGCACAAGCATGAGTTTGCATGGCACATGCAAGGGTTCCATGGCACATGCATGGAGTTTCATGGTGCATGCATGAGTTGGCATGGCACATGAAAAAGTTGCAGGTCGAATGCATGGAGTTGCATGTCACATGCATGGAGTTTCATTTTTCATGCAAAGACATTAATTTCTTGTTGAGAGGGAGCATTGAAGTTTGCAACAAGAAACAGTGAAATTGGCATCCAGAAACAACATCCTTGATCCTAGTGAAAATTAAGCACCTACACTAGGTGGGGCCCACACACGCTATTTTTAGGTGTATGTCTATTTTTAGAATGGTGAGAAAATTATATTTATAGATGAGGTTCTATTTTTATATGCATTTGCGAAGTCTATTTATAGATCACATTTCTAAATATAGAATGCATGTCGATTATTATTATTTATTAATAATAATTGGACAATAAATATTAATCTATTCTCATGGAGCACCTGAAATCAGTTAACTGAAGTGGAAAACAAATTACCTGAAGGAATTTGGATTCCAAAGGTTGGTTGGTGGGACATGCAAGTGGAATTAGTTGTAAATGAGTGATACAAATTTGTAACAGAGTTGGATGTGTAGTTATGTGAGTTGTAAAGTAGTTTAACTCAGTTAAGTGAGTTAAACTCAGTTGTGCTAGTTGTAACTGAAGATACACTAGTGAGAGATCAGTGAATTAATTATTTAATTAATTCACAAGAAGTGGTCTCACATGCAACTGAACATTTACCATTATTAACTACATTCATGTCAGATCCAGTGGAGACCCAATTGAGAGATAGGTGAAAGGGACAGTTTGAATATTAGTTGTGACATTAGTGGGTGCACTCATGCAACCACACACACATTGGATGTTCTCATGATATTTATGCAGTCAAGGAAGGCAAGAATGAATCATTTAGAGGTTCTTGACCATCAAGAATTGGCAGTGGGGTCAGGCTGTCAGGAGGCAGTAAATTGGTGCATGAATATGCCAATTTTTGTATGACAGTGTGAGACGATTGTATATTGTACTGAGAGCTCTTGGATTATAGTTTTTTATGAGATTGTTTCATGATCCATGATATATACATAATATATGATAGTGGGGTTTTTATCTTTATGCTTTCTCGGTAAAAACATCTGTGTTATGTATGATTGATCTTTCTTCATGTGTTTGCAGTTGGCGATTAAATTTCCGCAAATATTTTAGTAGAAGGATTCTATATTTAACAGTGGAATATAATTGTTAGATCAGGAGAATCCTCCAACACCAAACCTGTGATCATGTGTAATATTCCCAATTAGCCCTAAGTTAATGGGAATATTCATTTTTTTTTTACTTTTATGTTTCAAGAATAAAAATGTAAAGGAGGTTCATAAAACTCCTAAACAGTAAATAAATGAATGCCAAATGTGAAAAAGGCTAAATCTTGGCTATGTAAGAAAGCACCCTTAGGTGTGAAAGGGGCTGGATATTTTGACTGGGTTAACCATGGCCAAATCTAAAGCGATGTCTTGGAGGAGTGGCCATCAATGAGGCACAGTGCGGTTTTAGATGGAGATGGCTTGTGTAAAGAAACTATTTCATTGAAGGTGGTTTAGGGTTTACAAGCTCTTAACTTATAAAGGAAGAGGATGGAAACATGAAAAGGTTGTTGAATGATATTGTATTTCTGAAGTATTGTATGTTTAGACATACAAATTTCTTTGGTTGTTTAGCCTATATTGCAAATGTTGTTTAGCATTGGGTGTTCCTGATCAGGAATCCCACCTCTTCCCATTGAGTAGCTCTTAGGAGAGTCTTGTATTGCATAGTCCAATATCTGGCTTGAGGCCAAGCTTCTTCTTCCAACTACAATGCAAATCCCGTTGAGGGTTTCATTGTCTTTGAAAGCTGCAACAAGTAGAGGCTAGATCTACTCAGATCTAGACCATTCTAGTGCTCCTTTTTAGTGGGGAAGGCTTCTATCCCATTGGAAAGAGATAATTGGATAATTGGAGCACCATTTTCAGATCTTGGCATGTGTCCAACTATGTTCTAAACCCCACAGTGAAGTTTTACTTCCATATTTGCGCTTTTACTGTAGGTGTTATTGTAGGGTCTTTTAGCTTACCATCAGGAGAGTTGGTTTTCAAGTGTTGGGGATCTACCCTTCACGTTGGAGATCCATTGGAGGGATCATTCCCTTATTTCATATCAGATCATATCCAATTCTAGATCTAAATATTTATGCAGATTTGCAGTCTAAAAACTAAGATCTCCAAGTTGTACATGGTGTAATGTCAAAAACCCCAAGGGGATTCTGAAGAAGAGCCAATATATTGTATGTATCTATCATAGATATTAATTTTCATGCATGTGTTTTCTCTAGATATGAAGTGTAATAAAAATATATTTGCAACCAATAAAATAATGCTGTCAAGCTCTTTTTAGTCTTAATATATGGTTGCAACACCTCTTTTTGAGGGTTTTATTCTATTGGAGACTTGTATTTCCTGTTGTACATATTATGGGCGTCATTGTACATCTAATTTTCTATTGTAAATTTTAAAGAAGAGTCTCCATATTGGCCTCCTGCTCTTACTTTGATGATATGTGTTATTTTTCTTGCATATCTGTCTTGTATTGTTGCATTCCCCATTTGGGGATATTACAGTGGTATCAGAGAATCATCTTGGCATAGTCTATGCTTCCTAAGAAGCCAATATGTCTTCTGAAGATGAAGAACCTCTTACTGATAGAGAGAAGAGGTATCTAAAGAGAAGAGAGAAGAATAAATTTGATTACACCAATGAAAATGAAGACAAGGGTAAAGACCCTGTATCTGGAAGTGAAGAAGAAGAAAAGGATTTTCCTAAGATCCTTTTGAGAGCCATACAAGATCTTCCTAGAGAGATCAAAGAGTTGAGATTGGATAGAATCAAAGAATCCCCTAAAGGATTTCATCTTGGAGAAATATCTGGCATGTCTCACAACTAGAATGATCAACTAGTGCATCAGCCACAAGTTTCCCAACACTCTACCATGCCTACCTTTTTGGCTATGGGAAATGAAGGGTTTCAAGAGAAAGAATCGCTTAAATACTATTTTGCAGAATATGAGTCTCAAAATCGGAGATTCTAAGATCACTTGATTTTTCAGGATTTTTGTCACCTCAAGGACAAAAGCAGACCAAGGCATCATCATAGAGGTGGTGGATTCATTCAGAATCATGATCGAAATCACTCTATGGGTAGATTATTTTTACCCAAATTTGATGGGTCATCCAAGTGTTCTATCAAAGCATAGGTAGAAAAACTTGACATCTACTTTCAGTTCAACAAGGTTCCAGAGATGGAGACTATCAATATTGCAGCGCTGCACTTTGAAGGTGAAGCACATGATTGGTGGTTCCATGGCTTGTCTACATTGGTTCATTCCAATGTGACTACTTATTCAAAGTTCACTAGAAGGTTGCTGGAAATATTTGATAGAATAGATCCATAGGCACCATTCACGAGCCTTGCAAATTTGAAACAATCCAGTAATACAAAATCTTACATTTCTAAATTTTTAAGATTATCTGTTATGGTTCCTAATTTATCTGCATCAAGAAGGGTGTACATGTTCAATGATGGCTTAGATCATCCTCTTCATGGGTTGGTTAAATCTACCAAATGCACTACCCCGCATGATGCTATTGAAAGGGCTAGAGACCTTCAAGATGCCTTGCCAAAAGCAAAGGAAAGCTTTCAGCATAAGCCCTCTTTTCCTTCAAAGGGAAAGGAAGAAAAATTTGCTCCTTCCAAGGAGATCTCATATAAGACGACTCTTGATGAAGAATTCTGGAGAGATCTAAGAAAAATGAAGTTATACTTCACTTGCCAAGAATCATGTCCACTTGGACATAGATGTGCTGCTGGAAGAGCACATTACATAGAGGTCTTCTCAGATGTTGAGGAGGAAGAAGAAGATGAACCAAGAAGAGGTCACAGCGCTGACACTATAGGAGGAGAGCCAACACCATTAGGAGATGGGGATGGAGCATTTACTCCTATTGGAGGGGCTCTTGCATCTTTGAGAGGAGTACCTAAGTACTTGAACTTAAGAGTTCAAGGTTCCATCTTGAATCAGAGGGTTTATGTTTCGATTGACAGTGGGGCAACCCACTATTTCATTTATGCCCATCTAGTGCAAAGGAGGGAAATACCCACTGATACTTTTGAGGGATTATCTATTTTGGTCCCATGAGATAGAAAAATGCAATGAATGCATTATGTCCCATCACCTCCAGTCACCATGGGAACGTATACTTTGGTTGATCACTTATTTGTGGTTGACATACCAAACACCAATGTGATTTTGGGTGTTCAATGGTTGATTACATTGGGGAAAGTCACCACTGATCGGGAGGCTTTGAAAATGGAATGGGTGGACAAGAAGAGTGGTGAAACTCAAATGATCAAAGGCATGCATACATACCCCTCACATACCACTTCCACACAAATATTAGATATAGATTTGCGCAGTGGAAGCAAAGACCTTACACTCCCATCTATCATGGTCATGAGGTTGTTCCATGGGACACTCTTATCTAGTGGAAAACCACGTGGGACACCACCTGATTTAGTTTTTGTGGGATATATTTCACCACATGATGCTCAAAATTCATATCCAGGAGGGATAGGAGCATTGGAATAAAATAATAGAGAATTGGAAGGCTTGGGTAGGCTCAAGGAGGAGGGAGATCTTCTTCCCTTATCATCATCACCCACTCTCATTTCTAATTTTGCGCTGTGGGAGGAGAAGAATGGAAGGAATGGCCTTCCTACATATACCTTTTGCAAGGGAGATTTCAAGGAGGAGAGTAGAAACATGACAGACATTTCTGTTGATACATCATCTGCGCTGTGATTGTTGGGCAGTTTAGATCCATATTGGAAATCCCAGCTGTTGGTGGATTATTCCAAGGATCTTCACACTTGTATGATACTTGATGACCAAATTCATGAAGAGGGCTATCTATTCCATGAAGGAGTCATCTATCATCATGGTAGGATCTTCTTGTCTAGAGCCTCCAAGCTCAAGGAGAAGTTGCTACAAAGGGCCTACAATGTGTTATGTTTCAGCCACACCTATTCCATGAAGATCTACAACATCATCATGAGAAGCTTTGAATGGGAAGGCTTTGGAGGAGAACTACACCAACATTTTCAAGAATGCATGAACCATGTGGAGTTGGGACATCAATATGACTCTATGAAAGAGTTGTTTCAAATATCTCTTCCTTCTTTTGAGAGATGAGATATATCTATGCACCACTCCATTTGTATGAGGAGGATTGTTGGTGAAGAACATGCTCATGTAAAACATGTTTTATCTTCTGATTGTATGCATTCTTTCACCATGTTTATGGAGGCCATGACTCCAAGGAGGAGTATTGTATCTTGTAAACTATATGGCCAAATTTTGGCCACAATTTTTTTTGAATTTGGTCACTCCCTTGGTGGAAAATGGGAGATTTTTCATCATGATGGGTGCTTTCCTAAGGCACAAAATATATCTCACACTTTCAGTCATAGTGAGATAACATGGGCAACAAGTAAGTGGTGGGAAAAATACTTACCACATCTAGATCTAATGCAGGCAGGATAAGCACTGTGGTGGTTCCACATGTGGGACTATGAACCACCTCCATATGCATAAATTTCTGTTTTTATGTATGTTGTTTTGATCCCATACATTGATGACATACTTGTACTATTTATAGGATTGTATGGAGGGAGGATAGGAGGTATGCATGTACCTTATGGGATGGAGACTCTTTATGTGACTTATGCTACATGTTTCAGGGAGAGCATTGGGCTAGCCATGTTTGCTTCATTTGAGCTATTGTCTCCTTATGGGATGCACTATTTACATCTCATGAGAACCTTGGAGGAGCAATTCATGGAGGGATGGATTGGTGAACACTTAGCTTATGGAGGAAGCTTATTTCATGATGGTGTCACCAATGGAGGAGGAGAAGAGTTGAAACACTCACCTTATCAGTTGCTTAAGGACAAGCAACATTTTGGAGGGGAGGACTGTAATATTCCCAATTAGCCCTAAGCTAATGGGAATATTCATTTTTGTTTTACTTTTTTGTTTCAAGAATAAAAATGTAAAGGAGGTTCATAAAACTCCTAAACAATAAATAAATCAATGCCAAATGTGAAAAAGGCTAAATCTTGGCTATGTAAGCAAGCACCCTTAGGTGTGAAAGGGGCTGAATAATTTGACTAGCTCAACCATGACCAAATCTACAACGCTGACTTGGAGGAGTGGCCATCAAAGAGGCACAATGTAGATTTAGATGGAGATGGATTTTGTGAAAGAAGCTATTTCATTGAAGGTGGTTTAGGGTTTACAAGCTCTTAACTTATAAAAGGAAGAGGATGGCAGCATGAAAATGTTGTTGAATGATATTGGATTTATGAAGTATTGTCTGTTTAGACAAAAACAATTCTTCGGTTATTTAGCCTAGATTGCAAATGTAGTTTAGCATTGGGTGTTCCTGATCGGGAATCCCACCTTTTTCCCATTGAGTAGCTCTTGGGAGAGTATTGTATTGCATAGTCCACTTTCTGGCTTGAGGCCAAGCTTCTTCTTCCAACTACAATGCAAATACTATTGAGGGTTTGGTTGTCTTTGAAAGTTGCAGCAAGTGGATGTTAGATCTACTAAGATCTAGACCATTCTAGTGCTCTTTTTTAGTGGGGAAGGCTTCTATCTTGTTAGCCATCAATAAAAAATTTTCATAACTAATGATGGCTAAAACAGATCTTTAGTCTTCAAGAAAAAAAATTAATGCAAAAAGTTGTGACTTCTTGAAGCTTCTCTATGTTCTTTATCCTTAAAATATCCATTCCATTAAAAACTTCACTCAAAGTTTCAAAGATAACCCTCATGGTTCAAAAGAAAACAATTCCTAACCCCTCATTTCATTCATTTTCTCCTTCACCACAAGTGTTCTTTCCCCCCATTAAAAGGCCCATTTCTCCTTTTACCTTATCCTCCATTTCCTAAAAAATTCCCCTTAAACCTTGTAAATCCATTTTACAAAGTTTAAAACTCCTTTTTTTCTTCTATCGGAACCTCTAAAAAGCTAAAAAACACACTTTTTCGGCCTTTTTTCCGACTTTTTCATAAAAAATGCCTTAAGCACTTTTCGGTTTAGGCCACAACCCCTTTTCTGCTATAAAAATATACCTTGCGAACAAGTGCTAAGCCCATTGGCCATTGCACATTGGCATTCCCCGTTTCTACTCCCCAAACTTCTTCCCCCCCCCACCGATGCGATTTCCCAATTTAAAATCTCCATCGTTGATCTTATTTCCGATGCAACGGTCTTCATCGCATCATGCCATCGTGTCACGCCACCGCATCGGCCATCGCCATCGGCGATCCCACTTTCTTTGCTCCCGGACCCCTACTCCGCCAATATGTCGATCTGCCGATAAAATCTGGACCGTCGATCTTCCTCAGATCCGACGGCTACTACTCCATCGCATCAGCACACTCCCCCTTTCCCTTCTGCTTTTGGTTTCCTGTCGATCAAATCGGGACCATCGATCTTCCTCAGATCTGACGGTTCGCGCTGCATCACACTTCGGCATTTTCCTCGGCAACCCTTTTCATTCTCCACCAATGGTCCCATGTGGATAAGATCTCCTCTGTCGATCCCGATCTCGACTGGATGGCCCTCCATCCATTGCACTTCATCGCATTGGTGCTTCCCCATCGCAATTTCCCCTCTTATCGGCCATCGGCCATCGCAAATCCAAAAACCTTGTTCCCGGACCCTCTTCTCCTCAAATCTTTGATTCCCCGATGCAATCGCAACTGTTGATCCTGCTAATCCAACGGTTCCCACCGATCCCCTCTGCTACTTTTATAAACCCCTTTTCCCATGTAAAAAACCCCTCTTCCTAAGTAAAAACCTTTATGCCCTTTGTATAAAAGTAGGCCCTCCCTCTCTCATATTTCTTCCCCCTCCGAATCAATCTCAACCATAGATCTTATAGATCCAACGGTGATCATCACCCCTCCCATTAACCATCCTCCCGAAAATATTTTATCCTTTCACCCCTTTGCTAGCAAATCTCCACTCCATTTTTGATCTGCCTCCACCCCCCAAGATCCAACGGCCCGCTGGCATTTTCACACCCGTTCTTCCCTTACTGTGAAAAACCCATTTTCAAAGCGAAAATGGTGGTTTTTGTTGGACACATGTCACCCAGAGAACTGTATCACGTTCCCTTAGGGAAAAACCATTTACCGCCCATCCCTCGTGCAAATACCACTTCGGTTTTCTGCAAAACCATTTTTCACCACTTCGCGCCATAACCCAATTTAAACCCTAGTTTTGCCTTCCCCCATGCATTTTTCCACCTTCGCTGCATTCTTCACTCCTCTGCACTACTCTGACATCCATCCCGAAGCCTCTGAAGCAGTTAAAACCAAATAACATAAGTTTTTTTTAAGTATTTGTTGTTTTTTACAGGTTTAATGGCGGTAATGATAAAATCCATTTCACAGTCAAAGAAGGTGACAAAGGACTGAGGATGACGATCCTCAAGGCATAATCATGCAGAAAAAGGATCCACAGGGTTAAAATTCCAGGTCTAATCGATGTAACATGAACATCATTTAAACAATCAAAACCCTTCAGCGCAGCAAAAAGAAAGCCACCTGTACAGCCAACAATGAAGACAGAGATAAAAGGTTAAAGTCAGAAGCCCGAAGATTAAAGCTTAAAGACACAGTTTGAAGAATAAAGATGATCAAAGGAGACGTAAAGCCAAATCAGAGGCCTAATCAGTGTTTAAAGCATCAAAGACAGACAGATCAACAAAAGACTGCCTCTAAATGCTACATCAGTGAGGAAATTAATCCTCAGAAAGACTAAAAGTGCCACCTACTGGCCTATTTACTCAAAAAGGCATATAAATTTAAATGCACAGTCAGAGATATTTCCAAACGACAGCTTGGAAGTTATTGCCAGCCTACCAAAGAACCTCAAAAGTCAACAAAAGTGAATGAAGTTGATGAAACTTAATGTAAAAATAAATTATCAAAGTTAAAAACTTAGATATCTTCTCCCTTAGGCCTCCCAAAGGCCGAGAAGCATTTACTCTGTATTAATTGAATAATCAGATCTTCCTTTCATTCCACCTCCTCAATTACCTATATATATCATATGAGGAGCCTAGTATTATTGTTGGTTGCTGGCATTAGAACTCTTTGCAGTTGTACATAGCCTGGCTGGAAATTAAGAAGAAATTGAAGTTTTGGAAGATTGATGATGTTTTGACATGTTTTGTTAATGAGAAGGCTCTATCATTGGATCCCTGAGCCTGGATGTTGGTGATGTATTCTAATTTTTTAATGTTTTTCCTGTTTTCCATTTTATTTCATCATTTCTTGCTTGCAGTAGAGTAAAAAGCTTAGGATAAGAAATGTCTCCTAGAAGCACCTTAGGACTGTTTACTCTTCACTGCCTTTATGTTTTAATATTCTGGAGGTTTTATTGAGTAGTTTAACTTCTTTTCAACCCTTAAGCTTGTTTATTTCAGAAATAGTTCAAACAATTGTTTTCAAGAATGATTTATGGTTTTCCCTGCTTACTTGGTGTCACTTGAAAACTGTTTCTGAAGTCTCCCTTTAAAGTACTATTGTTTATATTTTTCTAGAGAGGTATGTTTTTTTATCATACCCTTTGTTCTTGCTGAGATAATTGTTTTGGAGGTCTTTATAATTGCAATCTTAGATGTCTAGGAGTTCCCTCTTCTATGAATGCAGTTATTTGTGAAACTTTTATTTTTTCTTATCCTTGAATATGAAATATTTGGATGAAATAGAGTGTTCCTCGACTCCTAGATTTCATTTGAAAATATTTTCTTGAAATTGTTATTTGCTGAAGTGTGGTTTCTAGAATTTATGGTTAGCCCTGTCTATGGAATGCCTCTTCATGTTCTGATAATGTTTTCAGTCCCTTTTTTGAGAGGTACATATAATTAAGGATTCTTAATTTCCCTTAGTTATACTTCTCCTTCTAAATCCTTAATCCCCATTTCATTTCATCCACCTATTAGGAATTTACCGCAGGAAAAATAAAGAATTTACCGAGAGAAATAAATAAACATAACCATGAAAGAGCCAGCAACAAATCACATAAACATAAACACAATGTTTATCCGGGAAAACCCCAAATCCGGGGAAAAACCCAACCAATGAAATTTCATTAACCATTGGCCAAAACCCTAACCAATCCGGCCAAGTGAGCCTTCACCACTCACCTCCAGGCCTGCATTACAACGAAGTATTCACAACCTTTTATAGGCTCCATTTCATGCAATACCATGGTCAAAACCATGGGTGCATAAAACCATGTGCCTAAAAACCACTACTATTTACCCTGGTCAACTTTGACTCTATCTCGAGTCAAGTTTACCTAACAATTCCCCCATTAAACTTGACTTGGGGATTATTGACTAAATCCAGCCGAACCTGCTAGATGAGGCAACCCCACTCACTCTAGCTCTTCCCCCCTCAACTTTTTACCCAGGCTAATTGTTAACATGACATCCCCCCTATCACCTAGGTCTAACCCAGACTTTACCAGTGATTACCCAGGGGTACGCATGCCATACCAGGTCTTACAGCAGTATGGCCATTTACATGTAAAAAATTAACTCCATTATAATAATTTTTTTTTTGTTTCATTATTGTTGTCCTTTGTGTAACCATTCTCTACATTCCTTCATGATGTCCTCTCCAAAAGAGGACATCATAGTTATATATCAATGTCCATATAAAAAGAATCCATCTACTGGATTACATGAGTCACCAGCCTCTGTAACTGCCAGTCCTCTAGGAATTCTCTTCAGATACATGGTTCATCAATTTTTAATTAATCCACATGCAAATTTTCTCTCGTTCTTCAAATCATTTGACTGACACATTCTGTCAAACACTTTGCATGTAACCAATCCCCATAGTTTCTAACTCTATGGATTTAGATACCAAGACCTCTCTAAAGCAACAATATAATTCCATATCCTCAGAATTGATTGCTCAAACTCCTTATAACATGCTATCAGTTCGTGCTGGAAACCTCCTGAAGAAATTAAGCGGAACAGAAGGAAGTTTGTATCGAAACCTTGGGTGGCGCAACATATAAAATCCTAATATATCTGACATTACTCGAAACGGAGTGACATATAGAATTATGGCCGCAAACAAACAAAAGGTGACAAATATGGTTGTGGCACGGGGATCTCTCCAGCGCAAGAGAGACTGAAATCTTTCACCCTATGTTGCCAAGTCTCTGACCACAGTCTGTATTCTACTAGCAAAACTCCTCAACCGATCATACCGCATCCTCACAATCTCAGAATTTCTTGAAGTCAGGAAAGTGTTGAATTCCTCGTCGAGTTCATCAAGACGCACTGCCTCAGCATGGGAAAGGCGAGTGTCCATGTGAGGCGGGTGTCGAGGGCGCCATCGATAATGCCATATGCCAATCAGTAACATGCAGAGAAATACAGTGGGCAGGATGAGCTCTGGGTACCATACCAGAATGAGAAACAGGATATGCACCAGCACCGCCTTGATGGGATTCTTCCAATTGCAAATCTCATCAAACCACTTGCCCACTGCAATCAGCCCAGACAGAATGGACATGATCCTGAAGAAATTCTCCTTGCTGCGGTGCATGCTTCACATATGAGAATCCACATCTATCATATACTCCACCAAATCTTTCCGCAGTGGAGGCTCGGCCTCTTCAATCCCTTCAATCATGTCAAGTTGGCCAAAAATAGTCTTATATTTCAATCACAGACTCATGGCTCTCGAGGCTCTTCATGGGAATCACAACGCATCCCAAGATCCAACCTGAGACGTGAGACAGTGCATTACAAATAAAATTAACCGACCTTTGTAGATCCGCAAAGTGGATCTAAGCCCTTAACAAGCATTAATCTCTGCCATGAGATTTTTATTTCAGACAACTAAAATCGTGGAGTAAAATTCCAAGCTCACTTCTAGCAACTTCTTCACCCATCGAACGTGCCCCTTCTACCGATTTTCCATCAAATCTAATTACAGTTGCCTCAGTCTGGTGATTTCTATCGCCACATCGATCTATCCACAGTCTCATCTACTTGTCCTTGCGGCTTAACCTTCAATCCATGGCGTCCACAATCTAATTTCTTCACATCAGTGGTTCTCATAGCCTTCTGAGAAAATTCCCTGATCTTCTTAACGACCATCCACACCGGTATTCTATCAAAATCGACCTTCAATACACTAGAAGGAGGGTTCATTAATTTCTGCATTTATTTTTCCATTCACCAGGGCAATAAAACCTTTGGCTTCAAAAAACTTCTTTCTGAAGCCAACAGTTAGCTCCGATACCAGTTGTTAGGAATTTACCGCAGGAAAAATAAGTAATTTACCGAGATAAATAAATAAACATAACCATGAAAGAGCCAGCAAAAAATCACATAAACATAAACACAATGTTTATCCGGAAAAACCCCAAATCTGGGGAAAACCCCAACCAATGAAATTTCATTAACCATTGGACAAAAGCCTGACCAATCCGGCCAAGTGAGCCTTCACCGCTCACCTCCAAGCCTGCATTACAATGAAGTATTCACAGCCTTTTATAGGCTCCATTTCATGCAATACCATGGGTCAAAACCATGGGTGCACAAGACCATGTCCCCCAAAACCACTACTATTTACCCTGGTCAACTTTGAATGTATCCCGAGTCAAGTTTACCTAACACCACCAAACCCAAGATCCATTGGCCAAGTTAGATTTTCCCTTTGATATCCCATAACCATTTATTGAGTTTGTTATAACTTCTTCTTGACTCCATTGCCCAATGGCTTTGATATTTCCCCTTTATATCTATGTTTCCTAGATCATTCATGTCCAATCAACCAAACCCAAAATAAAAAAATTGTACTTAATAACTAGCCTAAAATAAACCCTTTACAAGAAAACAAGTCATATCCTCGAAAACAATTGAGAGATCCCTCTCTGAGACTAGGAGGGCTAGATCCTAGAGCTCTAAAGATTGGTTTATATATATTCTTGTCATTTGGTTTGCCAATCTGCTAAATCACTGGACTCCAACATCTCGACGATCACGGTGGGACTCTGAGTTCATAGTTGCCTAGCAAGCTCTTGTAGACTCACTTAGTCCTTCAATAACCATAGAAACTTAGAAAAACCCAAAAAAAAATCAGATTGGTTTCATAATAAACATTGGTGGTGGACCATAGAATATTTTACCTCCAAAAGAGCTAAAAATTTCCACCTAGAAACTCCACTATCCTCCAGCAGGCCTATTACTTCACTAGTCCTTGTAAACTCCCTTGGGAATGCATTGAGCAAACCCAATCATACTGTTGGTGGATAGTAAAGTTCAAATCTTCCACCTAGTGATTCCACAATTCTCAAAAGAAATAATGACTCCACTCGTAGAAGACTCTGAACTGGTTGAATAGATACAGTGACCTCTTTTCTGATTTACAAACATGATTCCAAGGATACAACGAAGATATGTCCCAATGAGTAGAGATCATATCCCTTGGTTCCCACATAAGATGCCCCAGGTGAATTGGGATGAAAACCTTCATGTTTTTCAAGGTGAAGAGTTTGATGACCCTTTGTTACATCTCATCAAATTTCATATACATGTGTGGTGGTTAAAGGTGGAATGGCATGAAGACTTTCTTATGAAAATGTTCATGTTGACATTAGAAGGAAAGGCAAGGGAATGGTATGAATGGCTGAGGACTGGTAGTTTGTTTTCTCTAAGAGACCTCCACATAATATTTTATGATCATTATAAGGAAAAATCCCTGTATCTATCATTGGATGGAAGTTGTTGTAATCAATCCGAGGACATCATAGAATACCTTGCAGGCATTTATGATGATTTGGCAAATTGGCAGCCTAAAGATCTCATAGCGGCCATCCATGAATTTAATACCCAAGACAATTATCATAAAAACCTAGATGAATTAGTTGAGGAAGAAATGGATCAAGAAACATAACAAAATCCTCAGGATCCAACTGAAAACATAACTAATAAATATTCATCACCCCTTTTAACTGAGGCTCAAGAAGACATCCAACCTCAAATTCAGTCTCCACAAGAGATAGAGAACCGTTGTACTTCTGCTAAAAGAAACACGGAAACATCCCCTCCTTTGACAGAAGAATAAATCGATCAGATTATCAATAAACAGTCAGCCTCTAAAACTTTTTATAAAACAAACCCTCTTGCCCATTCACCTAATGAACTTTGTTGTAAAAATTTATAAAGTTCCCTTGTAGATCAGAATAAAGAAAGACCTGCTGATAATCCAGTATGTCTGATTGGTGACATTACTTACATTAATGATTTTCCTAATTTTTACTTGTCTGATGATGAGGTTCTCCAAATAGAAGTTGATATTGCAGGATCATCATTAATTTATTCATGGGAGGAAGATCAGTTCCACCAACTCTCAGAAAGTAATGAGCCAAAACATGCTATTTATCATACTGATGAAGAAAGCTTTAAAAATGCAGAAGAGGGAAAAGAAGCTTTTAATATTTGCTCTGATTCATTGCAACTCATCAGTAACATCTTTCATGTGATTGGGAATCAACAGCCTTTCACCTCAAAGTTTGAGGAGGAAAACAATGAAGAACTTCTTAAGCCAGTTGAAATTAAAGAACCTTCTCCTGAAAGGGTTGAGGTAATCAAAGAGACCCCTACTCAAGAATATAATGACCTCTTCACAAAGTTCATTCCACTAAATCAGAACATACCAGGACTGCAAGAGGACAACACTACAGTATATGATGAGTCCTCTAGTTCAGATGATAATGAAGATGAGGAAGAAATTATTTCTCAAAAGAATCTTAACCTTGACCCAATGGAAGAAGAAATAATCCTGGTTGAAACTTACCTGTCAAACACTCCCAACCAGGTATTATTTCAAGACCCCTTTTCTCATTTCTTGAATACATTTGAAGAGGGAATAAATGTTGTTAAGAGCATTTTGTTGCAAATAGCAAGAAAATTTTCTAGCACTGCTACTAAGAAAATGGTGAGATGGGAGTGGTCCTTTTGCTTTCTAGCATCTTTGAAGGAGATGAAAAGACAATCATGGAATCATCCGATTGGTTGATGTATTGGAAAAGTTACCATCGGCTACAATTATAAATTTTCCAAGTTAGATTAGGTTAGATAGGAAAGCAAATCCAACTCGGCCTTTGAGCATCCTTTTAGTCTTATAATGTTTTGAAAAAATGAAAATACAAAAAGCAATAGAAGGAAACGTTGGGAGGGAAGATTAGTATTAAATAAGAAAGGTACAACCCCATACCCAAAAGAGAATTTTCTAAAAGTGTGCAAAATCTAAATTCTACTGTGATCCAAAATTATATCTTGTTGATTTATCTAGCCTAATCATGGCCAGGAACATGCTTTAAATTTATGTTGGTAAGTTAGTAGAAACTTTGATTGATAAACCATTATTTCAAACATAACTTATTCAAAAAGAAAAATAGATTAGGATAGAAAATAATGGTTCAAACAAACTCAAAATCTGAACCAAAGAAAGGGAAAAAGATAGCTCTAAACTGATCAAAATCTGAGTCATAAGAAGAAAGAAGGACATTCATAGTTTTCAGATCGTAAGCCTTCACAAATTTTGTTTTAAATTTCTACAAATAAAGTCTATGTGCAGCTTGTACATACAGCCATAGACACCATAGAAAATCAGACAGTTTAATCTCAGTTTGACTGTGTTTTAAATTTCTATTTTAGAATATAGAGAATAAGATCTGTCAGATAGCTTAATCCTGACAGATGGTAGCTTAGGTAGAGAATTTATGAGTTCAATTGTTTAATATAAACTCATGGAATAAATAAGGGTAGAAATAGATTAGTTTTCTTGCTTTCAATAAAAGAATAAAATGTTGATGTCAAAGGTTTGCAAGTCTAAGTGCACCTCAGGAAGAAAAAATGTTAGGAAGTAGGTTGTGCAGGTAGAATGTTTGGGAAAAATTTATTTTACTGATACACAATACTGATCATCTTTTTAAGCAGCAAGATCGAAGAAGAAAAGGTTGTCAAAATGCAAAGGAACTGGTCTACTTTCCAGAGATTTAGCTCTGAGATTCTTGACACCTCCAAGGAGCTGCCATCCCCAAGTGGAGCCACAATTAGCCATCAATAAAAAAAATTCATAACTGATGATGGCTAAAACAAATATTTAGTCTTCAAGAAACAAATTTCATGCAAAAATTTGTGACTTCTTGAAGCCTCTCTGTGTTCTTTATCCTTAAAAAATCCATTCCATTAAAAAATTCGCTCAAAGCTTCAAAAATAACCCTGCTGGTTCAAAAGAAAACTGTTCCTAACCCCTCATTTCATTCATTTTTTCCTTCACCACAAGTTTTCTTTCCCCCCCTTAAAAGGCCCATTTTTCCTTTTATCTTGTCGTCCATTTCCTAAAAAATTCCCCTTAAACCTTGTAAATCCATTTTACAAATTTTAAAACCCCTTTTTTTTCTTCTATCAGAACCTCTAAAAAGCTAAAAACCCCACTTTTTGGCATTTTTTTCTGACTTTTTCATAAAAAAGGCCTTAAGCGCTTTTTGGCTTAGGCCATAACCTCTTTTCTGCCAAAAAACTATGCCTTGCAACTAAGCGATAAGCTCATCAACCATCGCACATCGGCATTCCCCGTTTCCACTCCCCAAACTTCTTTTTCCCCCGCCGATGCGATTTCCCAATTTAAAATCTCCACCGTTGATCTTATTTCTGATCCGACGGTCTTCATCACGTCGCACCATCGCATCAGCCATCGCCATCAGCGATCCCGCTTCCTTTTCTCCCAGACCCCTACTCCACCGATATGCCGATCCACCGATAAAATCTGGACCGTTGATCTTCCTTAGATCTAATGGCTACCACTCCATCGCATCGGCGCCTTCCCCTTTTCCCTTCCTCTTTTGGTTTCCCACCAATCAAATATGGACTGTCAATCTTCCTAAGATCTGATAGTCTGCCCTGCATCGCACTTTGGTGTTTTCCTCGGCAACCCTTTTCATTCTCTGCCGATGGTCCCCTGCCGATAAGAACTCCACCATTGATCTCGATCTCGATCGGATGGCCCTCCATCCATCGCACTTCATCGCATCGGCGCTTCCCCATCACAATTTCCCCTCTTATCAGCCATCAACTGTCGCAAATCCAAAAAACTTGTTCCCGGACCCTCTTCTCCTCAAATCACTGATTCCCCGATACAATCGCAACCATTTATCCTACTGATTCAACGGTTCCCACTTATCCCCTCCGCTGCTCTTATAAACCCCTTTTCCCATGTAAAAAACCCCTCCTCCTAAGTAAAAACTTTTCCGCCTTTTGTATAAAAGTGGGCCCTCCCTCTCTCATATTTCTTCCCCCTCTGAATCAATCTCAACCGTAGATCTTATAGATCCAACTGTGATCATCACCCCTCCCATTACCCATCCTCCCAAAAATATTTTATCCTTTCACCCCTTCGCTAGTAAATCTCCACTGTTGATGTGCCTCCCCCCTCCAGATCTAATGGCCCACAGGCGTTTTCCCGCTCATTCTTCCCTTACTATCCAAAACCAATTTTCAATGCAAAAATGGTGGTTTTTGTTGAACACGCGTCACCCAAAGACCTGTATCGTGTTCCCTCAGGGAAAAACCATTTACCACCCATCACTCGTGCGAATACCATTCTGGTTTTCTGCAAAACCACTTTTCACCACTTCACGCCATAACCCAATTTAAACCTTGGTTTTTCCTTCCCCCATGGGTTTTTCCACCTCCGCTGCATTTTTCACTCCTCTGCACTGCTCCGACATCCATCCTGAAGCTTCTGAAGCAGTTAAAACCAAATAACGTAGGTTTTGTTTAATTATTTTTTGTTTGTTTTAGGTTTAATGACAGTAATCATAAAATCCATTTCACAGTCAAAGAAAGTGACAAAGGACTGAGGATGACGATACTTAGGGCATAATCATGTAGAAAAAGGATCCACAGGGTTAAAATTCCAGGTCTAATCAATGTATCATGAACATCGGTTAAATAGTCAAAACCCTCCAGTGCAGAAAAAATAAAGCTACTTGTACAGCCAACAATGAAGACAGAGATAAAAGGTTAAAGTCATAAGCCCGAAGATCAAAAGACTTAATCTAAAGATTAAAGGTTAAAGATACAGTTTGAAGAATAAAGATGATCAAAGGAGGCCTAAAGCCAAATCAGAGGCATAATCAGTGTTTAAAGCATCAAAGATAGACAGATCAGCAAAAGACTGCCTCTAAATGCTACATGAGTGAGGCAATTAATCCTCAGAAAGACTAAAAGTGCCACCTACAGGCCTATTTACTCAAAAAGGCATACAATCTTAGATGCACAGTCAGAGATATTTCCAAAAGACATCTCAGACGTTATTTCCAGCCTACCCAAAAGCCTCAAAAGTCAACAAAAGTGACTGAAGTTGATGAAACTTAATGTAAAAATCAATTAGCAGAGTTGAAACCTTAGATATATTCTCTCTTAGGCTTCCCAAAGGCCGAGAAGCATTTACTCTGTATTAATTGAATAATCAAATCTTTCTTTCACTCCACCTCCTCAATTACCTATATATATCATATGAGGAGCCTAGTATTATTGTTGGTTGCTGGCATTTGAACTCCTTGTAGTTGTACATATTCTGGTTGGACATTAAGAAGAAATTGAAGTTTTGGAAGATTGATGATGTTTTGACATGTTTTGTTAATGAGAAGGCTCTATCATTGGATCCCTAAGCTTGGCTGTTGGTGATGCATTCTAATCTTTTAATGTTTTTCCTATTTTCCATTCTGTTTCATCATTTCTTGCTTGCAGTAGAGTAAAATGCTTAGGCTAATAAATGTCTCCTAGAAGCACCTTAGGCCTGTTTACTCTTCACTACCTTTATGTTTTCATCTGCTGGAGGTTTTATTGAGTAGTTTAACTTCTTTTCAACCCTTAAGATTGTTCATTTCAGAAATAGTTCAAACAGTTGTTTTCAAGAATGATTTATGGTTTTCCCTGCTTACTTGCTACCACTTGAAAATTGTTTCTGAAGTCTCCCTTTAAAGTACCATTTTTTACAGTTTTCCAGAGAGGTCTGTTTTGATCATACCCTTTGTTCTTGCTGAGATAATTGTGTTGAAGGTCTTTATAATTGTAGTCTTAGATGTCTAGGAGTTCCCTCTTCTATGAATGCAGTTATTTGTGAAAATTTTATGTTTTCTTATCCTTGAATATGAAATATTTGGATGAAATAGAGTGTTCCTCAACTCCTAGATTTCATTTGAAAAGTTTGTCTTGAAATTGTTATTTGTTGAAGTTTGGTTTCTAGAACTTACGGTTAGCCCTGTCTATGGAATTCCTCTTCATGTTCTGATAATTTATTAAGTCCCTTTGTTGGAGGTACATATAATTAAGGATTCTTAAATTCCCTTAGTTCTATACTTCTCCTTCTAAATCCTTAATTTCCATTTCATTTCATCCACCAAACCCAAGATCCACTGGCCAAGTTATATTTTCCCTTTGATATCCCATATCCATTGATTGAGTTTGTTATAACTTCTTCTTGACTCCATTTCCCAATGGCTCTGATATTTCCCCTTTCTATCTATGTTTCCTAGATCATTCATGTCCAATCAACCAAACCCAAAATAAAAAAATTGTACTTAATAACTAGCCTAAAATAAACCCTTTACAAGAAAACAAGTCATATCCTCGAAAACAATTGAGAGATCCCTCTCTGAGACTAGGAGGGCTAGATCCTAGAGCTCTAAAGATTGGTTTATATATATTCTTGTCATTTGGTTTGCCAATCTGCTAAATCACTGGACTCCAACATCTCGACGATCACGGTGGGACTCTGAGTTCATAGTTGCCTAGCAAGCTCTTGTAGACTCACTTAGTCCTTCAATAACCATAGAAACTTAGAAAAACCCAAAAAAAAATCAGATTGGTTTCATAATAAACATTGGTGGTGGACCATAGAATATTTTACCTCCAAAAGAGCTAAAAATTTCCACCTAGAAACTCCACTATCCTCCAGCAGGCCTATTACTTCACTAGTCCTTGTAAACTCCCTTGGGAATGCATTGAGCAAACCCAATCATACTGTTGGTGGATAGTAAAGTTCAAATCTTCCACCTAGTGATTCCACAATTCTCAAAAGAAATAATGACTCCACTCGTAGAAGACTCTGAACTGGTTGAATAGATACAGTGACCTCTTTTCTGATTTACAAACATGATTCCAAGGATACAACGAAGATATGTCCCAATGAGTAGAGATCATATCCCTTGGTTCCCACATAAGATGCCCCAGGTGAATTGGGATGAAAACCTTCATGTTTTTCAAGGTGAAGAGTTTGATGACCCTTTGTTACATCTCATCAAATTTCATATACATGTGTGGTGGTTAAAGGTGGAATGGCATGAAGACTTTCTTATGAAAATGTTCATGTTGACATTAGAAGGAAAGGCAAGGGAATGGTATGAATGGCTGAGGACTGGTAGTTTGTTTTCTCTAAGAGACCTCCACATAATATTTTATGATCATTATAAGGAAAAATCCCTGTATCTATCATTGGATGGAAGTTGTTGTAATCAATCCGAGGACATCATAGAATACCTTGCAGGCATTTATGATGATTTGGCAAATTGGCAGCCTAAAGATCTCATAGCGGCCATCCATGAATTTAATACCCAAGACAATTATCATAAAAACCTAGATGAATTAGTTGAGGAAGAAATGGATCAAGAAACATAACAAAATCCTCAGGATCCAACTGAAAACATAACTAATAAATATTCATCACCCCTTTTAACTGAGGCTCAAGAAGACATCCAACCTCAAATTCAGTCTCCACAAGAGATAGAGAACCGTTGTACTTCTGCTAAAAGAAACACGGAAACATCCCCTCCTTTGACAGAAGAATAAATCGATCAGATTATCAATAAACAGTCAGCCTCTAAAACTTTTTATAAAACAAACCCTCTTGCCCATTCACCTAATGAACTTTGTTGTAAAAATTTATAAAGTTCCCTTGTAGATCAGAATAAAGAAAGACCTGCTGATAATCCAGTATGTCTGATTGGTGACATTACTTACATTAATGATTTTCCTAATTTTTACTTGTCTGATGATGAGGTTCTCCAAATAGAAGTTGATATTGCAGGATCATCATTAATTTATTCATGGGAGGAAGATCAGTTCCACCAACTCTCAGAAAGTAATGAGCCAAAACATGCTATTTATCATACTGATGAAGAAAGCTTTAAAAATGCAGAAGAGGGAAAAGAAGCTTTTAATATTTGCTCTGATTCATTGCAACTCATCAGTAACATCTTTCATGTGATTGGGAATCAACAGCCTTTCACCTCAAAGTTTGAGGAGGAAAACAATGAAGAACTTCTTAAGCCAGTTGAAATTAAAGAACCTTCTCCTGAAAGGGTTGAGGTAATCAAAGAGACCCCTACTCAAGAATATAATGACCTCTTCACAAAGTTCATTCCACTAAATCAGAACATACCAGGACTGCAAGAGGACAACACTACAGTATATGATGAGTCCTCTAGTTCAGATGATAATGAAGATGAGGAAGAAATTATTTCTCAAAAGAATCTTAACCTTGACCCAATGGAAGAAGAAATAATCCTGGTTGAAACTTACCTGTCAAACACTCCCAACCAGGTATTATTTCAAGACCCCTTTTCTCATTTCTTGAATACATTTGAAGAGGGAATAAATGTTGTTAAGAGGAGTTTATTGCCAAGTGTAAAAAAAAATTTAGCCATGCTGCTAATAAACAAGTGAGATGGGAGTGGCCATTTTGTTTTTCCAGCATGCTCAAGGAGATGAGCAAAGAAAAATCATGGAATCATCTAATTGATTGGATGTATTGTAAAAGAGAGTTCATTAGCTAAAATTATAAATTTTCCAAGTTAGATTAGGTTAGATAGGAAAGCAAATCAGCTCAGCCTTTGAGCATCTTTTTAGTCTTAGAATGTTTTGAAAAAATGAAAATACAAAAAACAATAGAAAAACATAAAAGAGGGAAGATTGGTAAAAGAAGAAAGGTACAGCCCCATACCTAGAAAGAGAATTTTCTAAAAGTGTGCAAATCTAAATTCCACTGCTAATCCAAAATAATATCTTGTTCAGCTATCTAGCCTAATCATGGTTGAACATGCTTTAAATTTATATTTATAAGTTAGTAGAAAATTTGATTGATAAAACATTATTTCAAACTTAACTTATTAAAAGAAAAATAGATTATGATAGAAAAGAATGGTTCAAACAAACTCAAAATCTGAACCAAGAAAGGGAAAAAGATAGCTCTAAACAGATCAAAATTTGAGTCATAAGAAGAAAGAAGGACGTTCTTAGTTTTCAGATCTTAAGCCTTCAAAAATTTTGTTTTAAATTTATGCAAATAAAGTCTATGTGCAGCTTGTACATATAGCCATAGACACCATAGAAAATCAGACAGTTTAATCATGGTTTGACTGTGTCTTAAATTTCTGTTTTAGAATATAGAGAATAAGATCTGTCATACAGGTTAATATTGACAGATGGTAGCTTAGGTAGAGAATTTATGAGTTCAACTGTTTAATCTGAACTCATGGAAGAATTAAGGGTATAAATATATTAGTTTTCTTGCTTTCAATAAAAGAATAAAATCTTGATGTTAAAGGTTTGCAAGTCCAAGTGCACCTCATGAAGAAAAAATGTTAGGAAGTAGGCTGTGTAGGTAGAATGTTTAGAAAAAATTATTTTTCTGATACATAATACAGATCATCTTTTTAAGCAGCATGATCAAAGAAGAAAATGTTGTCAAAATGAAAAGGCACTGGTCTACTTTCCAAAGATTTAGCTTTGAGATTCTTGACACCTCCAAGGAGCTGCCATGCCCAAGTGGAGCCATTGTTAGCCATCAATAAAATTTTGTCATAACTGATGATGGCTAAAACAGATATTTAGTCTTCAAGAAAAAAATTTCATGCGAAAATTTGTGACTTCTTGAAGCCTCTTTGTGTTCTTTATCCTTAAAATATCCATTCCATTAAAAACTTCACTCAAATCTTCAAAAATAACCCTACTGATTCAAAAGAAAATTGTTCCTAACCCCTCATTTCATTCATTTTATCCTTCACCACAAGTGTTCTTTCCCCCCCTTAAAAGGCCCATTTTTCCTTTTACCTTATCCTCCATTCCCTAAAAAATTCCCCTTAAACCTTGTAAATCTCTTTTCAAAAGTTTAAAACCCCTTTTTTTCTCTTCTATCAACCTCTAAAAAGCTAAAAAAGTTTTAATTTCTTTTCGGCCCTTTTTCCAACTTTTTCATAAAAACCCTTTTTGTTGGAAATATTGTCATTGATGGCAATGGAGGCAAAGAAAGACAAGAGACGAAAAAGAAGGTACAGAGTGCAAAGTTAAAGAAAGAACAACAACAAGTAATATGTACGCGAAGGCAGAGGCGCAGGCTGAGCAGTTGTGTGCGCCTAAAGCAGAAGTGTGAGGGCAAATAACAGAGGCATAGCCATTATATCAGAGATGCGCAGGCAAGAGGCAAAGCGCATATCACAAGAGGTTATCGTGGCGTAGGCACGCAGCCATTTTTACCCGAGATCTCTAAGCACAACGTAGTCCGACATGCTAAAACACACCCCAACTGTGATAACCCAAGCGGCAAGTATATATATATATATATATATATATATATATATATATATATATATATATATATATATATATATATATATCTCATTCCGGGAATCATTACCCACGCTGGAGTATATATGCAGCGCATTACATATATTGCGCCTTATGCACAAAGGTCCAAAGCATACATATTAATCTATATGGAGCGCCTTTTTAACAAAGAATCAAAGTATCATATGGTGGGACCCTCACCCAATCGCATTGGAGAATATAAGGGTAGCGGAACAGGTTATCAACAGAAAGTTGCGACTGCGATTGAAGCCCGGACTCGATGGGCATATAAACTGTGTCTTGATATGTTTGAGTTCCGGCTTAATCGCATCGGCTCAAAGCCTATATCGATATATATATTTATATGGAGCGCTTTGTGGACAAAGAACCAAAGGTTAAAAAAAAAAAAACAAACAAAGTTTTATATGGTGGGACCCTTTCCCAATCGCATCAGAGAAAAAAAAAGCAGCGGAACATGCAAACAGGAAGTTGAAATTGTGATTGTAGCCCGGACCCGATGGGTTTATAAACCGTAATTGATATGTGTCGGAACATATATAAACAAAGAAATTGCGATCGTGATGAAGCCCGGATCATATAAACAAAGGTTCAAAGCATAAATATATATATTTATAAGTGGAGCGCTTTATGATAAACAAATAACCAAAGTACCATAAGGTGGGACCAAATCGCATCGGAGAGAAACAAAGCAGCAGAACATGCAAACAGTAGTTGCGATTGTGATTGAATTTTGGACCTGATGGACTTATAAACTATGATTTATACAGGCTTAAGTTCCACGTCAAAGAAAATCATTCATCGCATCGGAAAAATTGAGTGAACAGTGGTTAATCGCATCGGCACATCCAAATGAACAGTGTTTCATCGCATCGGAAAATCTAAGCACAGCGGAACAGGTTAATGAAACTTGCGATTGCGATCAATCGCAATCGGAAATCTGTGGAGGTTATCAATCGCATCGGAGCAAGGCAGCTTGCAATTGCGATCAATCGCAATCAGAAATTTATGGAGGAGAAATAGATCACATCAGAAAGCGTGGAAAGTGGGCCCGAAAGGGCATCTGTTAAGTATTAACATGATTCTTTATTGTTATAGTGGAAAAGGTAGTTTGTGTGATTAAACTGAGAAATGAAATTGGGTTATATATATAAAAGGCGTTGTTATTGAAATGTGCCGCGTGGTCTGTGGACCCACGGGCCTCGGCTTAAGGTGGAGGGCGATTGTCAATATAAAACAATTGTGATGTGTGCAATCGCATCGAGCCATAAAACGAAGACCGTGGTGTATGTATGTTCTGCTTGCAGAACTCACCACATCAACAAGACACTTGCTGTGTAAAGCGTTGGAATTTTCCCAGACTTAAAGTCAGCAGTTATATATATAAAAGGGGCTGATATAAAAAGCATAGTAACAAAGGTATGGCATATGGTCATTATCCTATGATAGAGAATAAGGAAACAAACAGAGTGGAAAGGGACAAAGACACAATCAGAGAAAAGACAAATGCGCAGCAAGCCAAGAGACAAAACGAGTGAGCTGGAGTTCTCATTTGTAATTTGAATGTAAATGTTTTATTTAATTTATATTGTTGTGATGCATTGGCAAGTCTCCGGAAGAAAACAAATATCCCACTGTAATGTTAAATTGGTACGTACAGTTATATTTTCTGAATGAGCGGATAAAAGAAATGAGAAGGCAGAAGGCAAAGAGACATGGCTGTCCATTTCGAATTCCCAGTAGAATACAAACATCCATGAAGCTATTTTGTATAAAACAGGGTAATATCCAAAGGGAGAAGGTTGACGAAAAGAAAGTGAGAGAAGAAGAGAGTGTGCAGCAGAATTGAAGAGAGTTGAAGAAAATAAGAAAGCTGCAAGAGGTTAGAGAGAGTGAGTGAAGAGAATGCAGAAATGAAGCAGTGAGGCAGAGAAGAAAGAGGAGCTGAGCAGAGAAGAAGGAGGAGCTGAGCAGAGAAGAAGGAGAAGCTGATAGAGAATCTGAGAAGATGTAGAGATGATACAGGGCAGATATGAGAATAGATGAACAGCAGAGCAGATGGAACAGAACAGAGCTGATATCCAAGGTAAATCAGCAAGTGTTTCTCTTTGAAAGAGTAAGGAAGTTGGAGCTTCCCTATCAAGTTGTAGCTTGATAGATGTCAGTTGTAGCTGACTGAGGTAGGAGCCTCCTGTAGGTTGGTGCCTGCATAAAATAGATGGGAGTTGGTGCTTCCACATCAAGTTGTAGCTTGATAAAATGTCAGTTGTAGCTGACTGAGGTTGGAGCCTCCTGTAGGTTGGTGCCTGCAGAAAATTGATGGGAGTTTGAGCTTCCTTGCAAGTTGTAGCTTGCAGAATTGAGGTTGGAGCCTCCTGTAGGTTGGTGCCTACAGAAAATCAGTGGTGAGAGGGATTTGGAGCTTGCCTTTGCATCACAACAATAATAAGATGTGGTTTTCTCCCTTTATGGGTTTCCACTTATATCTAGTGTCTATGTGCATGATGTCTATGTGTTGATATGGTATATCTATTCTGCTTAATACTTGTTGCTCACATATTAAGACTGCTGGTACATTATCTAATCTGCTTATTAATTGCTACTCACAAATTAAGATTGCTCACATATTATGTTTATCATGAAATGAAGGTGTTAATAAAGTTTAATGAAAAGTTTTAAAAGTCCATGAATGTGTTAAATTGATTCACCCCCCCCCCTCTCAGTTTAACTAAGGGTTCAACACTTTTCTGCCGTAAAAATATGCCTTACAACTAAGTTCTAAGCCCATCGGCCATCACACATCAGCATTCCTCGTTTCCACTCCCCAAACTTCTTTTTCCCCCGCCGATGCGATTTCCCGGTTTAAAATCTCCACCGTTGATCTTATTTTCGATTCGACGGTCTTCATCGCGTTGCGCCATCACATCAGCCATCGCCATCGGCGATCCCACTTCCTTTTCTCCCAGACCCCTACTCTTTCGATATGCCAATTCGCCGATAAAATCTAGACTGTTGATATTCCTCAGATCTGATAGCTACAACTCCATCGCATCGGTGCATTCCCCTTTTCCCTTCCTCTTTTGGTTTCCTGCTGATCAAATCTGGACCATTAAGCTTCCTCAGATCTGATGATCTGCGCTGCATCGCACTTCAGCATTTTCCTTGGCAATCCTTTTCGTTCTCCACCGATGGTCCCGTACTGATAAGATCTCCACCATCGATCCAGATCTCGATCGGACGACCCTCCATCCATCGCACTTCATCACATCGATGCTCCCGCATCGCAAATCCAAAAACCTTGTTCCTGAACCCTCTTCTCCTCAAATCTCCAATTCCCCGATACAATCACAACTGTTGATCCTACTGATCCAACGGTTCCCACTAATCCCTTCCGCCACTCTTATAAACCCCTTTTCCCATGTAAAATCCCCCTCTTCTAAAGTAAAAACATTTCTGCCCTTTGTATAAAAGTGGGCCCTCCCTCTCTCATATTTATTCCCCCTCTGAATCAATCTAAACCATAGATCTTATAGATCCAATGGTGATCATCACCCCTCCCATTACTCATCATCTTGACAATATTTTATCCTTCCACCCCTTCGCTAGCAAATCTCCACCGTTGATCTACCTCCCCCCCCTAGATCCAATGGCCCATAAGCGTTTTCACGCCCGTTCTTCCCTTGCCGTCCAAAACCCATTTTCAATGAAAAAATGGTGGTTTTTGTTGGACACGTGTCACCCAGAGACCTGTATCACATTCCCTCAGGGCAAAACCATTTACCGCCCATCCCTCGTGTGAATACCACTCCAATTTTCTGCAAAACTACTTTTCACCACTTCGCATCATAATCCAATTTAAAAACAATATTTTCCTTCCCCCATGGATTTTTCCAACTCCACTACATTCTTCACTCCTTTGCACTGCTCCGACATCCATCCCGAAGCCTTTGAAGCAATTAAAACCATATAACGCAGGTTTTTTTTAATTATTTATTGTTTGCTGCAGGTTTAATGGCGATAATCATAAAATCCATTTCACAGTCAAAGAAAGTGAAAAATGAATGAGGTTGACGATCCTTAGGGCATAATCACGCAAAAAAGGGATCCACCTGGTTAAAATTCCAGGTCTAATCCATATATCATGAACATTGGTTAAATAGTCAAAACCCTCCAGCGCAGAAAAAAGAAAGCCACCTGTACAGCCAATAATGAAGATAGAGATAAAAGGTTAAAGTCAGAAGCCCAAATATCAAAAGACTTAATCTAAAGATTAAAGGTTAAAGACACAGTTTGAAGAATAAATATGATCAAAGGAGGCCTAAATCCAAATCAAAGGCCTAATCAGTGTTTAAAGCATCAAAGATAGACAGATCGGAAAAAGATTGCCTTTAAATGCTACATCAATGAGGCAACTAATCTCGAGAAAGACTAAAAGTGCCACCTACATGCCTATTTACTCAAAAAGGCATACAAAATTAAATGCATAGTCAGAGATATTTCCAAAAGACAGCTTGGAAGTTATTTCTAGCCTACCCAAAAGCCTCAAAAGTCAACAAAAGTGACTAAAGTTGATGAAACTTAATGTAAAAATCAATTAGCAGAGTTAAAACCTTAGATATCTTCTCCCTTAGACCTCCCAAAGGCCGAGAAGCATTTACTCTGTAATAATTGAATAATCAGATCTTCCTTTCACTCCACCTCCTCAATTACCTATATATATCATATGAGGAGCCTAGTATTATTGTTGGTTGCTGGCATTCGAACTCTTTGTAGTTGTACGTAGTCTGGCTAGACATTAAGAAGAAATTGAAGTTTTGGAAGATTGATGATGTTTTGACATGTTTTTTGTTAATGAGAAGGCTCTATCATTGGATCCCTGAGCCTGGCTGTTGGGGATGTATTCTAATCTATTAATGTTTTCCTATTTTCCATTTTGTTTCATCATTTCTTGCTTGCAATAGAGTAAAAAGCTTAGGCTAAGAAATGTCTCCTAGAAGCACCTTAGGCATGTTTACTCTTCACTGCCTTTATGTTTTCATCTGCTGGAGGTTTTATTGAGTAGTTTAACTACTTTTCAACCCTTAAGCTTGTTTATTTCAGAAATAGTTCAAACAATTATTTTCAAGAAATATTTATGGTTTTCCCTGCTTACTTACTACCACTTGAAAACTGTTTCTGAAGTCTCTCTTTAAAGTACCATTGTTTACAGTTTTCCAGATGGTCTGTTTTGATCATACCCTTTGTTCTTGCTGAGGTAATTGTTTTGAAGGTCTTTATAATTGATTCTTAGATGTCTAGGAGTTCCCTCTTCTATGAATGCAGTTATTTGTGAAACTTTTATGTTTTCTTATCCTTGAATATGAAATATTTGGATGAAATAGAGCATTCCTCAACTCCTCGATTTCATTTGAAAAGTTTATCTTGGAATTGTTATTTTCCGAAGTGTGGTTTCTAGAATTTATGGTTAGCCCTGTCTATGGAGTGACTCTTCATGTTCTGATAATATTTTAAGTCCCTTTTTTGAGAGGTACATATAATTAAGGATTTTTAATTACCTTTAGTTCTACTTCTCCTTCTAAATCCTTAATTTCCATTTGATTTCATCCACCAAACCCAAGATCCACTGGCCAAGTTAGATTTTCTCTTTGATATCCCATGTCCATTGATTGAGTTTCTTATAACTTCTTCTTGACTCCATTGCCCAATGGCTCTGATATTTCCCCTTTCTATCTATGTTTCCTAGATCTTTCATGTCCAATCAACCAAACCCAAACAAACAAACTTGTACTTAATAACTAGCCTAAAATAAACCCTTTATAAGAAAACAAGTCATATCCTTGCAAACAATTGAGAGATCCCTCTCTGAGACTAGGAGGGCTAGATCTTAGAGCTCTAAATCTTGGTTTATATGTTGCCTTGTCATTTGGTTTTCCAATCTACCAAATCATAGGACTCCAACATATCCCATTGGCAAGAGATTATTGGATCATTAGAGCACCATTTTGAGATCTTGGCATGTGGCCAACTATGTTCTAAACCCTACAGCGCAATTTTACTTCTCGATCTGTGTTTTTCCCATAGGTGTTGTTGCAGGGCCTTTTGGCTTACCATCTGGAGAGTTGGTTTTCAAGTGTTGGTGATCTGCCCTTCACTTTGGAGATCCATTGGAGGGATCATTATCTTGTTTCATATCAGATCAAATCCAATTCTAGATCTGAATATTTCTGCAGATCTGCAGTCTAAAAACTCAGATCTCCAAGTTGTACGTGGTGTAATGTCAAAAACCCCAAGGGGATTCTGAAGAAGAGCCAATATAGTGTATGGATCTATCATAGATCTTATTTTTCATGCATTTGTTTTCTCTAGATATTAAGTGTAATCAACAGTTTTTTGCAGCTAATAAAATAACACTGTCAAGCTCTTTTCAGTCTTAATACATGGTTGCAACACCTCTTTTTTAGGGTTTTCTTCTATTGGAGACTTCTATTTCCTATTGTACATCATATGGGCCTCATTGTACATCTAATTTTCTGTTGTAAATGTTAAATAAGAGTCTCCATATTGGCTTCTTACTCTTACTTTGACGATCTACATTATGTTTCATGCATATATGTCTTGTATTGCTGCATTCCCCATTTGGGAATATTATAGTGGTATCAGAGAATCATCTTGGCACAGCTTGTGATTCCTAAGAAGCCAATATATCTTCTGAAGATGAAGAACCTCTTATTGACAAAGAGAAGAGGTATCTAAAGAGAAGACAAAAGAAGAAATTTGGTTACACCAATGACAATGAAGACGAGGGTAAAGCCTTTGTATATAGAAGTGAATAAGAAGAAAAGGATTTTCCTAAGATCCTTTTAAGAGCCATGCAAGATCTTGCTAGTGAGATAAAAGAGATGAGATTGGATAGAATCAAAGGATCCCCTAAAGGATTTCATCTTGGAGAAATCCCTGGCATGTCTCACCACTGGAATGATCAACCACTACATCAGCCACAAGTTTCCCAACACTCTACCTGCCTACCTTTTTGGTTGTGGTAAATGAAGGGCTTCAAGATCAAGAATCCCTTGAAGACTATTTTGAAGAATATGAGTCTCAAAATCAAAGATTCAAATATCACTTGAGTATTCAGGATTTTTTTCACCTCAAGGACAAAAGAAGACTAGGGCATCATCATAGAGGTGGTGGATTCATTCATAATCATGATCGACATCACTCTATGGGCATATTATTTTTACCCAACTTTGATGGGTCATAAAAGTGTTCCGCCAAAGCATGGGTAGAAAAACTTGACATCTACTTTCAGTTGAACAAGGTTCTAGAGATGGAGACTATCATGATTGTAGCGCTGCACTTTGAAGATGAAGCACATGATTGGTGGTTCCATGGCTTGTCTACATTGGGTAATTTCAATGTGAATACTTATTCAGAGTTCCCTAGAAGGCTGGTAGAAAGATTTGATTGAAGAGATCCAGAGGCACCATTCATGAGCCTTGGAAAGTTGAAATAATCAGGTAATACAAGATCTTACATTTCTGAATTTTTAAGATTATCTGTTATGGTTCCTTATTTGTCTGCAACAAGAAAGGTGTACATGTTCATTGATAGATTAGATGAACCTCTTCATGGGTTTCTTAAGTCTACCAAGACCACTACCCCATGTGATGCTATTGAAAGGGCTAGAGACCTTCAAGATGCCTTGCCAAAATAAAAGGCAAGCTTTCAGCATAAGCCCTCTTTTCCTTCAAAGGGCAAGGAAGAAAAATTTGCTCCTTCCAAGGAGAGCTCATACAAGAAGCCTCTTAATTAAGAAGTAAGGAGAGATCTAAGAAAAAGGAAGCTATACTTCACTTGCCAAGAATCATGGGCACCTGGACATAGATGTCCTGCTAGAAAAGCACATTACATAAAGGTCTTCTTAGATGTTGAGGAGGAAGAATAATATGAACCAAGAAGATGTCACAGCACTGACACTGGAGGAGGAGAGATAAAACCATCAGGAGAGGGGATGGAGAATTTGTTCCTATTGGAGGGGCTCTTACGTATTTGAAAGGAGTACGTAAGTACATAACCTTAAGAGTTCAAGGTTCCATCTTGAATCAAAGGGTCTCTGTTATGATTGACAGTGGGGAAACCCACAATTTCATTGATGTCCATCTAGTGCAAAGGAGGGCAATACCCACTAATACTTTTGAGGGATTCTCTGTTTTGGTCCCAGGAGATATAAAAATACAATGCATGCATTATGTCCCATCAGTTTAAGTCACCATGGGAAATTATACTTTGGTTGATCACTTCTTTGTGGTTGACATACTTGACACCAATGTGATTTTGGGTGTTCAATGGTTGATTACATTGGGGAAAGTCACCACTGATTGGGAGGCTTTGAAAATGGAATGGGTGGACAAGAAGAGTGGTGAAACTAAAATTATCAAAGGCATGCATACATACCCCTCACATACCACTTCCACACAAATATCAGAGATGGATTTGTGCAGTGGAAGCAAAGGCATTACACTGCCATCTATCATTTTTATGAGGTTGCTGCATGGGACACTCTTATCTATTGGAAAGCCACCTGGGAGGCCACCTAATTCAGTTTTTGTGGGAGATCTCTCACCACATGATGCTCCAAATTCAGATGCAAGAGGGATGGGAGCATTGGAATAAAATAATAGAGCATTGGGAGGCTTGGGTAGCCTCAAGGAGGAGGGAGATATTCTTCCCTTATCATCATCTCCCACTCTCATTTCTGATTCTGCATTTTGGGAGGAGAAGAATGGAAGGAATGGCCTTCCAACATATACCTTTGGCATGGGAGATGTCAAGGAGGAGAGCAACAACATGATGGAAATTTTTGTTGATACATCATCAGTGCTATCATTGTTGGGAAATTTAGATCCATATTGGGAATCCCAACTGTTGGTGGATTATTCCAAGGATCTTCACACTTGTATGATAGTTGATGACCAGCTTCATGAATAGGGATATCTAGTCCATGAAGGATTCATCTATCATCATGGTAGGATCTTATTGTCTAAAGCCTCCAAGCTCAAGGAGAAGTTGCTACAAAGGGCCTACAAAGAGTTATGTTTCAGCCTCACCTATTCCACGAAGATCTACAACATCATCATGATAAGATTTGAATGGGAAGGCTTTGGAGGAGAACTACCTCAGAATTTTCAAGAATGCATGAACCATGTGGGGTTGGGACAACAATATGACTCTATGAAAGAGTTGTTTCAGCGATCTCTTCCTTCTTTTGAGAGAGGAAATAGATCTATGCACCACTCCATTTGTATGAGGAGGATTGTTGGTGAAGAGCATGCTCATGTAAAACATGTTTATCTTATGATTGTATACATTCTTTCACCATGTTTATGCAGGCCATGAATCCCAAGAGGAGTATTGTATCTTGTAAACTATATGGCCAACTTTGGACCACACAAATTTCTGAATTTTTCCACTCCCTTGGTGGACAACGAGAGATTTTTCATCATGATGGGTGCTTTCCAAAGGCACCAAATATATCTCACACTTTCAGCCATAGTGAGATAACATGGGCAGCAAGTAAGTGGTGGGAAAACCACTTACCACATCTAAATCTGATGCAAGAAGGAGATGCACTACACTGGTTCCACATGTGGGACTATGACCCACCCCCATATGGACAAATTTCTGTTTATATGTTTGTTTTTTTATCCCATACATTGATGACATACTTGTACTTTTTATGGGATTGTATGGAGGGAGGATGGGAGGTATGCATGTACCTTATGGGATGGAGACTCTCTATGTGTCTTATGCTACATGTTTTAGGGAGAGAATTGCGCCAGCGATGTTTGTTCATTTGAGATATTGTCTCCTTATGGGATGGACTATTTACATCTCATGAGAACCTTGGAGGAGAAATTCATGGAGGGATGGATTGGTGAACACTTAGCTGATGGAGGAAGCTTATTTCATGATGGTGTCACCAATGGAGGAGGAGAAGAGTTGCAACACTCACCTTATCAATTGCTTGAGGACAAGCAACATTTTGGAGGGGAGGACTGTAATATTCCCAATTAGCCCTAAGCTAACGGGAATATTTATTTTTGTTTTACTTTTTTGTTTCAAGAATAAAAATGTAAAGGAGGTTCATAAAACTCCTAAACAGTAAATAAATCAATGCCAAATGTGAAAAAGGATAAATCTTGGCTATATAAGCAAGCACCCTTAGGTGTGAAAGGGGCTGGATATTTTGACTGGGTCCACCATGACAAAATCTATAGCATTGTCTTGGAGGAGTGGCCATCAATGAGGCATAGCGCAGTTTTAGATGGAGATGACTTGTGTGAAAGAAGATATTTCATTGAAGGTGGTTTAGGGTTTACAAGCTCTTAACTTATAAAAGGAAGAGGATGGTAGCATGAAAAGGTTGTTGAATGATATTGGTTTTCTAAAATATTGTCTGTTTATACATACAACTTTCTTTGGTTGTTTAGCCTAGATTGAAAATTTTGTTTAGCATTGGGTGTTCCTGATCGGGAATCCCACCTCTACCCACTGAGTGGCTCTTGAGAGAGTCTTGTATTTCATATTCCACTATCTGGCTTGAGGCCAAGCTTCTTCTTCCAACTACAACGCAAATCCTATTGAGGGTTTGGTTGTCTTTGAAAGATGCAACAAGTGGAGGCTATATCTACTCAAATCTAGACCATTCTAGTGCTCCTTTTCAGTGGGGAAGGCTTCTATCCCATTGGAAAGAGAGTATTGGATCATTGGAGCACCATTTTCAGATCTTGGCATGTGGCCAACTATGTTCTAAGCCCTACAGCGTAGTTTTACTTCCAGATCTACTTTTTTCCTATAGGTGTTGTTGCAGATTCTTTTGGCTTACCATCTAGAGAGTTGGTTTTCAAGTGTTGGGGATCTGCCCTTCAATTTGGAGATCCATTGGAGGGATCATTCTCTTGTTTCATATCAGATCAGATCCAATTCCAGATCTGAATATTTCTGGAGATTCGTAGTCTAAAAACTCACATCTACAAGTTGTACATGGTGTAATGTCAAAAACCCCAAGGGGATTCTGAAGAAGAGCCAATATAGTGCATGGATCTATCATAGATCTGAATTTTCATGCATTTGTTTGCTCTAGATATGAAGTGTAATCAACAACTATTTGCAACCAATAAAATAACGTTGTCAAGCTCTTTTTAGTCTTAATACATGGTTGCAGCACCTCTGTTTGAGGGTTTTCTTCTATTGAAGACTTATATTTTCTGTTGTACATCTTATGGGCCTCATTATACATCTAATTTTTTGTTGTAAATGTTAAATAATAGTCTCAATATTGGCCTCCTTCTCTTACTTTGATGATCTGCATTATTTTTCCTGCATATATGTCTTGTATTGTTGCATTCCCTAATTGGGAATATTACATCATGATCCGAATTGTATCTGTGGTCCGAAACTTCAGATATGTTCAAAATTATGTGGTATAAATTCAAAACAATACCCCTATATATCTAGTCTTTTTCTATAGTTATTGAGCCGACATGACATTGTGAAGTGTTGTGTCTTGATTTGAGCCGACTTGAAGATTGATTGAGGCTGAGTTAAGGAGGAAACTTTGATGACTTGTATCACTTGACTTGAGGGTTTTTTTGAAGTAGATTTCGAGGATGGTGACCTTGAAGAATATTACTTGATGGAGGATCCTTTTGATAGCCTAATGTTACATGATTTAAAATCCTCGAACTTGGATCAATTTAAATGTGTAACAACTACCCTAGAAGTCCACAATTGGGAACTTAACCTAAATATGACCCAAGCATGAAACCCATGCATTAATAAGTCATTTAATAATACTAATAATAATAATTTCTTTTAAAAAATACATTAATAATGAAGACTGAACCTAACTACATTCTTCAACATTATGACTTCTAGAGCCTCATCCTTCTTCCTGTTGATCAAAAATTTATATTAGTTATCCCTTGGATAAGAACCACCATTTTCCTAAAGTCATATAACTCTTCACTCTTCAACAATGTTCCCATATCTTGTGCCCAAATTCAATAATTGTGTCCATTAAAATTTATAAGATCTAACTTGAAATTTATAATGTTGACCCACTTATTTGATCCACCCCTTAATTGTCTGCCAATGAATCATTTCAAATAATTTAATTTTCCTTAAATAACATTAATGAATTAGCTCACTCTATTTTTCTTATAGAGTATAATAAAAATAAATTAATAAAAAGTGACCATTTTCAAATAACTTTCCATAAAATATGGTGATATAATAATAAAAATTATACACTTGAAATACTCGAGTCCCTTCCATAGAATGAGAGGCAAATGATGAGATTATTTTAACAAAAATCAAACACTAAAATTTACCTTTTCCCACCAGAGAGAGCAAGGGTTGTCTCCCTACCTGCATCTACATTTTCCCTGAAGACGAAAACAAGGTTACTAATTCTTCATGCTTTGTTTCTAAGCTTTGATCTTGCTCAAGCTTTCGTGGTACAAGTTATTCAATTTTACAAACATGTTGTGATCAAGGTTCTTGCAGGTCATGAATGCATAGTTTTTTCATTGTTTATGTTAGTTTCATAATATTTTTTAACACAAATAAATAACCCCAAAGGTTTAAAACCGTAACCATAGAATCAAATTCCCAGTGGTGCAACTACTGCATAAAATCTCTCTTTGGAGCAATCAATAATTCCATTTGAAAGAAATATATTAGGATTATAACTTTTAGTTGGGACCAAGGAATGACATGAAAACCTCTGGACCCCTAAATGGACAAAAAAACATCATTTAGGGCCTAAAAATGACCCTATATTTTCAGGACCCAAAAAACCATAGAAAAACTGATAAGAAGATAAAGAACCATTGAGTTAGTGGAAGAGGTGGGTGTCCACCAATATCCACCTGGATTAGAGTGCCACATAAGTTTAGGGTGGGAGATAAGGTATGGTTTCATTTGTATAAAGAACACCTATTAAGATCATATTGGAAGTGCCCCCTTAACTCTCCATTCTGATATAGGTCTTACTCGAACATAAAGGTTGTAGGTGAAGATTCTTCTAAATCAAATATACCCTTTTCTTTGGATTGAACCTTATATTTAATGTGGAGCTACTTCAACCATATTTTGCACCTCCTATAGGCACCTCATGTTCCTACTTTGGCGCACATGTCTCACTACAACCATATTCATCAAAAATTTCCCCACTTGACGAAAGAACACGACAAAAAATGGACCACTTATTCATAAGGGGGAACAATTGATTCAATAGAAGACTAGTGACCACCCACTTTTTCCATTGATTCAAAATTATTCCATGTCTTGGTAGTTATATTATAGCATTTTAGGTCTCAAACTTCTGGTGCCTTTCTTTGACATTTCCCTTGCATATTTGGCATTTGTCATAGGATAGAGACACATAGTATGGATTGTAATGATACAAGAAATGTCCTAAATGGATTTTTCATGCAAAATTTGTAGCCTCGGGTAGTTGATATATTAATTAGCATCTTTGGGAACACATTCTTTGTTAAACAAAATCATGGTAAATGGAGAACACACACATATAAAGATAGGATAAGTGTGATTTTATATTACCATTAACATGATGTATATTTATAATACAATGGCGTGACTCTTGGATTCCACATTCCAATGTCACTTGGACTCCTTTTGTGACTAGTCAGTGTTAGGATCCTCGTAGTTTGCAAGATTGGCAAGAAAAAACGCTGCAGGGCCTACATTAGAACCACTTTGGAATCCCAGGATCTAGCCCTCCTAGATTCATATAGGGATCTCTCTATATAAGTTTTTTCAAAGAATATATCTTTAAGGCTTATGATATGATATTAGGCTAGCTATGAAGTACAACGGGCATGTTTTTTTGTTTTCGTTGGGTAGGATATCATCAAAATAAAGGAAGTCTTTTGAAGGGTAAAGGTGTGAGTAGGTTGAAAGAATGGTTCAGCTGATATGATAGGTAATAGACAGTATCAATCCATTGGGCTATGGAGTCACAAAAGGATTTAATTTCACAACAAGTTTCAAGAGTGGTCTATGGGGGAAGTCATCTATATCAAAGGATATTTTAAGATTGAGTTGTGGTATGAAACATTAAGAAGTGTGGTGAAAGAAGCAAACATATAAGAAAACAAAGGGCAGCCTAAGATCAAGTAAGGACTTTGAACCTATCTTGATTTCAGCATACTCTCAAGGGAAGACATTTAAGATAAACATAAAAAGAAGCCTAAGGTCAAGTAAGGACATTGAACCTATCCTGCTTTTGGCATAATCTCAGGGAAACTTTCAAAACAGTTGTTGGAAAAAAAAACTAGAGGATGGGGCTAACCATAGACTTCCCTAGTTAAGCTTTACTTAGCATGGAGTGAAAATATCATTCAAGAATAATGTCTCAAATTTTACTCAACAAGACATGGGCTCACCAACATTTCTTGACTGGTTATACTCTGTTGAACTATCCTTAAAGCACAATTAGAAGAAAACATAGAGATAAAGCTTATTAGTGAGAGATAGGGTGCTTTGAAGTAAATCCTACTCTAAATTTGTTGTCCTTTATCAGAGAAAGTGGACAATATGAAAAACATAAGAAAAACAACAATTATAGTAAGAAAAACCTCACCATTGACATAGACCAGGATCCCATAAATCAGCTTGTATATTTGATGTTCAAACCAGTTACAATATTCAAGTCCAGAAGGTCTTTATAACTTCAAACTTCTCTTCTCAGCCTATCTTTCTTCAATTAATAACAGAACTTCAGCAGCCTCAACAACTATTTACATTCAATAAGTATTCAACCAACATTTACAATGGGCTCCTCTTATGATATTTATAGATGAATTGAGGAGGTGGAGTGAAAGGAAGGTCTATCAATTCAATTAATACATAGTAAACGCTTCTCGGCCTTTGGGAAGCCTTATGGAGAATATTTCTAATATCTTTAACTCTACTAATTGATTTTTACATTAACTTTCATTAACTCAGGCTGCGTTTTTTTACTTTGAAGCCTCTCGGTAGGCTGGCAATAACTTCTGAGCTATCTTTGACAAATATCTCTAACTATGCATTAACTTTTTATGCTTTTTGAGTAAATAAGCCTATAGGTGGCACTTTTTGGTTTTGGGGGGATTAATTGCTTCAATGATCTGGCATTTTGAAGCAGTCTTTTGATGATCTACTTCCTTATGCTCTTTAAACTCTGGATTAGGCCTTTGATATGCTTTTAGGCCTTCATTAATCATCTCTGGTCTTATACTATGTCTTTATCCTTTAAACTGTGAGATTAAGTCTTTTAATCTTCAGGCTCTTTGTTTTATTCCTTTAAATTTAATCTTCATATTTAATCTCTGATTGGTCTTCATTGTTCTTCATTTAACTTTATTGGTTTATTGACAGGTGCTTTCTTCACGCTGGAGGGTTTGCTGTGTAACCAATGCCCATGACGCATTGGTGAAAACTTGGAATTTTTAACCCTTTATGTCCCTTTCTATATTGAATTCAACCATAGAGGATCGTCATCCTTGGTTGCGTCCCTTTACTGGACTATGGGACATCTTTTATAGCTTTTTTTCCATTAAAACCTGCAACAAAACATCAAAATATTATAAAAAACCTGTGAATGGGCCTATAACAGCTTTAGAGGGCTCGACGAGGGGTGGAGGAGAAATGCAGAGGAGGATAAATGCAGCGGAAGTGGAAAACCCATGGCAGAAGGCGGAACCAGGGTTTAATTCGAATTAGGGCGTGAAATAATGATAGGTGGTTTCACAGAAAACCGGAGGCAGTTTTCGTGCGGGGTTAGAGCGGTTTGTGGTATTAAGCTAGGGAACGCGATAGGGATCAGGTGTTGACACCTATCCCTCTAGAACCACCCATTTCGCATTCAAATTGCACGCCAAGGAGGTTTCGTGAGTTGGGTGCAAAGAAGAGCGAGGACCGTCGGATTTGTGGGATCAACGGTCGGGATCTTTTCAGCGGAATGATTTGGTAGGGGACAGACAAGAGGGAATATGGCGATGCGAAAGAGTGCAAACCATCCGATCTAGGGAGAGTTAGATCAACGATGGAGAAAAAGTGGTGGGACCCAGCAGATGACGTTGGCTATCTTGGCGCATAGCAGAAAGATATTGGGCAGAGTTATAAGGAGCGGATTAATGGGAGCCGTTAGATCGTGAGGATCAACGATTGCGATCTGTTGATGGGGGGAGAATGAAAAGGGCGGGGTTGAAGTAAGGTTGAATGGGAGCCATTGGATCGGGAGGATCAATGGCCCAGATTTTGTCGCCAGGTCGCACAAATGATAAATGGTGCAAGGGGAGGGGAGAACTGCGAGAAATCACAGACCTTCCGATCAGAAGGATAGATGGTTGAGATTATATCAGGGAAGAGCCTAAATGATTGAATGGGGTGGCGAAAAGCGATAGTGTGAGACTGCGCCGACTGTCTAATCAGATTTGATCGATGGTGGAGATTTGATAGCGATGGGAAGAAAATGGAACGGAGGCGGGTCGATTGCCATTGGATCTGGCAATGATCAACGGCTCAGATCTTATCGGAAGGGGATGGTCATCGGCGAAGAAGGAAGGAAAAAGGGAAAGGCGAAGCCCGATGCGATGGAGAAGGAGTGATGTGATGCAGAAGGAGCGATGCGATGGAGCACAGAATGTGATGACCATCAGATCTTGGGGATGGATGGTCCAGATCTCATTGGCAGATCGGCATATCTGCAAAAAAAGAAAATGGAAGTGGGAACTTGGAATTGCCGAAGTGCGACTGCCAATGGACTTTAGTGCTCGATCGTGGAGTGTGATCTTATGGCGGAAAAAGGGCTCGGGCTTTAAGCGAAAGGGGCTTTAAGGCCTAAGGTTAAAATGAGCGGAAAATCGGCCGAAATGAGGTTTTGTGAGGGTTTTTGAAGGTTCTGATAGGTAATAAAAAGGGATAAAAACCTTAATAAAAGGATTTTACAAGGTTTAAAGGGGAATTTTGAGGAAAATAAAGGGTAAAAATGGGAAAAATGGGTAAAATGAAGGGGTTTTTAGAGGAATTATTCAAAGGGAAAAAGATGGAAAATGGGTCTGAAAACAGTCTTTTCTTCGGGACAGCAAGGCTTTCTTTGAATGTTTTGAACGAAAAGATAAAAGAAATGGATATTTTTGGCCAAGGTACACAACAAGGCTTCAAGAACTCACAATTTTGCTCCAAATTTTTTTCTTGAAGACTAACAGACCTGTTTTAGCCATCATAGTATATGAAAATTTTATAGATGGCTAATAGTGGCTCCACTTGGGGATGGCAGCTCCATGGAGGTGTCAAGAACCTCAGAGATAAATCTCTGGAAATTAAATCAATTCCTTGCACTTTGACAATCCTCTTTCTTCTTCGATCATGTTGCTTAAAAAGATGATCAATACTTATTATCAACAAACAGATTTCTTTCCCCAAAAAACTACCTACATAGCCTATTTCCTAACATTTTTTCTTTAGCAGGGTGCACTTAGACTTGCAAACCCTTGAACATCAACATTTTACTATTTTATTGAAAGAATGAAACTAATCTAAATCTACCCTTATTTCTTCCATGAGTTCAGATTAAACAGTTGAACTAAAAAATTCTCTACCTAAGCTACTATCTGTCAAGATTAAGCTTTTTGACAGATTTGCATTCTCTATATTCTAAAATAGAAATTGAAAACAAAGCCAAACCAGGATTAAGTTGTTTGATTTGTTGTAAGACTATGGCATAAAAACAGGTTGTACATAGACTGAAATTTACAGAAATTTAAAACAAAATTGTGAAGGCTTAAGATCTAAAAATTAAGAACATCCTTCATTCTTTCTTTCAGCTCTGGTTTTGATCTTTTTAGAGCTATCTTCTTCTTATTTAGCTGGTTCAAGTTTTCAAAATGTTAGAACCAGTTCTTTTTCTTCTCTTTGGCTCAGGTTTTGATCTGATTTGAGGCATTCTTCATTAAAATTACAGGTTCAGGATTTAAGCTTGTTTGAACCTTTGTTTTTCTATCCTAATCTAGTCTACTGATAAGCCAAGATTAAATTGTTTGGCAAATCTTCTTCACTAACCTATCAGTAGTAAATTGAAATCTATCTAGTCATGATTAGGTTGTATGACTAAATAGTAGTGCTCGTTTTTGGTAGTGGCATTTAAGCTTTCACACTTTCAGTTTTTCTTTTCTGTTTTGGTATGAGGCTATACCTTTCTTCTTTTATATCTGCCCTTTTTTCTCTTTTTTCTAGTGTTTTTTGTATTTTTCATATTTCTTTCAAAAAATTTTAAAAAATAACTAAATTCTCAAAGGCTGAACTTTATTGACATTCCTACCTAACCTATTCTAACTTGGAGATCATTGTTGCTCTAAATGATACAATAGTGCCAATGTAGCCAGTTGAGTAGTGACAAAAAGGAATAGAAAATTTGGTTGCTTGTCAGAGGTAACCATAGTACATATTGAATATTAATATTCAAAACCAAGGCTATCACAGAAGGTGGCAGCTTCTTATGTATTTGTCTCTTGAAAAGGATCCATGCTTGAGAATTTGAGCCAATTAGGACCTCCACACATTCTTCCATAGGATCAACAAAGAAAAGATGAGAACTCTCTTCCTTTTGGCCCTCCACATTGGTAGATTGTTCCGCCCTAAGAAATCAGTTTCTCTGAGGATCGCATCTTCGCATGTTCCTTGGAAGAATCATCATCCTTCACCCGCAAATCAACAAGCAAATAAATTTCTTCTTTCTCTAAATCTATGCTTGCTTCTGATGTAAATTCAGGTTCTTTGGATGAGAGAATGATATCAACAATGGGAGAAGGTTTCTATTGAAAAGATGATAAATCCTCAGTAGGACAGTATTCTATTTTTTTTCTCCCCCAAATACTTGCCAATACTTTTCATTGTTTAGGACAGCTGGTCTAAATTTTTCTTGAATTATGTATTGTTTACTTTCAGAAGGTCTCAGACATGTACTAGCAACAAGGGCTAATCAATTGGCAAGAATGTTTTGGTTTTTAGGGACAAGGGTAAGTTGGAACTCTTAAAATTATTTTAGCAATTCCATGGCATCATCCTTTTGGGCTCTAAGTCTGGGATGTTTAACAATGTATTCCTCATTCACTTGCCTAATTACCAATTCTTCATTCCCATGAACTATTATCCTCTGGGCCCCTAATTTTTTCAATAAGTGCAGCCCTAAAAGGAGTGCCTCATACTCTACTATGTTACTTGTGCATTGAAAATTCAATTTATATGAATGGCCTTCAACATGATTTTTTTCCGTATTATAAAGCCATATTCCTGCACCTGCACTAGTTTTACTACATGACCCGTCAAAACTCATACTCCACAGAGGACTAGTTTCAGATTTATCATTAATTTCCCTACTATCCTCTCCGTCTTGAGTGCCATTATGTTGTTCTTTGGGATAGGCACTATGTTGATGATTATCTTTTTCAAATGAAGGTTCGGAGGCTAGCTGCTTGTTTAGTATTTTATTAATTTCTCCTTCTGTCAAAGGAGGGATTTCTCTTTCAGCATAGACAGAAGTACAGTAGTCCGCTTTCTCTTGTGTTATCTTGTTTTGAGGTTGGATGTCTTCTTGAGCCTCTTCCAGTGAATCAGTACTTGTGCTTGCAGGGAAACCTTGAGGGCTTTCTACTATTTCCTGATATACTTTTGTTTCAAACAACTCCTCATGATTGTTATGATACTCAATTTAAATACAAGGTCCATGACTTGTTTCTTCTACATTATCAGGATGTCACTCTCCTTTTAAAATTTGAAATGAGTTATAACATAGAGGGAGAGTCCCTATATGTGTTGATTTTTATTCTATCTCAGGTTCTGTGCTTCCTAGGAGGCTTATTGTTTCCTCAAAGCACTGCTCACTTTTTGAATTTGAATTTTGGTCATAAAGTTCTCTTAATAGTGCAATACAAGATAAAGGTATGCTGTCAGGACTTTCTTGACAACCTTCCTCATCATCTTCTATAAATTCTTAATCATCACACATTTCTTGCTCATTGTCTAGGTCTTGTAGTGGTTGAGCTTGTTCTTGATCTGAAAAAAGCATGGGCTGCTCTATATCATCAATATTTAAATTAGCCTCATGCTTATCCATTGCTTTTTCAAACATATACATCATTTTTTCCATCATGGCCAATCGTTTTGCTTTTGGGTCTACACTTGAATCCATGTTTGTAAATCAGAGAAGAGGTCATTGTGTCCATTCAACCAGTTCAGAGTCTTATACCAGTGGATTCATTTGGTCTCTTGGGAGTTGTGGAGTCGCTAGGTGAAGGATTTCAAAAATTTTAAGATGAGTTGCTATCCACCATTAGCAATTGGATACCAATCTAAGGAGGTTTGTGGGTCTTCTGAGGCCTTAGGATGTATAAGATGTAATTCACTCCGAAGTTCCCCAGTATGGTTGCCGCTATGTTAGGATCCCCGTAGTTTGCAAGATTGGCAAGAACAAACGCTGCAGAGCCTAGATCAGAACCACTTTGGAATCCTAGGATCTAGCCCTCCTGGATTCAAAGAGGGATCTCTCTATATAAGTGTTTTCCAATAATATATCTTTAAAGCTTATGATATGATATTAGGCTAGTTATGAAGTACAAGGGGTTTGTTTTTTTTTTTTCGTTGGGTAGGATATCATCAAAATAAAGGAAGTCTTTTGAAGGGTAAAGGTGTGAGTAGGTTGAAAGAATGGTTCAGCTGATATGATAGGTAAGAGATAGTATCAATCCATTGGGCTATGGAGTCACAAAAGGATTTAATTTCACAAGAAGTTTCAAGAGTGGTCTATGGGGCAAGTCATCTATATCAAAGGATCTTTTAAGATTGAGTTGTGGTATGAAACATTAAGAAGTGTGGTGAAAGAAGAAAACATATAAGAAAACAAAGGGCAGCCTAAGATCAGGTAAGGACTTTGAACCTATCCTCGCTTTCAAGATACTCTCTCAAGGGAAAACATTCAAGATAAACAAAATAATAGCCTAATATCAAGTAAGAAATTTGAATCTATCCTGCTTTTGGCATACTCTCAGTTATCTTTTCAAAACAGTTGTTGGAGAAAACACTAGAGGACAGGGCTAACCATAGACTTCCCTAGTTTAACTTTACTTAGCATGCAATGAAAATATCATTCAAGAACAATGTCTCAAGTTTTACTCAGCAAGACATGGGCTCACCAACACTTCACTGGCTATACTCTTTTGAATTATCCTCAAAGCACAATTTGTTGTGTAACCAACTCCAAAAAGAGAAGAAAAGAGATATCAACGCCTTAGAAATAAGCCAATTTCCGAGGGGGCAACCTCCAATACATTACATGAATGAACAATTCTTGGATGATACAATTTACAAAACCTCCTTTTCTATATATATAGGAGTCCATGGGGCCATGATAGCCTTAGCGCTACAATGTAAACCTAAATTTGACTAACAATAATAATTAAGGGAACAATAATAACAAAAAGGGGGTTAAAAGGGCACAATAACAATAAGGCTATACTATTAATATAGGGACTTAACATGCCCCTCTCCTTCAAACAAGTGTTGTCCTCAACGCTTGATTATTTCTTGATGCTTCTGTATAAAATTCTCATCCTCCCATGTGAAATCTTCTACAGGAAAGTTCTTCCACTTGATGAGATACTTTGAAATTGATCGTACTTGTCGAGTTCTTGTTTCTATGATTGCTTCATAACTTCTTTCGATGTCATGTTGATCTTCTTGTTGTTTCATTAGATTCTGCACCAAAGTTGGGTTATCTTTTGAGAGTTGGAGAACTTGTTGTTGATGCTCGATGTGATCTTCCACTAATTTATCATCCATATTTGCTATTATTTGATCCTTCAAACCATCCAAATTAGCCTCCATTTCTGATTTTAAACCATCTATTTCATCTTCAATTGCTCTTCGTAAGATCGAAACTTGTTGCACTTGGTACCGTAATTTTGATATCTCATCCTGCAATTCTTCCTCTTCACGCGTCATAGTATAGATTTCTGAGGGATTAATGGGTGTTGAATTATTTTTAGGAGGCATTTTATAATCCAATACTGATATGTATTGTACAATATGCCCTTGCAATCAATTCAACTTGATTCTTCAAACAAGACTTATGCAATTCGGAAAAAAATTACACACCTTTTACTTGCTTTAAGGAGCTCGATATTGAAATTGAATTATCTCTGTAATTGAAAATCTTCAATATCTGAAATTCAGCCCTGTAGTAGCCCTCTGAAGCTTCTTTCAAATGCCACAGGTCTGACCTGATTTGGATTCTCCAAGACAAAGTTGTGTCCAATATCCCACAATGACCTAATTCTGGACTGGTTCAGTAGAGCGAACTTGTACGACTTGCCACGTGTCACTGTTTTGTCCTTTTTCTCTGAAATTGATAGCGAAGAAACTACAGGCCGTGTAATTGTGACCACTTTTGACGGCACTCCAATCCAATCTTCAGAGAGAGAGTTATTGAACTTTTCCCACGATCACCTCTTTGAGATGAAATTCAGGAGCCTGAAAAAGCACTACCTTCCACAGATCATATCTCCGAAAATATTATGAACCAAGCTCTGAAATTTTTTGATGAATTTCCTCAGGATTTCAGCTTCGCACCATACGAATTTCAGATTCTGAACCTTCGTAGAAAAATTTTTATAGCGAAAATGCCACGATGACCTGTTTAGGAGCTTGAAAAAATACCTAACTTCCACAGATGATATCTCCGAAAATATTGCGAACCAAGCTCTGAAATTTTTAGACAATCTTCCTCAGGATTTCAGCTTCGCACCCTAAAAATTTCAGCTTCTGAAACTTCGTAGAAAAAAAGTTATAGCGAAAATGCCACGATGACCTCTTTGGAGCAGCGAAACCCTAGAATCCAAAGCTCTGATACCAAATGTTGTGTAACCAGCTCCAAAAAGAGAAGAAAAGAGATATCAACGCCTTAGAAATGAGCCACTTCGAGGGGGAAACCTCCAATACATTACATAAATGAACAATTCCTGGATGATACAATTTACAAAACCTCCTTTCTATATATAGGAGTCCATGGGGCCATAATGTAATCCTAGTGGGCCACAATGTAAACCTAGCCGACCTAACAATAATAATTTAAGGGCACAATAATAACAAAATGGGGGTTACAAGGGTACAATAATAACAATAAGGGGTTTACACTAACAATAATAAGGGGCTATACTATTAATATATGGACTTAACACAATTAGCAGAAAACATGAAGATAAATATTATCAGTGAGAAATAGGGTACTTTGCAGTAAATCATAATCTATATTTCCTGTTCTTTATTAGAAGAAAGTGGACAATATGAAAAACATAAGGAAAACAACAATTACAGTAGGAAAAACATCACCATTGACATATACCAGTATCCCATAAATCAGCTTGTATATTTTATGTTCAAACCAGTTACAATCTTCAAGTCCAGTAGGTCTTTATAGCTTCAAACTTCTCTTCTCAACCTATCTTTCTTCAATTACTAACAGAGATTCAGCAGCCTCAACAACTATTTACATTCAATAAGTATTCAACCAACATTTACAATGGGCTCCTCTTATGATATTTATAGCTGAATTGAGGAGGTGGAGTGAAAGGAAGGTCTATCAATTCAATTAATATAGATTAAATGCTTCTTGGCCTTTGGGAAGCCTTATGGAGAATATTTCTAATATGTTTAACTCTGCTAATTGATTTTAATATTAACTTCATTAACTCAGGCTGCATTTTTTGACTTTGAAGCCTCTCGGTAGGCTGGCAATAACTTCCGAGCTGCCTTTGACAAATATCTTTGACTGCGCATTAACTTTGTATGATTTTTGAGTAAATAAGCCTATAGGTGGCACTTTTTGGTTTCTGGGGGATTAATTTCTTCAATGAACTGCCATTTTGAAGTGTTCTTTTGTTGATCTGCTTCATTATTCTCTTTAAACTCTAGATTAGGCCTTTGATATGCTTTTAGGCCTTCATTAATCATCTCTGGTCTTATATTGTGTCTTTATCCTTTAAACTATGGGATTAAGTCTTTTAATCTTTAGGATCTTTGTTTTAATCCTTTAAATTTAATCTTCATCTTTAATCTCTGATTGGTCTTCATTGTTCTTCATTTAACTTTATTGCTTTGTTAACAGGTGCTTTCTTCATGCTGGAGGGTTTGGTGTGTAACCAATGCCCATGACGCATTGGCAAAAACTTTGAATTTTTTACCATTTATGTCCCTTTTTGTATTGAATTCGACCACAGAGGACAATCATCCTCAGCCACGTCCCTTTAGTGGACTGTGGGACAACTTTTATAGCTTGTCTGCCATTAAAACCTCCAACAAACCATCAAAATATTATAAAAAACATGCGAATGGGGCTATAACATCTTCAGAGGGCTCAGCGAGGGGTGGAGGAGAAATGCAGAGGAGGATAAACGCAGCGAAAGTCGAAAACCCATGGGGGAAGGCGGAACGAGGGTTTAATTCGAATTAGGGCATTGAATAATGATAGGTGGTTTCACAGAAAACCAAAAGTGGTTTTCACGCGGAGTCAGAGCGGCTTGTGGTATTGAGCTGGGGAACGCGATAGGGCTCAGGTGTTGACACCTATCCCTCTAAAACCACCCATTTTGTGTTCAAATTGCATGCTGGGGAGGTTTCGTGAGTTGGGTGCGAATAAGAGCGAGGACCGTCGAATCTATAGGATCAACGGTCAGGATCTTTTCGACAGAATGATTTGGTAGGGGACAGACAAGAGGGAGGATGACGATGAAAATTAGGGCAAGCCGTCCGATCTAGGGAGAGTTAGATCAACGGCGGAGAAAAAGCGGTGGGACCCAGCAGATGACATCAGCTATCTTGGTGCATAGCAGAAAGCTATTGGGTGGAGTTATAAGGAGAGGATTAATGGGAGCCGTTAGATCGTGAGGATCAATGGTCGAGATCCGTTGATGGGGGGAGAATGAAAAGGGCGGGGTTGAAGTAAGGTTGAATGGGAGCCATTGGATCGGGAAGATCAACGGCCTAGATTTCATCGCCAGTTCGTAGAAATATAAATGGTGCGAGGGGAGGGGAAAACTATGAGGAAAGGCAGACCGTCTGATCAAAAGGATCGACGATTGAGATTATATCGGGGAAGAGCTGAAATGAATGAACGGGGTGGAAAAAAGAGATAGTGCGAGACTGCACCACCCGTCTGATTAGATTTGATCGATGGTGGAGATTTGATCGTGGGGGGGGAGAAAATGAAACGGAGGGGGGTCAATTTCTATTGGATCTGACAGCGATCAATGGCTCAAATCTTATTGGCAGGGCATGGCATCAGCAGAGAAGGAAGGTGAAAGGGAAAGGCGAAGCCCGATGCAATGGTGAAGGAGCAATGCAATGGAGAAGGAGTGATGCGATGGAGAAGGAGAAACACAATGGAGCGCAGAATGCGATGGCCGTTAGATCTTGGGGATGGACGGTCCACATCTCATCGACGGATCGACATATCGGCGAAAAAATAAAATGGAAGCAGGAACTTGGAATTGTCGAAGTGCGACCGCCGAAGGGCTTTAGTGCTCAGTCGCGGAGCACAGTCTTATGGCGGAAAAAGGTCTCGGGCTTTAAGCGAAAGGGGCTTTAAGGCTTAAGGTTAAAATGAGTGGAAAATAGACCGAAATGAGGTTTTTGAGGGTTTTTGAAGGTTCCAATAGGTAATCAAAAGGGGTAAAAACCTTAATAAAATGACTTTACAAGGTTTAAAGGGAAATTTTGAGGAAAATAAAGGGTAAAAATGGGAAAAATGGGTAAAATGAAGGGGTTTTTAGAGGAATTATTCAAAGGGAAAAAGATGGAAAATGGGTCTGAAAATAGTTTTTTCTTCGGGACAGCAGGGCTTTCTTTGAAGGTTTTGAATGAAAATATCAAAGAAATGGATATTTTTGGCCAAGGTACATATCAAGGCTTCAAGAACTCACAATTTTGCTTCGAATTTGTTTCTTGAAGACTAACATACCTGTTTTAGCCATCATAGTATATGAAAAATTTATAGATGGCTAACAGTCAGCTTCCACACCTACTCATAGATGATTAGGTGTCCAAAATTCCCCCCCTTAATCCGAAGGGGTATGTGTGAGTCCAAGAAGAGAGTTGTCATACAAATCTACACAGTATGCATGGCAGCACTTAAGCTGAATCAGATCTCTGAGATGTTGGCATAAAGAAGTGGTTTAAGGATGACCACCAACACTAGAACACTTAGTGCAGTTCCTGGAACTCTTCCAAATCTGGCAAGAAGCTGAGGACTTCTACTAGAGGAAGTGTCCCTCATATTTGAAGAGCAATACCTTCAACCTAGAAGAAGGGAGGTCTACAACCTGTGATGGTTAAAGGATGACCACCAACACTAGAATGCTTAATGCATTTCCTAGAACTCTACCAAAGCTGGCAAGAAGCTAAAGTCTTCTGCTAGAGGAAGTTCTCTGAATTCTTTGAAGAGGAAGAATATCAACCTCGCATAGATGGTGTAATTCTGTCCAGCAACCAAAGGAATTATCATGGGCATCCGTGTTTGTGGCTACAACTCTGAATCTGGAATGACAAGATGTGGCTCAGGCTCGCTTGAACTGTTGTGTCTCTGGCTACAACTCTAAATCTGGAATGACAAGTTGTGGCTCAAGCTCACTTGAATTGTTGTGTCCCTGGCTACAAATCTGATTCTGGAATGAGAGATTGTGGCTCAGGCTCACTTAATGTGGTTTGAAGCTTGTATATGACCACCATTTCCCCCCCTATCAAGTACAAGGTGAGATGATGGAAAAAACTCAAATACAAGATTGTTTAATATTCGAGAACAAGTTATCACATGCCACTATAACATCTTCTTGGCTATTGATGTCCATTAACAAGAAGCAATCCATCCAATATGAATCTTTTTTCTTGCGGGAGGATTGTTTCTAAAGAATCTGTGTGAAGAGTGGGTGTGCCGACCACAGTTGTTGCATGGGTGAAGATCGAAACAATGATCTTTCATATGGCCAACTCGATAACAGTGTTGGAATTTTAAAATCTGTTATTGCTGCTTTGGAAGAGGAGTAGGATCTGGAGTAGCTGAAGGTGATCTATCATGAAGAAATATGGCACTCTGAAATTTTATGGGCTTGGAATAGTTTGGACTATGAAAGGAAAATTCCTTGTCATATCCAAGACTAGTTTTGTGCTTGTTGTGGACAAGCTTTTCTAAAGGTCTGATGATGGGCTTGGGAGGTGCAGGCTCAATGTTTGCTTCTGCATGCAAATATTCTCTTATACTGGGCATTGAATGTGAATCAACCGTGACATTATTGGCTTGCTGCTTATGGGATTCTCTTTCATCGTTCTGAAAAAAAATAGGTTTAGAATGATGACTAAGGTTTTGTAACTTCTCTTACTGTTGTTGAGATTCAAGCTGCAAAAACTCAATCTATTCTTGTGCATTTTGTATACATTTTTGAATTTTAGCAATAGTGGATTTACTGATATTGATTGTGTTGTCAGTAGTGGATATTATTAGAGTTCTCAATAACTCTAATATTCTTTCAAGCTTAGCCATTTTTCTTAACAACTCACAAATAAGAAGTGTGAGCTTCAATTATATCACTATATACCAAAATTTTCTCTAGCAATTATGTAATATCTTCTTCTACAAATTTGATGGTAGGAATTGGAGAAAACATTAGGATGAACTTTCAACATACCTTATATGTGCTCATTTGATCATTAAAAACATTGCTTTCATGAACCTTAGGGGATTATGCAACACTCAATATAGTACATCAAGGAATTTAATATCATTCACCAAGGCATATTAAAAATTACTTATATGCCATTCCCGAATACTTAAATATTCACCAAAGTTTTAACACCAACACTCAAAACAAGTCTCAAACTAGTTGCAAGAAATATGGTATGTCTTCAAAAGAAAATATAACCTTTCAATATACCTTTATGACATAATGAGATCTTTATAAAGTAAAGAGGCTCATAAATGGTTGTATGTCCAATATATATTATATATATACTCCACATAATATATTATAATGCACCCCTCAAAACACTTTAAAAAATAACTCAATGTATTCACTTTCCATATATCCATGTGCACTTCATGTTATAAACCATCCATGCCATATATTCCTTTTAAAAATATGACTTTTTAAAAAGAATGAATGCTCACTGTATGGTCCTCTTTATAAAATCTATTTAACATTTGTATGAAGTATGAAATACGACCTTAATGATATATGAAAGAAATGTGGTTCTTGGACCTCATAAAAAATAAGGCATTATTCACCATGCACCATTTAAAAATCATTTTACCATACCATTCAACCTTCAAGAAACTATTTGAGGTAGTTCACAACTTTCCATATTTCAACAACCTCCCACGCTATCAATTTCACTTCGCACCAGCCTCCCTCTTCGCGCAACCTACATACACCTTGCAACTTACCACTATCTTTGATTTCTTTAAGAAAAATGAAGTAGAAGTTATGGATTTCCTCGAGCTTTTTTATTTTGTAGTTGATCCATCAATTATGGATGAAGATATCGATGGTTATCTTGAAAAGATGTAACAGAAAATCTGGACTAGGGGTATGCAATCCTCTACAGAGGATGAAATAGATGAAGCTATTTTTTTTCAGTCCTTCATCCCGAGAACATTAGATCAGGTGTACAATTTTGAAAAATATATATATCGGATTACCTGTGGAAATAATATTGAAGGAATATACTATCAAAAAATTACTGGTTTGAAAGAGGACCTTTCTAGGGTGTGCCTTATTCCTGCCATCTTGGAATGTAACAGTGCGTGCCATGGGAAGAGGTGAAAACACCACTGCGTTCGTAAAATGAGAGTGGTGTCAGAGTATGGTCAGCCTTTAGTTGAGGATTTAACAAGAATCAGCGTTACAATTCAAACTGGTTGCTACACCACGACTTCACTGCAATTCTAGCACTTTATTATGGCTTTTAGATTACAAAAAGATGTTAAATACGAAATAGGTGGGCTGGATAGGTGTGGAATGCATCCATTTTAGAGGTATGTAGTGTTTTTAGGTTTGAATAGAAGAGGGGCGGTAGGCAGAATGATAGGATTAAAATAGCAAGAGAACAACAAAGTGCAGGGATTAACGTTGAGTATGAGAGACTGCACACTTTTTACTATTTTGAGACCTAGAAATAAATCGCTGACAAAGGGACAGTTCTGCACAAAGGTAGAGAATCACCCAGAATCACTGCACATTCAAATTTCAATAGCGCAGGAAAGAATTAGCTCTGATACCATGTTAAACACACGCATGGTAAATGGAGAACACACACATAGAAAGATAGGATAAGCATGAGTTTTTATTACCATTAACATGATGTATATTTATAATACAATGGTGTGACTCTTGTATTCCACATTCCAAGGTCACTTGGACTCCTTTTGCGACTGTTCAGCTTCCACACTTACCCATAGAGGATTAGGTGTCCAACGTTTGTTTTGGAACATCATTTCCTAGGGCTAGGGCTTTGGATTTTAGGGTTTTTGCATCTTAGGACATAATAATTTATGTTCAAAGGTGGCTTTTACATCTTGTAGTGTTTCATTGTGATTAATATTAGTTGAAACATCTCTCTGCATAGAGAATCTACCACCTTTCCAATTAGCTTGTATCACTTTGCAATTTACAGTTTTCTTTTTTCTTTTTCTATTTTATTCATTAATAGAATTCGAATTTTGTTTTACCAGTGTACTCATTGAATCATATTTTCTATGTTTCAATTTATGGTTTTTCATCATAAAATCCCCTTCAAACCTTAGGTCTATCTATGGATTTTTTGTTAGTATAAGCTTCTACATTTGGATGGTCATGGGTCCTAATATTTGAATATTGGAGCAAATTGCCAACTTTTTTATATCTTTACAATGGTTAAGAACATGTGATTCCTCATAAGAGGTCACAGGTTCAAATCTAAAGGGGTATAGTATGCACACCTTTGTAGAGTTTAGCGGACTCACGTCCTTTATGCTACAAACAATGAGATCACAAAAAGAGTCCTATAAACAATGAGATCACAAAAAGGTCTCACTCTCTAGCTTAGCCATGAACTTAAAAATATATTATTACTACTATATTAAAAATATTAGCTATATTTAAACTATATTAACCTCAATAGCTATTTTTATAATGAAAAATTAAAATATGCTTAAAAAATCTAGAGTAATGCTAAACATTTTTAAGTAATAAAATTTTACGACTTGTTTTATTTTATTTTTAATATTGAAAAACATATCTCAAAAAAATTATGTTAAACATTTGAAATTTGGAGGCTTATCAATTCGAGGGAAAGCTAAGGCACAAGCACAGGGAGATGAGCATGGGGAGACTCGTACAGGAAAAACAACGTAGCTTGTGGTTCCTGGAGATTTGACGGTTGAGTAATTTTGGTCATTAAACATTTTTTCTAAAACAATTTTGTGTAGTGATGGTTTTCGGGGACCTTTAAATGGGAAAAATTGAGGGATTCAAGGTCATCGTAAGTGATACTTTAGGCATTCTTTTTTGTTTCCTCATGTTCTCAACTGTCTCCATTTACTAAAATGTGGACTCGTTCATCTGAGATTTTTGGGATAGTGATATTATTGTAATAATTTTGGATCAGTGTTTTGTTTTTTTTTAATATTCTATTATATTTTGGAACATAGACTCGAAGGTTAGATGTTGGAAGGTCCTTCAAACTAGGGTTGGCATGCCAAAAGCAGCAATGTCACTTGACCAACCAATGAGGTGCTTCAAATTATGGTTGAAATTCTAGTACCTATTCTTTTTTGTTGTGAAGTTGATCCAGAAGTTGTAATATGCTTGCAGGAATAAGGCTTGTAGCTTACTTATGGGAAGAACCATTACTGAAGTTTCAAAGTGTGCTTCTAAGTTTTTATATTATGTAATGCTTCGTATGCAGGTTCTCAGCTTGACATGGAAGGATGATGGAACTGTTGTTTTCTCTGCTGGCTGTGATAAACAAGCTAAAATGTGGCCACTGTTGACTAGAGGTCAGCCAATGATTGTGGCTATCCATGACACACCTATTAAGTAAATTGCATGGATTCCAACAATTAACTTGCTTGAAACTGGAAGTTGGGACAAGACACTTAAGTATGTATATGATATTTTTCTTTGATTCCATCTCTCTCTTCTTTTTTATGTTATGAGGTTGCTTGTAAATGTTAGTGGAGTTATGACCTTATGAATTTTAAACCCATTGGAGCATAGTGCCAAAAATTTAATATCTTTTAGGCTTTGAGTCAAGTATAAACTTCTCATCTCCCGGATGCGGGTGCATTCCAGTGAGGTGATGGCATTGAATGAGCAGGACGGCGCATGGCAAGGCCACATGGCCGCCTGCAACCAAAATTTATGTGCCTTGATCGTATTAATTCTTCAGGCCGCCAACCTCAGAGGCATTTACGCCGGTGGGGAAGACGAGGCTGTGAGTTTTTCATAATGCCGCCCTTAGACTTCAGTCTCTCGCTCATCACCCCAGCACATGAGTTCTCGGCTCTGTTGCAATTCAGTTCGACGGTTTCCATGAAGAATTTCCCTCCACCGGTTAGCTATGGTTGCCCTCCTGAAGCGGAGCTTCCCAGCTCTCGCACCGCGCTGGGCAAACGCTGTCTTCTGAGTTGTTGTCTGGAGCTCCTTCCTGGCTATCATTATTCCCATAGTCCTTTTTTCCCTTTGCATTTTGGCCTCTCGTCTCAACCCAATTTGCATGCTTCCCTGCGTCTTTCTTCCCCCTCTCAGCGTAATTCTCCCCGCTCGTACAATTCTGGTAGGACAATGCCCAGACTCAGGCACAGACTCAGGTGTTGCAGAGGCAGCACCCGAGCTTGGCCCTCCAACCGTCGCCACTCTCCCTCCACCAATTCTTCGACCTCTGCTTATGATAGCTCGCATGGCATATATCCTGACACGCGTAGTGGGATTGGGTGTCGGCATGGGAAAGGACACAGACTTCCCTCCCATTCGTGTGGTGCTTCGGTCCCTCTGTCTTCCCCCGGCCTCCGTATCGTTGACTCTGCTTATCTGGCCAACCCTTCCATGGCTCTTTTTCACTTCCAATGTCAAACCATTCGGCCTCTAGTTGTCGCAACCATCTCTGTCACCTTTAAGGAAATTTCGCAAGCTGGCCCTGATCCTCTCCCTCCTGCGCACCCTTCCAACCAGCAGGGCCCCTCTGAAATTGCACATGTCACTCAAATTGGCGAAAAAGGAATTTCTCCGAAAGCCGGCGCTGGTAGCTCTTGTCTCCAACAGGATAAAGACAAGCAGGAGGACTATGGTGAGCCGAGAAAAGAGGCAGCTCCAAAAGAAATGGCAACAAGAAATTGTCCCATTCTGGATGACGATGATGGCTACTAGTGCAGAATTGAAGAAGAGCCCCCCTCTGATGACTATGGTCTCTAGTGCAGCTAGCCTCACTCAAGTAATTTTGTTCATATTTTATGCCATGTTGTTGCTTTCAGAAGTTTTAGTCATTTGGTATGTCAAACTACAGTCACAGTTATATGGTTATGTTAAAGCTGGTTTTCTCATTCGAGGCAGCTCACATACTTTTTTCAGGCTGGTTTCCCATTGTGGGCAGCCCATTTTTGCTATTTTTCTGAACTCATGATGCCTCTGAAGGCCCTACGTTGTATGTATTATATGTTTCAGTTATAGATTTTAGACTTACTTAGAAAAAAAAAAGTATAAACTTTTCATCTGGCCAAATTTTTTATAAAATTATATGAGATTAAAGCGAAAAAAATGTTAGATTGACCTATGTCCTAGATTAAATACTCAATTTTATTCTTATATACCCAATAGTTGTATGTTGCTTACTGCCATAGCCTCGTACTTATGAAAAACTTGTCAATGAAAAACTTATTAGAAACATACACACCAGCCTTTTAATTTTCATTAGCATTTCATTCTGCAAATCTTCATATAGATTTTGTTGTCCCTGGTGATAACTTTTAATGTTTGGATCTCTTTCTTGTAGCTGTCTATTACTCTCTCGTTTTATTCTATGCACTTATCCATAGGTACAGGACCAAAGGTTGACTGGAACATCAAAAATTTGAAGTTATGTAATATTTCATCAACCTCTCCTTCAAACTTGAAGAAAAATCTGAAATCTTCTTGATCCTTTTCCTCTAAGGTTCTAGCCCTATCGAGACATTTCCAAGTGCAGAAACAAAACAAAAAAAAAAAATAATTAAAAAAAAAATAAAAAAAAAATTCCAAGTCGTTGAGTTGAGGAATGTCTACCCCCTCATCAAGATACTATATTTACCATTAAATGATTTCATCTAGCATATTTAGAATATTCTCCAATTCTTCCTTGACAGACCCCATCCTCTTTATATAATTATGAAACTTATGAGCCTTATCTTTGATGCCATGAATTCTCCTATAGAATTATTTCTGAAACGTACTCTATTCCTCTTGGATCTCAAGTAATCTCCTTTTGAACTCTTTAACTGAGTCTAGTTCACCTTGTTGTTGGAATTATAGCTCTGTAATTCTTTTCTTACCAACATTGAGTTCTAGATGAGCATCATAGACTTTTCTCTTCAGCTTGGAAACATTATCACCTATTGGTTCGACCATGGTAATACTGGGATCTACAATCATCTCTGGATCAATTGTTGTTTCATGAACGAGAACCTCCTCAGTGACAAACTCTCTCCCAACCTTATCCTTTTTGGAAACTCTCATGTTGTCTTTTTTCTTCTTGTATTCATAATTGAATGGTTTCAATACCACTACTGGGTCAGCCATGGTCATGGGGAAAAATTTCTCCTTCTCCATTTATTCAATTTGACATGGTTCCATTGGAGACTGGGGAGTGGGGTTTATCTTCGGAGATGATGGAATTTCAAGGTGTTCAATCCTTTTCTCTTTCCACATAGCTTATTCCTTATTATTTTTCAGTTCCTCATCTCTTTTCCTGTGAAGCTCTTCATCTCTTTTCCTTTGTTTTTTCTGCTACTTGATTCTTTGTTCATTTTCCAAAGCCAATTGTTATATCAGGTCATCTTGTTCTGCTTTCCTTCTCTGTTCTTTTGCCTCCTTCGCTACTTTCTCTTCTTCAATCCTTCTCTTGAGTCTCTCTACTTCTTTCTCCAATGCTCCCTTCATCTCCTTCACATATTCCAATGCCCTCTAGATATTTTCAACTTCTTCCTAGAGGTTGAGAATAGGTGAAGCAACGATCTGTTCGGCTTTCTTCTAAGGTCCTTGACTTACCTTTTCTTTAACCTTAGATGGATAAATAAGTCTCTTGAATATTTCCTCATCAGAATCCCTTTCATGAGTATAAGAACACATTTGGTTCACAAAAACACAATGACTAATAATCATAGCCTCAGGACCATATCTCCTTAATATTATCTCTCCAAAATGATATGATTCAATTTAATTGGACCCTTTCATGGCTTGGCTAGTGCCATCAACTCCATAGTATCTGATCCTGATAGGAAACTTAAGCCATACCGACCTCTTTTCCCTCTTAAGAGTACCTGTCCCCTTATGAGAAAATGTTTGATACAATATTTCCAACAGAACCACTCTATCTAGATCATATAAAGGTAGCATATGAGGAGCTCTCGATTCACCCTATGGCATAAAATTTGATGTAGATTCCATGTTCATAAAAATACCAGTTTCCAATGCCTCCTATTACTGCATGTGCTTGTTCTAAGAAGCATGGACACTCTTTCTCAAACAACATGGTTTCATATTATTGCCATATCTTATTTATGCTTGTAATCCCATGAGATCTTGAATTGAACATGTACTAGAGGAAAAGACTTGGACAATTTCCATTATAGTTATAGAAATTCATTTTATGAACAAATGGAGAAATAACATGGTTTCATATTATTGCCATCTCTTATTTATGGTTGTAATCCCATGAGATCTTGAATTAAACATGTACTGGAGGAAAAGACTTGGAAAATTTCCATTATAGTTCCGGAAACTCATTTTATGAATAGATGGAGACCAAAAGGTAGATGGACATCAAGAAAATAGTAGGCTTGGAAACCTTCACTTCCCTGAAATATTTATATAATGAAGGAGACATGATTTCAATCCAATTGAATGCTGACCCATGAGTACAAATTTCATTCACCATAAGCACACATGATTCATGAAACATGGTACCATCCTTTACTCCATATAGTCTGGCTAGCAACAACATCACTATTCTAAAATTATCCTTGAATATAGTAGTTGGATGCACCTTTGATATCCTGGTCTTAAATATTTTAGCATAAAACACCATTTTTTAGTAGCATTCTAGGAGGTACCTCATCCATAGCCCTTTTCAGTCATTCCTTAGATAGACATACTTCAGGCTCCGAGAGGAAATTTCTTGACAATGTATTGAAGGTCTAGTAGCCTCCAACTGGGCTCTAGTGTTGGTTTAGGATACATCTATTGGACAAGTCCACCTGGCCTATGAGCCAAGAGATTACCTCCCCACAAGGAAAAACAGGGGATCTGACAACAATCCTAAGGAGGCCTGATTTGGTCACATTATTGTAAATTATGATACTGAAGTTGTGTTTAGGATCATTGTGGATGAGTTCTGAGAAATCCCCTAAGATGGAAATTTTCTAAACTCTTCCGCACTGGAAAGATTTCTCATTTCTTATCTTACATTTTGTGTCCCCCATGATTAAAGTATGATTTTAAGAAATCACTACCTTTGAATATTTATTTTTTCAAAGTTTTTTTCCATCTGTCTTCATCCTTTTGACTTTCTTATCAATGCTTACGCTAACTCAATACAAGAAGCTTAATGTTGTATAGTTTTTTATACTATATTAATAGTATAGATGTGGTAAATTCATAATTATACACAATATACTTGTTCTTTATTATATAACACACTTAGCTGATAAAAAAAACCAGTATTTGACATGGAATTCGATCTACTGTTTGTTTTACATTACTCTGTGCAACAAGTTGAATTGATTACAAAATAAACATCATGTTTGATTTCACTATGTATTGGTTTCAATTACCATCTAATGATAACCTGTTGTATAAATGATGCCATTTATAACTCCATTGTGTACCCTATTCACATACTAGAAGTAATCATCTTAGCTTTCTCTTGTTTCCATTGTTATAGTAGACTCAACATAAGTAGATCTATAATCAAACTAGAGTTAAGTTGTAATGAATACTAATGGTAACCACACTCAAACAGATTGACTTTTATTACATAGATCACAAACCTTGATCAGTACTACTACCTTGTTCTAGTTATATTGATTGGTATTATTCTATAAACCATGTATTAGGGAAATTCTTATTATGTGACCTTAGTGCAATTATGTTATATGTACTTGTTACACTAGATATTGAATATTTAGGCATATAATGTAAGAAAAAAACTAACACTCTACATCTGTATTCAATGGTAATATGATTGTGCATCTGGTTAGCTTTACAATACTGCTATTGGATAAAACCCAACTTTTACGAGCCTTGGCAGGGAGGGAATGACAGAGTAACTGGAAGATATGAACTAGATCTACAACCTTTTGGTCATCGATATTTATCTCCTTCATCACCTTCTTGACCCACTACATCAAACACTGGATCTAAGGTTGGTCCTTTTAGATACACAATCAACATTCACTATGCATACAATCTAGTTCTACCATATGAAGCAAGTGTTGATTGAACCAAGTGTAGTAAGGTCAGTAGGTGTAGTTTAGTTTGAGTAGCAGTAGTGATAGCAGTAGTGGGTGGGATAGCTTTTTTGAGGACTATTGTTTGTGATATTTTTTGAAGGAATTTCTTATTCCCTTCTCCCTCGGGACATCGGTTTCCATGGGGACAAGAAAACTTGTCAAAGTTATGATTTCTAGGACCACCATACCCACAAGCTTTGAGAAGGTCCTTAAATAACGGTGTGTGTTTTGGTGGGGCACCTTCCTATATGTTAGTAGGTGACACAATCATAGAATAATATCATATACAAGGATATATCTCATGATATATGTAATTACACTTTTTTTTTGCCTCAAATCAAATGGGTTTCAATAGGTTCTGGAGTAGGTTCTTAAGCCCTAATATTTCCCCCAAACCGACACGGGCATAACTTCATAACAAATTTTCTTGATTGACCATAGGGTTTTAATGCAAAACTCATTCATATGGATGAGGGTTTCTCCCCTAGAACAAGGCTTGGGGGCAAGAAGCTCTTTCGATCAATTATTTTTTCAATTATTCGAGAGTATAGTTACATATATAATAATTTTAAAATTACATATATAATAGTATAATTTTATGCTAAAACATAATTATGCATATAATAAATCATAATTACATATATAATAAATCATTTTCAAAGAAAAGAATCAAAAAATCATACTTACATATATAATAAAGCATCGGTTGAACTAAGAACTTTGACACAATCTTCATAAGAATCATCCTCTTCGGCATTGAAATTCACGTGGAGGAAAAAGAGAAAGAGGAATGACCCCCTCATAAAACAAAAAATTTACTATAAGAACTTAATTGTTCCAAAGTAAAACTCTCTGGGTAGAGGAGAAAGAGAGTTTTCCCTCCCAGCTAGATCGTTAGGGTGACTCCATGAGAGGGAACCATTAGAGAAATTGATTGGTGAGTTTTTTGATCAGTCAAAGATATCTTTGATTGGAAATATTCCCCTACCTCTCCCAAAAAAGTGTGCAAGTGAGAGGCTTGAGGCTCTACAAGGAAGGCGATCAATCAAGAAACCACCTTCCTGAAACTAGCATCCAACTTACCAAGCAATGTACGCATCTCAACCTCTAACATAAGCAGTAATATTAGCAAGAAACGAAGACAATAGGGGGCCTTCAAATCACCTCTACCAATGCTGGTCGCCATAAAGATATGAAACATCGTACCTTGATATAAACATATATCATTACCAAGGAAAATTATATTGGTGAAGCAGGCATAGTGGTAATAATTCTCGCCAGTACCACCCATCCTTAGGATTATATCACAAATCTAAATTCCACCAAAGAGTGAGAAAAAAGAAACCTTGTATCACAACTAGGCACCCCCTTGATGACCCCCAAAATGGGGATCATATGGACTAATAATAATGTATAATGAAAGATGAATTTGATTGATGTGCAAATATTTGGAATGAATCTTCAAAAGAAGAGGAATTATTCAAGGAAAAGGAATTATGGTTTATATGATGTTGAAAACAGAGAGGAAGAGGATACGACTACATATCTTGAGGGTACTATTCAGTGAAATCCATGCTTCCAACAGAATGGATTTCGATGCATTGGTTGTGGCATAGAATTTTTAGTTCAATCAAACGGTGGCAGGCTGGTGGAATTTGGATGGGGTTAGGGTTCCAATGATTGAGCTAGATTATTCATGGATTTAAATCCATTAAATCCGTAGTTAAGCAGGTTAGGTTGCTTGTCTGCATATTAGCTTTGGTATGGAGATTCATTCTAAGTGGTTTATACCATCCATAGGCATGGAAATCAATAAATAATGAGTTGAAAGCACTGAGTAATGTATCAAGTCTGGTTAGGATTTTTCCCACACCCACGGTTGAGTGAAGGAGCATCAACTGGACCATTCAAAGTTGTCTATTCTAGTGTCTCTGGAAAGAACTGTGTTCGCTTAGGAAAGAACTATGTTGGCTCGGCTATTAGCTAGCCTTCTCCAGCCCACACTAGCCATCCTATTGAACCCCCTGTAGGAGGCAGTAGTGATTCTTTCATGTCATAATACATTTTGATATGCATCATGTTATGTATTTACTACTAGATAATCCCTTTAGATATCATGATTAAATGGAACAGCTTCTATAAAATTCCTTGAAAGCTGAAATCCCATTAATATTTTTTGTGTTGCTTGATAGTTGATTTTCATAGTCCCATATAACAAGTTTTTCAAGCTAAGATAAACTAGATCAGAAGTTATTCAATCTAAGCAGACATGGTACTCCTTTCAAATTATTATATACATATACCTTATTATCCCAATACAAAACCATGTGCTCTATGACAATATCTGTTATGAAACCAGCTCCAAAAATAGAAGAAAAGAGAGATCAACACCTTACAAATCAGCCACTTCGAGGGGGAAACCTCCAATACATTACATAAATGAAAGATTATTGAATGATACAAATGACCGAACCTCCTTTCTATATATAGGAGTATACGGGGCGAAAATGTAATCCTAGCCAACCTAACAATAATAATATAAGGGCACAATAATAACAATATGGGGGTTACAGGGGTACATCAATAACAATAAGGGGGTTACACTAACAACAATAAGGGACTATAATAGTAATATAGGGACCTAACATGCTCCTCTCCTTCAAAAAATTGTTGTCCTCAATGCTTGAGTAGCTCCGGGTGCTTTTGTATAAAATTCTCATCCTCCCATGTAGAATCTTCAGTGGGTAAGTTCTTTCATTTGACGAGATACTATGAAATTGATCGATTTCGTAGCTATCGAGTTCTTGTTTCCATGACTGCTTCAGGTTCCAATATGGTTTTTCCTTCCTCATCAAGTTCTTGCAATATTGTTTGAACTGGAAGTCTGTCCCCTATAACCTTCTTTAAGCATGAAATATGGAAAAGTGGATGCACTCGCGAAGAAGCCGGAAGCTTCAATTTGTATGCCATAGTACCAATATTTTGCAACACCTTGTAAGGACCATAGTACTTTGGCGATAATTTATTATCCTTATTAGCTTGCTTGAGGGACATTTTTTTGTATGGTTGTAGCTGTAAAAATACCCAGTCTCCCACATCAAAACTTCTCTCACTGCGATGTTGATCTGCCTGTTGTTTCATTCGATTTTGTACCAAATTTAGGTTATCCTTTAAGAGTTGGAGAACTTCTTGTTGATGCTCGATGTGATCTTCCACTGCTTGAACCCTAGAATTTTCCCTTAAAGAAGATGTGATGGACGGTGGATGATATCCATAAAGTGCCATAAATGGGGTCATTTTTGCTGCAGTATGGAAGGAAGCATTATCCCACCATTCAGCAAGAGGTAACCACTTGACTCATTGTGCTTTCTTATCAGATACAAAACAACGAAGATATCCTTACAAGCATTTATTCACTATCTCAATTTAACCATTGGATTGAGGATGATAAGATGAGCTATGAGCTAGTTGAGTACCCAAACAAGAAAATAATTCCATCCAAAAATTTCCTGTAAAAATGGGATCTCTGTCACTTACAATAATCTTCAAGTTTCCATGTAGCTTTTGAATTGTTTCCATAAATGCACTAGCAATTTCACTTGCTTTAAATGGATGAGATAACGCAAAAAAGTGTGCATAATTGGTAATTTTATCAACTACCACCATGATGACACTCTTTCCTTTGGACTTAGGTAAACCTGTGATAAAATCCATTGAAATCTACTCCCAACGTTGACTTGGAATGGATAAAGGTTGTAGAAGACCCGGGGTCTGTTTCAACTTTATTTTGCTGGCAAACCAAACATTCCGCCAAAAAGTTTTGAATATTAGATTTTAGGCTGTCCCAAAAAATTGTTTCTTCACCCTGTGGTAAGTTTTTAAAAATCCTGAGTGTCCTCCTAAACGAGAAGTGTGCAATTCTAAAAGAATCTTTTGTTTTAGTTGGGAATTCTTGAAAATATATAAGCAATCTTTGTCCCATAAGGAATCGTTTTTCCAGCTAAATGTATCATATGTACTAGGATCTTGCTGTAACTTTTGAATGAGTGTCCACACTTCTTCATCCTTCTTCCATTCATCCCTTGCTTCAGTTATCCAATCTGGTTGGATAATAGAAATGGCACAAAGCAATGCTCCCACCTCTTCATCCTTTCTTTAGAGTGCATCTGCAACAACATTTAGCTTCCCTTTTTTGTAAATGATTTCAAAGTTGTAACCCAACATCTTTGTGACCCATTTTTGCTGCTCCTCCGAATATAGTCTTTGCTCCAAAAAGTGTTTAAGACTATCATGATCATTTTTTACCTTGAAGTGTCTTCCCATTAGGTAAGGTCGCCATTTCTTTAGTTCATGTAGTATTGCCAACATTTCCTTCTCATAAATAGCCTTTTGTAAATACTTTTCTTTGAATGGATGACTTTCAAAAGCAATGGGTCTTCCTGCTTGCATTAAAACGACACCAATTCCATTTTCAGAGGCATCACATTCCACAATAAATGTTTTTGTGAAGTTTGGCATAGCTAAGACTGGTGCTAGGAACATTGCCTCTTTAATATGTTCAAAGGCCTTAGTTGCTTCAGTACTCCATGAAAATGCATCTTTCTTCAATAATGTTGCTAGAGGTGCTACTATTCTCCCATAATTCTAAACAAACTTACGATAAAACCCTGTTAACCCGAGAAATCTGCACAACTACTTTATGGTTGTGGGGACTTTCCATTCCTTAATGGCTTTAATTTTGTTAGGGTCTAATTTAACACCCTCATGAGATACAATATGACGCAGATATTACACCTCTTATACTCCAAAGAAACATTTGGATGTTTTTGCATATAATTATTTCTCCTCCAATAGTTTGAGCACCCTTTCAACATATTGAACATGATCCTTCCAAGAACTATTATAGATTAGTATATCATCAAAAAATAATTATGGCACAAAGAAGCAGAAAATCTCCCAGCGACTATGCCCAAAGCCTCCAGAAGTTACTGTTGAAAAATCTTAGAACACAATTGAAAGGAAAAGTCATTGTTTCTCATTAATCACAGTAATAAAGGTACATCATCACCATAATGAGTATGCTTTGTTCTTAATACAAATATAATAAGAATGAGGGTGAAAGTTCAAGCTTGAAGTTGAAGTTCACAATCCTTTTCAGCCATCAATGTTATATAGACTAATAGAAAAACTAATGGATGAAAGAGAATCCTAAGGATCATGAGATCCTTAGGATTCCGCAACTAACAATCGGATTTCTACTATAAAATTAGCACGTTCCTCTCTATCTTTTACTATCCCAACAATCAAGAAGCGGTCTTCTCTCTTTCTTTGGCATTGTTGTTCCATCGATTGAACAAAAATTTTCCAATTCTGATTTTATGCACATAAAGGCAAGATAAAGTTAGATTTTCTGCTAAAATCATGAAATTTGTTAATAATTTATTTTTCTCAACTTTCACAATCTTTCCTCCCAAATTCTTTTCTGAAAATGAAGACAAATCCACAAAATTAAATGATTTATCAAGCTAATATAAGGGTAAAAACATATTTTTTTTGGCTCAACATCAACCATATCATTTCACATGGTTTTGAGGACCTTTTGTAATCCCTCAAGATCATAAGGATCTTTAGATGTTTTCTTTTAGGTTCATCCTTAAATGAAACCTTCTTAGTTTTTCTATCTTCTTGTGTTGTTTTCTTCTCTAAACAAAAATTCCTTTTTCAACAGAAATATCTTCTTTCATATTCTCTACCAATGTAGCCTTATTTTCTCTATCTACAAAAATAGAAATATTAGAAGGAATAGAGGATATGTACCATTCTATTTGCATGTCTACTCTAGGCTTAGATGTGGTTGGGATCTTGTTGAGAAATTTATTAAATCTGGAGTTGAGGTCTTTGATCGTTTCCCATATGTTTGCTTTAAGATTGGAAATATCATTGATAACGGTGGCAGTAGTGAGATCATCACCAAATTTAGTAAGTATTTTTTCTTCAAAAAAATCCCAGCTAGTAATAGTGCCTGATGGTAGTGAAAAATACCATGATCTAACTGATCCTTGAAAAGTATAAGGAAATAATATAACTATACAGTCTTCCTCGGTAACTTCATTAAGATTTATGGAAAGCATAAAGTTATTGAGATGTTCCTCTATAGGTAATCCATCATCTAGATTATACTTTGGCAACCATATTTCAGGATGCTTAGGTAAAGGATGAAGAGGACCTAGTAATTGAATAGCTCCAGGATTTTTCCAAGGTCTCGTTGCCATTATGTGAAATGGAGGATTATTTTGTCCTGAAGAAGGATTTGGAGTAGAAGTAGTTCTAGTAGTGGTTGAAGGTGAAGAAGAAACGGATATGCAACTAATACTACTTGAAGTAGGAGTTGTAGAATAAGAAGAATAAGGAATATGAATTGATGAAGAAATTGTTTGAGAAGATGTGAAAGAAGGAGGAATAACTAATGATGTTTGAGGAGTAGAAGAGGATTTAATCTCGCTAGTTGATGATTAATTTTCAGATATACAAGTTTGCTTACGATGAGAATGAAGAGGAAATTCAAAAGGGATTTTACTCGAGGATTTTCGCTCTTAGATCGGGTTAATACACTAGTGCCTTCAAATATTGAAGTAGAACTTCCTTTTGAGGCTTCAGAAAGTACATGTTTCTCTTCCAAAATTTAAATTTCTTCCAATTTATTTTTCAATGTTTGTACTTCAGGTGATTCTAGAGTATATTTTGAAGAGATTTATTTATGAACAAAACTAGGAGATTTGGGCAGATATTGGACAACTTCTGATTTATGAGTAGGAGATTTTAAACTAGGACTAGAAGTTGTGGACTTGGAGGGAGAATAACGCTTTTGATGGTATTTTTTATTATTATTAATCTTCAATGCCATTCATAGTTAGATGACCCTCCTTCTACCACCAAAAATGTTGATGCCCTGAAAATCGATGCAACAACATCAAGGAAACCACCCAATCAGGGACTTAAAAACCATCCCTTTTCCATTTGGAATGGTGCCTCCGACTGGATTTATGGGACCAGTTTCCCAGTTTGATATATATGAATTTAATGGATGGTTTTATCACTATGTGTAACTTGATATATGGATGGAAATATTAGCAAGCTTACAATAAACAATATATCTATCTACTATATAACCTGAGATGAAATCGATTCTTTGTGTAATCTACAAAAATGACCTTTCAGTGGATGGAAATAAAGATCATACATTCACTTAGAGATATGAAAATTTTTGAGATAATTGATTTAATTAAATAGTTAATTAAATCAATTGAATAAAGCTTATATCACAAATTTTAAATGCCTTTATTGCATATGTATCAAGTGATAACAATACAACATGTTCATAAGTGAGTTAATATCAAACTGTATTCAAAGAGATACATGAAACAAAGCATCATAAGATAAATAAATATTTCTCATTTGAAGCAAAAATATAACACATAGGATAAAAGTACCATGTCAATGTTCACTCTGCTCATTTGAGAAAAATTACTTTCTCCAGCCTTTTCTATTCAGAAAACTTCAAGAGTACAAAATTGAAACATCCGTAAAGTCTTCCTTTCAAAATATCTGGACCCCTTTTTCAAAGACATCAAGGGGTTTTAATATAAAAATAATAAGTATTAAAATAGTTATTACAATAAAAAGCTAAGGAGGTTTAAAACAACCCTCCTTAAAGTAAGTGGAACTATAACAAAAATTGAAATTAAATGGATGGCGTGCTTGAGGACTGTCTTGTTGTCTCCTTTGTCATTTTTTCCTTTAGCTAAAGGATATTAAGCATAGGCTTAACCTATGGAGGTGGTCGTAGCATAATGTGCAGTTGTCAAGTGAAAACAACACCGGAAAGTAGAGGAAGCATGTAGGAAGATGTATCTGTGAGACAACGCAGCATGAGCCACTCGCTGTCTGGATTTACTAAATATATCCAATATTGCTCCAAATTAAGATTTTAAAGCTTCATGATATGTTCTTCTTTTACCTTTGACACTTCTTTCCATTTCTTTATCAAGTCTTTCACTAAAGGCAATGCACCGGGAGGACATATGTCAATAATATTTGCTGCGATAAGATTTGACTAACAATTTCCACAATGTTAGTAGTAACATCCTTTGTTTTGCAAGTGGCTCTTTCTGCATGCTTCAACTGTATATCCCATACTATAAATAATATTTCTTTCTTTGAATCCTCAATCTTGGGCAGGTTGGCCTTTCGTTCATCAGTAGAATCTTGCCAGGTGACAAATTGGGAAACCTTATCATCTATCTCATCAAAATTAATCCTTATAACTGAAATGTGATTCACAAGTGAATCACTCTGTTCACACAATTCAAGAATACTTGATAATTTGTGACAAAAAAACAACATGTTTTTGTGCAAATAAAGTGTTTAGATCTAAGGCCTCTGTTATGAATTCATCAATCTTTGGGTTATCTTTTACTTGCTCAATAGAGAGTTGCAATTGGTGAATTATATTTTCCTTGGAACTAATCACATTCTGATGATGAATTTTTAATCGGTACATGCTCTCCTAGAGCTGTGTGATCTGTGCCTGTAGCTATTGATTGACACTTTGTTTCTCTGCTTGTAGCTCTAGTTCACGTTGGATGATTTTCTCATCCTTTTGTTTCATCAATTGTTGAACTTCTGACGCTTTTTCAATGGTTGCATAAGCATAAACTCCTATTTATTGAGTTAGGAAAGTTAGATCCTATGAAGGATCTACCTATGTGTATATCCAAACAACATCCACTAATATATCTCCTTGGACAAGGGGTTGTGATTGCTCTGATCTTCTTATTTTCTTTTGTCGTCTCATAACCGCCTTATGTTTAGGACTGTAGAAAATGTCCAAAGGGGAAATTTACTCAATGTTAAGAACAATTTTGGTGGTGGGGAAGGCCCAGATGAATTCCACTCTTTCTGTTATTACTAATTTTTTAGAGGGCTCAACAATGAGCAAGTCCTGAAATTTAGTTTGAGGAGTATGCACAATTTGTTGCTGATTAATAATTATAGCTTCGTTTTCTTGCTGGAGTTTTAGATCAAAATCCTTCCAAACCTCCTTTATATTACTTGAGAAATCTAAATCCATAGTTTGAGCTTCAACTGATTTATCTTGGTCTATTTTACTAAGGACTTCGGTATCCTTAGTTGTTGATTCACTATATTTCTCCTTCTGAGCTAATGGTTGTTAGGCATCCATAATTTTCAATGGAATTTCTTGCAATCTCTTATTCTTATATTGTTTAAACTTCAATAACTCCTGTGGATGGAGGTGTAAGGCTGCCAGTTTTTTAACTACAGAATATTTGTGAACAAACTCAAATAAGTCATCGAAATCACCATCTTCGTGCACAAAAGGCCTAATCTTCACTTGGGTAGTGGAATTATTGACAAATTTAATTGGGTCATACTATCTGTTTGGAATTTTGAATAAATTTAAACATTCAATCTGACCAATTTCTACAACAACATGCTTGTAATTATCCAATCCATAAACATCACAATTAATTGAAAAAGAAGTCCATGATCATTTCTTGGCCTCTTTCAGAAACCTAGTTAGGCGATTTCCAATAGTCTAATATGCAACTTCTCTTGTGAGAAGATTGTCAGGAGCATAGAGGGGAAAAATGTGCGGTCATGATAAGCTCCCAAATACTCGAGCATAGGTGAAAAATTATTCACCAAACCATTTTCATATAGAGAAAAAATCAGCTTGGGCCTCTTATGATAGTCTGGGGGCTTTCTCATTAAAAACAACTTGAAAAAGAGGGAGAATGACTCCATGGAAAATTTTGTAAAAATGGTTCTCATACTTACATTCCCAGAACATACTATGAAATATATTAATAGGTACAAGGTCTTAGGTAGACAATTTCCATCCCATGGCTGGAAAATCTAAGGTAAAACACACAACATCCATGATATATGCGCTCATATAGAATGGGGGGAAAAATTGGAAGAAATGAATCGATTTTTCCTATATTCTAAAATCTAAGTGGAAATGTTAGTAGAAAGAATATTTCCCCAATCCATAACATAGGACTCTCCATATAATTCCATGAGAGGGACCTATTATACCGAAAATCAAGTAGTTTCAGGTTAACAAAAAATCCTAGACATCATCGCAAAGACATAACAATAGGGATTTGCAAGGGATTTAGTAGAGTACATACCATTTTCGTCATTCTTATGCTTGTTGGGATTGCTTCAGCATTGCTTGATTGGCTTCGATTTGAGCTCATTTTATTTAGTGAACTGTGCAAGAAATTACTTATCATAGACCTTCTCCCGATCTGGGATATGGTACATCAACTTCAGATCTTCAGCTTTCAAGGAACCAATGATTGTTCCTCTGCCAGTAAGAAATGTCTTATCCCCAATATTGAGATTACCAATGATCCATCTAACCATATCAATGTATGGTAATATTTTAGGTTGCGCAGAAATTCGATGTAAGTGTTGAATATTGCAACAAGAAATAATGAAGGAGGCATCTTGAAACATCATCCTTGATCCTAGTTGGAAAATAATCACCTAAACTGGGTGGGGCCCACACAGGCTATTTTTAGGTGTATGTCTATTTTTAGACATGGTGAGCATATTCTATATGTAGCAGGAGGCTATTTGTAGATGGTTGGTCAAATGTGAAAAATAGATGAGATTCTATTTTTAGAAGATTTGGCAAAGTCTATTTATAGATCGTTGATCTAAAAATAGATCCATGTCGATTATTATTAGCTCTTAATAAATTCAGACTCTAAATATCAACTTATTCTCTTGGAGCACTTTATTTCAGTGAACAGATTTGTAAAATCAGTGGGCTGAAGGAATTACATAATTCCTAAGGGTTTACTGGAGTTCATGCATGGAGGACTCAGTTAGAACTGAAGTGGCAAAGTTATGACAGAGTTGGAAGAGTAGTTCATGGAGTTGTGTTCAGTTTAACTCAGTTAGACTCAGTTGAGCTAGTTGTATCTAATCTAAATAAATGATACACTAGTGAGAGTGGAGTGAATTAATTAGTTAATTAATTCACAAATAATAACTCATTAATCAACTGAACAATACAGCAGTTAACTACAGTGCATGGCAGTTTCAGTGGAGACCCAGTGGAGAGATAGGTGAAAGGGCAAGATGGACTATCTGTTGTGACTACTAGTGATGCATGGATTGCATCTACATATACATTGGAGTTTCCAATTATAATAACGTAGTACAGGAGAGTGGGATTGCATCAAATTGGTCTTTGTAATCAACTTGGATTGCGCGGTGGAGGAAGACTAGCAGGAGGGCAAAGATTGGTGCATGGATTTGCAAGATTGTTCTTGACTAGTGTGTGACGATTGTATTGTACTGAGAGCTTGATGTAATAATATTTGTATGAGGATTGTTACATGATATCCATGATACATAATATATGATAGTTGGGTTTTTTAGCTTCAGTCTTTCCTGTTAAACAACTGTTTTATGTGTGTTTTTATTGCTTCATGTGTTTTGCAATTGTTGATTAAATTTCCAGAAGAATTATAGTAGAAGGATTCTGTATTTAGAAAGAAGATAAATATTGTTAGATAAGGAGGGACTGGATATATACATGCATATTTTATATAATTTCTACATGTTTTGAGAGCTACGTTATAAATTTTCTACATGGAATGAGAGCAAGGATTTTTGGGCGCGCGAGTTTGCAGAGAGTATCTGAAATTTTTTGTGAAATAATTTTAGAAATAAATAGCATATTTGGATTCCTTGTGAAAAAATACCCAAATTGAAAAAACATATTGGTCGAATTAGAGCTCGAATGAGGGAGATATCATTGATTTAAAATCAGCTCTTTTGTTAGAAAATTTTGCGACGGTGGGACAATTGCAATGTGTGCGAGCCAAGAATCTACAATGCATGCAAAGATTTGAGAAGAAAATAAAAGTTTAGTGACTTGGTGGTTGAGAGGGAGCCTCTCAACATGCAGCCTGAGAAGTAGTCTCAAAAGGTTGTGGAGCAGCCACAACTAGAGATGAAGAAGAATCTTTATAGATTTGAAGTAGATGGGATTTCTACAGAGCTTCATACTGCTAGGAAGTGTGAGAAAGCCATGCAATTGAAGCTTGAGAGGAAGCAGGATTTTCATGAAGGTAAGAGTGAACCTCGAGATGTGGAGCAGCACAAGATGAGGATCATGGAGTGGGAGCAACCACTCATGCAGAGAAATTTCGTGCCAGATGGGCAGAGGGAGTGCATGCAGTTATGCCACCAGGTGAGAGGTGGGGTGACATGCATGAGTAATCACAAGAATAGATTTCTGGACAGGATTAATTGAGATGGTGTGGATCTCATGAATTGAACCTGGCTACAAGGAGCCCATAGAGCAGCAGTAGCATGATCAGGTTGATTGATGCAGGCATATCAAAGTGATAATGTCAGATACTAGAGCACGGTTCAGAGTTGACAGCAAGTGCAGAGTGCATGGGTGCAGAGTTCAATAGTGTAGTGGTTCCTGAAGACATGTGAAGTAATTAAGCAGAATTCAAAGACTTTGATGATAGATGCATTATATTGATTGAGTTTTTTGGAGGCTTTCAATTTCGAAAGTGTTGTAGCAAGAGTTGCAGAGTAGCTGCATGGAATTGCAGGGCGTCTGTAAAGGTTGCAAGGCGAATGCATGAAGTTGCATGTCGCATGCAAAGATATTCCTTTCTTGTTGAGAGGGGGTGTTGAATATTGCAACAAGAAACAGTAAAGGAGGCATCTTGAAACATCATCCTTGATCCTAGTTGGAAAATAATCACCTAAACTAGGTGGGGCCCACATAGGCTATTTTTAGGTGTATGTCTATTTTTAGACATGGTGAGCATATTCTATATGTAGTAGGAGGCTATTTGTAGATGGTTTGTCAAATGTGAAAAATAGATGAGATTCTATTTTTAGAAGATTGGGCGATGTCTATTTATAGATCATTGATCTAAAAATAGATGCATGTCGATTATTATTAGCTCTTAATAATAATCAAACTCTAAATATCAATTTATTCTCTTGGAGCACTTTATTTCAGTGAACAGATTTGTAAAATTAGTGGGCTAAAGGAATTACGCAATTCCTAAGGGTTTACTGGAGTTCATGCATGGAGGACTCAGTTAGAACTAAAGTGGAAAAGTTATGACAGAGCTGGAAGAGTAGTTCATGGAGTTGTATTCAGTTTAACTTAGTTAGACTCAGTTGAGCTAGTTGTATCTAATCTAACTAAATGATACACTAGTGAGAGTGGAGTGAATTAATTAGTTAATTAATTCAAAAATAATAACTCATTAATCAACTAAACAATACAGTAGTTAACTACAGTGCATGCCACTTTTAGTGGAGACCCAGTGGAGAGATAAGTGAAAGGGCAAGATGGAATATCCGTTGTGACTACTAGTGATGCATGGATTGCATCTACATATACATTAGAGTTGCTAATGATAATCGCGCAGTCAAGGAGAGTGGGATTGCATCGAATTTTTCTTTGTAATCAACTTGGATTTTTATAAATTATATAAATGATATGTTATACATTTGAGATTCTCCTAATCACACACTATTTTTCTTCATGCACAATACAGAATCTCTTCTACCATTGATCATTAATTGCGGAAATAAAATCAATTGCATGCACAGATTAAAACCATAAACATTCACACATATGAACACATTATTTTATGGGAAAGCTTAAAGCTGAAAAACCCCAACTATCTGTATATTATATGTCATAGAGATCATGTAACAATCATCATACAAAGCTCCTCACAAGCTCTCAATACAATCTCCAATTACTACACACTAATCAGGTCTGATCTAGCAAATATCATGCTCCAATCTCTGCCACCTTCTAGCCTGCCTCTATTGTGCAATAACTACTGAAGAATGGCTCTGAATGAACTCAAATTGGTCCATCCTTGCTCACAAAATCCTCATTGTCATCTCCAACCACTGTGTGTTGAAAATCATGCAACACTATAGTCACAACTGATAGTCACACTGCTCTTTAACCTACCTCTTCACTAGTCTCCACTGAAACTGTCCATGCACTGTAGTTAACTGATGTATTCTTTAGTTGATTAATGAGTTAATAATTAGTGAATTAATTAATAATTAATTTACACCACTCTCACTAGTGTATCAATCAGTTAGACTAGATACAACTAGCTCAACTATGTTTAACTCAGTTAAACTGAACACAACTCCACCAACTACCTCAATAAGTCCACCAAACTCTGTCACATGAGTTCTAACTAAAGTCTCCATGCAATAGCTCCACTTAACCCTCAAAAATAGCATAATTCCTTCTGTCAGCTCCTATGCCACATATGTGCACTTAACTAAAGTGCTCCAAGAGAATAAGATAATGTTTATAGTCCAAATATTATTAAGAGATAATAATATTCGACATATCTATTTTTAGACTGGAAATCTAAAAATAGATTCCGCCCAATATGTTTAGAAATAGAAATCCATCTATTTCTCCAACTTGACCAACCATCCACAAATAGCATCCTGGAACTCATAGAATATGATCGACATGTCTAAAAATAGACTTGCGCCAAAAATAGCCTGCGGACCCACTTAGTGAAGGTGACTCTTTTCACTAAGCTCATCATCTTGTTGCAATCTCAACAGGATTGCGCAGTGGAGGCAGGCTATCAGGAGGGCAAAGATCGATGCATTGATTTGCAAGATTGTTCCTGATTAGTGTGTGACAATTGTATTGTACTGAGAGCTTGATGTACTAAGCTTTGTACGAGGATTGTTACATGATATCCATGATACATAATATATGATAGTTGGGGTTTTTAGCTTCAGGATTTCCTGTTAAACAACTATGTTATGTGTGCTTTTATTGCTTCATGTGTTTTGCAATTGTTGATTAAATTTCTGCAAGAATTATAGTAGAAGGATTCTGTATTTAGCAAGAAGATAAATATTGTTAGATAAGGAGAGTCTGGATATATACATGCATATTGTATATAATTTCTATAGTAAGAAATAATTAAATACTTCTTCAATTGTAGCTTTGAAGGAATCGAGAGCATCAACAGTTGATTTTCTTTGCCCTTTGTGGGGCTTTTCATCTTTGAGCAGCTTGTACATAGATTCCCACAAGGAGGATCCACTTTCTGGACCGCACATAGTATTTGTAAACAAAGGAAGCATCTCCGTTCTCTCAATTGTAGTGGGTGCATGGTTTATATGGGCCAAATTCTTCTTAGATTTCTTAATAGCTTTAGACATCTTAGGGGAATTATGCTTATTTAGACTCGCCTACAAATAAATGAGAAAGAATAAGCGAAAAGAGGGAACTTTTGGTTTTACAAATGCACAAGTACCATAGAAAATAGAAACATTTAAACATATGAGACTTCACACGTTTATAAGATATGAATTGAATGATTTTTATAGTAAAAATATTATGGAGGTATGGATGAAAAAACCATTAATTTATGACATTAATGGTTGATATGGTTTGTTGTGCTCATATAATCATTTTTTCATTAAAACCAGATCTTTCGCGTCACAACATTGCTCGTGTGAAAATATTCATTTAATACCAATCTGTAATATTCCAAAATTTTAGCCTCCAAGCTAAATGGAATATTAGAGTTTTTTTATCACTAGGTAGTGTTGAAGCCCCAAAAATCGAGTCTACAACAAGGGGGATACCCACCCAGTCCGGACCATGGTTAGCAGCTCCTTTTCCGTTTGGTGTAGTGGGTCCGACTAGGATAATGGGACCAGTTTCCCAATGTGTATGTGTGTGTTGAGAATAGATATTTCCTTTCTAAAAAGGTTCTTAAGTGAAATGCTTTCATTCTATTTCTAATCTAATCTAATCATATGCCAATTTTATTCTAATTTAAACAGAAATATCTAATTCTAAAATAAACCCGGGATAAAATCTTGTTTATGCGATCTAAAATGATTTCGAATAACAATTGATAATAAAGATCATTCAACTATTAAAAGAAAAGAATTCAATAAGAATAAACCACTTCATATAAAAAGTTAGATGAAACAGTTGTGAAAAACATATTGCATAATAAGCTATTCATACATTAAGCATAAATAAATAATTATCACCGTACAAAAGTGCCAAATGATAACTTAAGCATTCAAGCATCAATATATAAATAAATGAACATAAATATCACTTTTTAACACAAAAGAAAAATAGTTAAGAGATAAAAGTACCATTTGTAACTAGTTCTACTCATGAGCTAGAAGTAATAATGACTTATATCTTCTTAATCCAACATCTACTAAGAGTACAGAAATGCAACATCAGTAGCAGATAGTAGACACATATATCAATAAATCTCATTCCATTCATTCATCAAAACCTCCTCTGAGGGTGCAGAAGTGCATGTTCTGAGGATAAGTTTTTGACAAATTTCAGGACCCTTCTCTAAATGCATGAGAAGGGTTTAAATACTACTAATTAAATCTAATTATAGTTTATTACAAAAAATTTAGGATTCGATTTAAATGACCATCCTTTTTCTAGGCAAAAATAAATTAAAACTAACACTAAATCTAAAACTTAAATTAACAACTAACTACTTATGAATTTGATCTTTGAATTTGCAAGCATACAACATTGATTTGAGAAGAGGGGGTTGGCCGACTTCAGATTTTAATTGTCCCGAAAAGATGGAATCATCAAGTGTTGGCGTGATCTTCTCAGCAGAATTAATGATGCAATTAAGAGTACTGCATTGACTGTGTGGTTTTACTAGACATGTCCAGTAAGAATCCCAGTTTAACTTTGTCAATCCTTGAATTGATTTTGCCTTCTCCTCAACTTTCTGTTTCCACTCTGTTTGCAATTGCTGTGCTTATGGTAGGTATCCCGGAATGGTTTTTGAAATTAAATTAACCTTGTGAAAATTTTCATTTACACAATCAGTAATGTTGCTCGCTGCTATAGCTGCTTCCTCTGCTGCTTTTTCTGCCTCTCTGATCTGTGCATCCCATTTATTGAAGAGCATTTCTTTATGAATGTCATTGATGATTGGTGCTCGTACTCTTTTTCCTTCCTCTGTCTTTTGCCATGCCAAATAATTAGTAACTCTTTCATTAGTTAAATCATAATCATGTCGTAATTCTACCACATGATTAGTGATTTTATCACTTTCTTGACAAAAAGAGTTCCACTGCGAAATTTTTTGGCATAATATATCTTGTTGCAGCAGTTCATTATTCAAAGAAATAGACTCTGAGATAAAATCTGTAAGCTTGGGGTCATCTTTATGCATTTCTTGGATATTCTGTATTTGTTTCTCTTTTTCAGCCAAGCTTTTCTGATATCCGATCTGCATTTCCTGAAACTCTTGATGTAGTTTTTCAAATTGTATCTATGCTTCATTGTTAACATGAGCTTGTTGTAATTGTTGTTGCAGAACTTGTATTTGGTCTTCTTTTTCATTCAATAATAGTCATACCTCAGATGCTTTATCAATAGTTACGGAGGCATAAGCTCCTGTAATTTCAGATAATTTAGTAAGATTTTCAGTCGGATCCGTAGTAGGATATTTCCATAAAACATCCATTTATTCTGCATCAGTAGAGAGCGCACTTTCTAATTTTCTCTTCTTTCTTTGCTTCCTTACTACTGCTTTATATTGTGGGCTATAAAATATATCTAGAGGAGGAATTTCCTCTATTTTAAGTACAAGCTCGGCAGAGGGAGTAATGGGTATATGTTATATTTCTGTGACATTTCCACTTATTTCTATAACCAAACCTTTTGCTGTCTGTACAGGAGTTTGTATGTTCTGTCCTTCAACATTAATCAAATCATTAAACGTTTCCCATTCTTTATCTAACTGAGTGTTGATGGATGGTTGTTGTACATTGAGAGGTGGAAGATTCAATTGTGGAGTGGTTGAAGTCTGTTGTTGTGAGAGCTCTTTTGATTGAGCTGTATCTTTCACCGAGCCTTCACTTTTATCCTGATCAGATTTTTTAGAATGTTCAGAAATTTCTTTGTCAAACTATGACTTAGACCTCTCTGAATCTGAGCTACCACTGAGACTGACACTAGGAGTTGGTTCCCTTGCGGGTTCCAAGCGTAAATTATCCAAAGGAACAGTGGTCAATCTTCTTTCTCTGTATATTTTAAACTCTTTAAATTCTTCTGGGGAGAACCGTGTTTGAGCTAAATGCAAAATTTCTTTAAATGAACATTTTTCTTGAAACATATCATCAAAAATATTTTCTTCTCCATAAAATACTCTTACTTTAACTGCAGTGGTGAAATCCTTGACAACATCATATGGGTCGAATAGCCTTTTCGGAAACTTAAACAATTGTAAACATGTAATATTGTTTACTTCCTTAAATGCATGACCAACATCAAATAATGAAAATGCTCCGCAGGAAATTGTGGCCAGATGGCCTTCTTTTTATCCTTTAATTCTTTTGTCAAACCTCCCTCTCCACAGGTTTGATATGCAATTTCCCGAACTATAATTTTGTCTAGAACATGAGGAGAAGCAAAGCTTCCAAAAACCCTCACATAGGTAAACAATTCTTCTCCAAACCATCTTGCGACAGGGAGAATGTCTACTTCTCCTTCAGGGGAGAACCTTGGAGCATCCTTATTATACAACACTCTGTACAGAGGAAACATTATGCCATGGAAAATTTTATAAAAATGAGGAATAAAATTTGATTCCCATAACTCTTTGTGATTGACATGAATGGGCAAGGGATCTTGAATTGTCCATTGCAAACCCATTAAACGGAACTTAGAAACAAAGCAAATTGAATCCATAACATACGCAGATAGATAAAAAGGAGGATAAATCCTCTGAGAGACACTTTGTTTAGACCGGTAATTGAAAATAGCCGTGGCTAAATTATCAGACAATATTTTAGCCCAGTCCACAATGGTAGTGTTAACAGCAGTATTCAATAAGGGAAGCCATTCAGCAAAAAACTTATTAATGTCACGCTTTCCAAAAAGCCTACATAACATAGCAACATCAAAACAATATGGAGAGGTGAGTGAACCCGTACTGTACATACCGTGCTTATCTTTCTTCAGTGTATCATCTCTTCTGGACCATTCCTTGGTGCATTCCGCTAAGTTTGCATTTTCCTTGGCAAATTTCTCCATAAATTGTTTGTTGTAAGTTTCCTGAGGTTCCGACAAATGATACATAAGCCTCAAATCTTCTGGAGTAAACAACCCGATGAGCTCTTGACCTTGAGTTCTAAATTGCCTGTCCGTAATATCAGTGCTATCCAGCACCCATTTGACCATGTCTGTATATGAAAGAATTCTAGGTCTTGCTGCTATCCGATGCAAAAACGAACAAGCCAGCTCTGTAAGAGAGGCTTCAGAAGAATTACTTGAGCCCACAGTAGCTGCAACATCCATTACTCTTGGGTTTTCTTCTTCAAGCAAATTAAACATACCTTCCCAAGTGGTGATACCAACATCCTTGTTACAAGCAGTGTCTGCGTATAAGGAAGCCATCTCTTTACTTTCAAAACTCGAAGCCTTCTCTTTCCTTCCCATAATGCTCTGAATATCGCTTTGTATAGTCTTCGGTTCTTCGCGCCTGCAGTTTTAGGAATTAAGTGAGAATAATGATATGAGAAAGGTGACGGGATAGTTTTAAATGTTGAAGGCATATGAAATATATTATTTAAATGTGAAATAACCTTTCAATCAGAACAAAATCCTTTTTCATTAATAATTGACAATCCATCCATTAACTTGACATCAAAGCGCATAACGGGTCTCGATTTACGGAAAGATTTTCTTCGTAAAACGAGCTTTAAGAACCTACGATAATGCGATCTGCGATTTGCTTTGCAATATCGCAAAATGACAATATCGCAAATCGCAACTTTTGCAAATCACAACTTTCGCAAATCGCAATCAGTAACATCACGAAATCACAATATCGCGGCATCGCAATATCGTGAAATCGTAATATCGCAAAATATAACATATGAAAAATATTCGTTAATATATTTTCTGCGATATGCGATTTGCGATAAATATTTTAATGCATAGTTTTTGGATCACGCTATCGCAATTTAGAAGATTCTGCCTTGCAAAGGATATCATGTTACTTTTTTGCGATGTATGCAATATTTTCTTCAAAGAAAAGGTTTTATTCTAATCTATCATAAACTTAAATCTATTTTAAAGATTTTCAAAAAAAATTCTTAAGCTAATGATAGTAAGTTTTATTGAAAATGAAAACAAACAACAATAAAATTTTTGGATTTTTAAACTAAGTGTCCCCACTTATTTAGTATTATTACTAATACCAAATAAGAAGGGGGGTTGTTGCTGGCCACAACAATTAGTGATTCACTTGGAAGAACCAGTTATCTGTGCTTTTCTTTTGAATTTTCTAAACTTTTCAAAACAGAAAATTTTCTAGAAAATCAAACTTTATTATAAAAAGACAAAGTACATTATGCTTTAATCTATGAATGATATTTCATTTCTTCTATGATCAACTTTGACTATTCACTTCTTCAAGCTATTCCTTGTATCTATATCAGTTATTACTTGGTTTTTCAAAAAGATAAAAACAAAAGGCTTCTCTGTAAATCAGTTTTAAATATGCTCATTTGTCGTAGGTAGAGCCACTGCTGCCAGCAAGCGTCTATAGCCTCGACAGGGTTACCTATTACCCAACAATGATCCTATGTCCCACTTATAGAAATATACAATTTTCAAAGAGAAATCCATATTCACACTTATTTGCTTTTATTTTCTTTTTTATCCTTTAAGAACAATGTCTTGGTTTGGTAGCCAATTTATGACAGTGCCATTCACTTGATTTATAACTTTGCTGAACAAGCTGGCTTGTGATGAGACCCCTTGCCTTTCGATTGCAATAATCTTGAGTCATTGCCCTATTGTGGTATGCAGTATTGGAAAATTCAGCAAGCTATAATATCTATGATCATGATAAGTTGGCTCGTGATGAGACCTCTTATTCTTTAAGATAAAGTGTATCATTGGATTATTCCCTGAACTTTGTAATTTTCTAGGTGGGGAGGAAATCATTGTTTCCTTAAGATAGCTCTAGACGACAATAATAGAGTGTTTTTGGAAAGAAATTTTCTACAGATAATCTTTGTTTTATTATTGCTACCTTTCATTGGACTGATATAAAACAATCTTTCACCAAAATTTTCTTTTCATCAAAATTTTCAAAGTTGAAACTAATATCATTTCTAGATTTAAAACTTTTAACTATATCTTTGAATAAGAATGATCAATATTCTAAAAAGACTTCTATTTATATAAGTGAAGAAATAAAATCTAAAAAAGAGGAATTTTATCTTTTTCATGAATTCCAAATGTAACCATTAACAACTGGTTTTATTATGAAAAATATAGATAACTAATCTACAAAATAGAAGAATAATCTCCTATGGAAAATAATTTTTAAGGATCTGTCCATTAACAGTAAAGACTCTCTTTTCCCTGTTAAATCCTGTAACATAAAAGTCGATGGACCTATGATCTCTGCAATTTGAAAAGGACCAAGCCACATTCGTTGAAATTTCGTATGTTTTCCTTTCTCCTCATGAGCCTTGTCCCATTTTAAAACTAGATCTCCTATCTGAAAGTATTTTTTGGTTATCATGTTTGAATCAAAAGAAGCTTTAACTAATGCTTGATGATGAGCATAAGTTACTTTGGCCTTTTCTCGTTGTTCTTCTAACGTAATTATTTCCATCTGCCTTAATTGTAAAGAAGAAGTTGGTTCTTCATCAATATATTGGACTAAGGCTAAAGAAGGGATTGTTAGATGAGTTGGAAGAACCACTTCTCTCCGATAAACTAAATTAAAGGGATAAGTGCCAATAGAAGCCTTCTGCATTATTCGATCTGCCCATAAAGCATATATTAAAGATTTATGCCAATTTTTATGATTTTGATCAATGGTTTGCTTAATGATTCTGATTAAATTTTTATTTGTGGATTCAGCTAACCCATTTCCTTGTGGATAATAATTGGCAGAATATTTAAGTTTAAAACCTCTCTTGAGTGCAAATTCAGTCATAGCATTACCAAAAAAATACGATGCATTATCAAACATTAAAGCAGAAGGTAAACCAAACCTGGTGATTATGAACTGATCTATAAAATCGATGATATGCTTAGCATTAGCAGTCTTGGGAGGGAATGCTTCTACCCATTTCATAAAATAATCAGTTGCTGTAATGATATACCTATGTTGTTTAGAAGAGTGAGGAACGATATCACCTATTATGTCCAATCCCCATTAATCAAAAGGCTGCTCAATGTTGACTGGTTGTAATGGTAATGATGGTTTCTTTTGTCTTCCGGCTGCAGTTTGACAAATTTGACATTTCCTTGTATAGTTATGTGAATCTTTAAATAGTGTGGGCCAGTAATAGCCTGCACGGAGGATCTTATGTGCAGTAGCATCTCCAACATAATTTCCACCTGCTAGCCCATCATGAAGTTCCTGCAATACTTTTTCAGCTTCAGATTTCTCCAGACATCTAAGAAGAACATAATCATAATTCATCTTAGAAATAACATCATTCACAAGCTGATATTGTTTAGCCTTCAACCTTAAAGCTCTTTTCTTGGTGTGATCGAGATTTGGAGGAGCATATCCATTCTTCAGATAAAATATGATATCATCATATAATGATTCAACATCGTTTAGGCTTACCTCATATTTTTGTATCTCTTCAGATGGTTTTTTAGAAATAAGCGATGCTCCAGCTAGGATTTTGCAAAAACCTTGACCTCTTACAATATTTGCTGGTTTGATTTCTAAATCATATTCTTGTAAGGTAGTAACCCAATTGGCTCTTTTCTCACCCACATCTCTTTGGACTAAAAGATTTCTTACCACTGGAAATGGTACTATGATTTTTGTATGGGTTTTGAGTAAAAAGGGTCTGAAATATTTAACTGCTTTGAAAACAGCGTAAGCTTGTTTCTCCACATCTGAATAATTCAATTCAGCTCCCTGTAAATTTGAACTGAAAATAGCAATTGGAGCTTCTTCTTTGTCTTGATTTGCTTGAGTGAGTATCGCAGCATAAGATTTATCAGAGGCAAATGTATACAAAATAAAAGGATCGGAAAAATTTGGAGTTGCTAAAAATGGAGCATTAATAATTGCTTGTTTGATTAGATTGAATGCCTCATATTCATCTTTACCCCATTTGAAGTTTGAATTCTTTTTAATCATTGCTTGCAAGGGTGATACAATTCTTGAAAAATCTGGCACAAATCTCTTTACAAAATTAATCTGGCCAAGAAAAGATTGCATAGCTTTTTTGTTGTGAGGTAAAGATATTTCAGAAATTTCCTTGATTCTATCAGGATCAATATGAATTCCCGATTTTGATAGTATGAATCCAAGAAGTTTTCCTTCACTTAATGCAAAAAAGTAATTTTTCGAATTAAGTGAAATTCCATACCTTTGACAACGTTGGAAGATCTGCTTCAAATCTTTAAGATGATTGCTTCGTTTTTTGGAATATACAGTTATATCACCCAAGTAAATTACCATTGATTTTTTAACTAATCCCTTGAAAGCAATGTCCATGGCTCTCTGAAATGTGGCACCAGCGTTGATCAAACCAAAAGGCATCTTTTGATATGCGTAAGTGCCCCATTTGGTTCTAAATGTAGTTTTCAATTGATCATCAGGATGAACCAATACTTGATTGTAGCCAGAAAAACCATCTAAGAAAGACATTAATTCTGATCCTGCAACTGCCTGTAATATTTGCTCCATAGGAGGCAAAGGAAAATTATCTTTTTGGCAGGCTTTATTAAGGTTGCGAAAGTTAATGCAAATTCTAATATCTCCGTTCTTTTTTCTAACAGGAACCATATTGAAAACCCATTTAGAATGTCAAACGGGAAAAATAATTTTGGCTTTTAATAACTTATTAAGTTCAGATTTGATTTGATTTTCTAGATTGGGATGGATCTTTCTCAAATTTTGTTGGACATGTTTTTCATCATTTATCATTGGGATAGTATGTTGAATGAAATATTTGTAATAAGTTTTGAGTTCATCATAGTTCCAAGCAAAGACACTTTTATATTGTTTCAAAAGACGAACATATGCTAATTTTTCTTCAGGAGCTAGGCCAATGCCTAGGTTGATATTCTGTGGTTTGGCATCAGTTCCTAGATTTACTAATTCATAATTCAAAGTTGAACTTTGTAGTTTTGAATTGGTAGATCTTTTAAATCGATCTTTTAAATCATAAAGGTCTTCTAACTTGACTACTGACTTTGGCATAGCATTATTGGTGTTATCTTGGAGAAATTATCTGTCATGTTGGTCTTCATCAATTATCTGATTGGTGTAAGATCCTTCAGATGTGAGAAAATTTACAATATCAGGATCATCATTGAAAATCCTCCAATTGGTAACATTATCATGAATCGAGGGTCTAAAGATTAATTCGATTGAAAATCGATCATGACTAAAGTCTTCTGCAGGAATGAGCTTGGAGGCTACATTAGCTAGGAGGTCTGAACTAGCATTCTGAATTCTAGGAATTGATGAAATATTAAATGCTATAAAATGTTTAGTCAGATCTTGGACTAAAGATTGATAATGCTTTAAATGACCCGATAAACAATGTATAGTATTGCGTACCTGTTTGATTACAATCTCTGAATCTATGAAAACTTGTAGATATTTGATGTCTAATCCGATTGCTTTATATAGTCCTTGGACTAAAGCCTCGTATTCTGCGGTGTTATTAATGTAATCGAATTCGAGTCTGCAAGTTAGCATAATTTTGTTTCCCTCTGCACTAACTAATACACATCCTACTCCTGCTCCTTCATTAGACTTAGAACCATCAAAAAATAATTTCCAAAATAAAGATTTATTTACAGGAGTATCTACAAAATTAATACATTTAGAACTATCTGTTTGAGAAAAAATTTCTATTTGAGATAAAACAGAATGTTCTAAATAAGGTGAAGTATGAGCATTGAAATTTCCTAAGAAAGAATCAACTAAGTAATTTCCAATGATATTACTGCTGTATGCAACGGGTTCATTCTCTCCTTCAAGTTCTGTTACTATGTATTTCTGATGTTTTTCTCGTTCAACCTTTATCTGATTTGGTTTACCATTGTAAGGAAGCCACATATGAGACCAATCAGTTGCAAAATATCCATGAAGTTTCTCTGACCAATCTCTGCTAAGAATTAAGCGATAAAATTCTGGAATATCTGCAACTAAAATATCAATAACTTGACATACCTTTGGATTCGATGAGAGCCTTATGGTAACCTAATTTAATTCGTCAATCACTTCAACTTGTGATCGATCTAACTGGACTATTCGCACAACAGATTTTTGTGGTTGAATGTTCAACTTTGCACATATTGATTTTGGTAGAATATTAGATGAAGCTCCAGAATCCACTAAACAATTATGAAAATTTTTATTGAAAACTTCATAAGTAAGAAGAAATGGAGGAGTATGAGATCTTGACCTTCCTCCAATTAAGGCGATATTTTCTAGATCAACTTTACTGATCGCATTAGCTGGAGGTCTTCCCATTTCGTTGGAAGCTTGAGAAATCATAGGATCGGGCAAAGGTTTTTCTGTTACAACATGTACTTCTTTCAAAAGTACCTTTTGTTGGTGTTTTAACTTGCTCAATTTATAAAAAGTGATGTTAGCCCTAGTCTTCTTCATGTCTTCTATGATATTATACTCCATTTCATCTGGAATAATGAGTGTTCTTGCTGGAGTTGATGAATCTGTCTGGACTGGGCTGGTTTGAATTGCTTTAGATGTCGTTTTCTTGGGTGCAACTTTATCCTTAGTCAATGAGTTTGCACTCTTTGACTTAGAAGTGGGTTGAGGAGGATCAAGTTGATTTCTGCTTCAAGTGTTAACTGGCGATGCTTCTTGATCTTCCTCATCTGGGAGTATAAAATCCCACATACCTTGTACTTCTACAACTTCTTCTTCATCAGTAGTTTCCTCTGTAGCAGTTTCTTCTTCTTCTTCTTCTGATTCAGCATTAGTAATAGCATTTGGTGGTTTTGGATCAGTTGAAGGATTTCTTCTAAAAGGTTTGAAAGACTTCTTAGAAGATGTTTCTGCCACTTGTTTTTTAATGTCAACCATTTCGTTAGACATGGTTTTGAAAACTTTCTGCAATCCTTCTAAATCAAATGGGTCTTTTGATTGTTTTTTCTTGGGATCTTCCTTAAATGTGACTTTCTTAGATTTTCATTCTTCTATCTCATTTTTCTTATCTAAAGCAATGATACGTTTCTATACCGCTATTGCGTCCTTCATGTTTTCTGCTAAAGTTGTTTTATTAGCCCTATCAACGAATATTGCTATGTTTGATGGTAAAGCAGAAATGTACCATTCACTTTGCACTTCTTCACTAGGCTTGGAAGCAGTAGGGATTTTATTTAACAATTTATTGAAACATGAATTGAAATCCTTGACAAGTTCTTTTGAATTAGCTCTAAGATTAGATAGATCATTTATCAATGTCGCTGTAGATCTGTCATCACCAAATTTAGTTAAAAATTGATCTTGAAAGATATCCCAACTAGTGATGGATCCAGATGGTAATGAAAAATACCATGATCGAGCCGCTCCTTGTAAAGTATAGGGGAAAAGTCGGACAACAGCATATTCATTAATAACTCCATTTAGATTTATGGATAGCATAAAATTGTTTATATGTTCTTCTGCTAGCATGCTTGCTTCAGGATTAAACTTAGGCGGCCATTTTTCAGGATGGCCATGGTAATTGACTCAAGGGTGCAGGAATTAAGACTACCCCTGGATTATTCCATGGCATTTGGGCCATCGCTGAACTACTAACAGAGGAAAGTGTAGAAGATGATATCCGTGATTGAGAAGATGAGGATATTAAAATTACAGATGATTGAGAAGGTGATGTGGAAGTTTCAATGGAATGAGGGACAATAGTCTGAAGTGGAGGGGTGGACAGTTGACTTCACGGTGAAGAGGTCGAGATGGATGATGATGATGAAAGAGTCTCGCTATCAAACCCTTTAGGTGATTTCCTAGCTCTCTTCCTTGTAGGTAGAGGTAACTCAGTTGGCTGAATGCCAAGCTTTTCACTCTGTAATCTGGTAAGAGGATGAGTAGGATTATATTGCGAAGTTATATTGCCTTGAGATTTATCAAATTTTTGAGGTGATATTGAAAATCGCTAAAGTTTATGAATCAAAGATTCAACTTTAGGAGGTTCAATAGCAGATTCTTCTGAAAATTCAGGGTTTGTAGCAGTGTCTGTTCTTCTTGTGACTTCTGGCTCTAGATTTAAAATTTCTGAGTGCGATGGAGAAGTCGGGGGAGATGGTGAGGGTGATTTACTCTCAGAATGGTATTTAGATTTAGATTTACTTGCCATTCATAGTTTGTGGCCCTCCTTCTAGCGCCAAATATGTTGAAGCCCTAAAAATCGGGTCTACAACAAGGGGGATACCCACCCGGTCCAGACCTTGGTTAGCAGCTTCTTTTCCGTTTGGTGTAGTGGGTCCAACTAGGGATAATGGGACCAGTTTCCCAATGTGTATGTGTGTGTTGAGAATAGATATTTCCTTTCTAAAAAGGTTCCTAAGTGAAATGCTCTTATTATATTTCTAATATAATCTAATCATATGCAAATTGTATTCTAATTTACACAGAAATATCTAATTCTAAACTAAACCCAGGATAAAATCTTGTTTATGCAATCTAAAATGATTTCAAATAACAATCGATAATAAATATCATTCAACTGTTAAAAGAAAAGAATTCAATAAGAATAAACCACTTCATATAAAAAGTTAGATGAAACGGTTGTGAAAAACATATCGCATAATAAGCTATTCATACATTAAGCATAAATAAATAATTATCACTATACAAAAGTGCCAAATGATAACTTAAGAATTCAAGCATCAATATATAAATAACTGAACATAAATATCAAGTTTTAACACAGGCAGAATAGTTAAGAGATAAAAGTACCATTTATAACTGGTTCTACACATGAGCTAGAAGTAATAATGATTTATATCTTCTTAATCAAACATCTACTAAGAGTACAGAAATGCAACATCAGTAGCAGATATTAGACACAGATATCAATAAATCTTGTTCCATTCATTCATCAAAACCTCCTCTGAGGGTGCAGAAGTGCATGTTCCGAGGATACGTTTTTGACAAATATCAGGACCCTTCTCTAAATGCATGAGAAGGGTTTAAATACTACTAATTAAATCTAATTATAGTTTATTACAAAAATTTTAGGATTCGGTTTAAATGACCGTCCTTTTTCTAGGCAAAAATAAAGTAAAACTAACACTAAATCTAAAACTTAAATTAACAACTAACTACTTATGAATTTGATCTTTGAATTTGCAAGCATCCAGCATTGATTTGAGAAGAGGGAGCTAGCCAACTTCAGATTTTAATTGTCCTGAAAAGACGGAATCAACAAGTGTTGGCGTGATCTTCTCAGCAGAATTAATGATGCAATTAAGAGTACTGCATTGACTGTGTGGTTTTACTAGACACGTCCAGTAAGAATCCCAGTTTAAATTTGTCAATCCTTGAATTGATTTTGCCTTCTCTTTAGCTTTCTATTTCCACTCTATTTGCAATTGTTGTGCTTGTGGTAGGTATCCTGGAATGGTTTCTGAAATTAAATTAACCTGGTGCAAATTTTCATTTACACAATCAGTAATGTTGCTCGCTGCTGTAGCTGCTTCCTCTGCTGCTTTTTCTGCCTCTCTGATATGTGCATCCCATTTATTGAAGAGCATTTCTTTATGAATGTCATTGATGATTGGTGCTCCTACTCTTTTTCCTTCCTCTGTCTTTTTCCATGCCAAATAATTAGTAACTCTTTCATTAGTTAAATCATAATCATGTCGTAATTCTATGACATGATTAGTGATTTTATCACTTTCTTGAAAAAAAGAGTTCCACTGTGAAATCTTTTGGCATAATATATCTTGTTGTTGCAGCAGTTGATTATTCAAAGAAATAGACTCTGAGATAAACTCTGTAAGCTTGGGGTCATCTTTATGCATTTCTTGGATATTCTGTATTTTTTTCTCTTTTTCGGCCAAGCTTTTCTGATATCCGATCTGCATTTGTTGAAACTCTTGCTGTACTTTTTCAAATTGTATCTGTGCTTCACTGTTAACATGAGCTTGTTGTAATTGTTGTTGCAGAACTTGTATTTGGTCTTATTTTTCATTCAATAATAGTCGTACCTCAGATGTTTTATCAATAGTTGTGGAGGCATAAGCTCCTGTAATTTGAGATAATTTAGTAATGTTTTCAGTCGGATCCGTAGTAGGATCTTTCCATAAAACATCCAATTGTTCTGCATCAGTAGAGAGCGCACTATCTAATTTTCTCTTCTTTCTTTGCTTCCTTACTACTACTTTATGTTGTGGGCTATAAAATATATCTAGAGGAGGAATTTCCTCTATTTTAAGTGCAAACTCGACAGAGGGAGTAATGGGTATATGTTCTGTTTCTGTGAAATTTCCACTTATTTCTGTAACCAAACCTTTTGTTGTCTGTACAGGAGTTTGTATGTTCTATCCTTCAACATTAATCAAATCATTAAACGTTTCCCATTATTTATCTAACTGAGTGTTGATGGATGGTTGCTGTAAATTGAGAGGTGGAAGATTCAATTGTGGAGTGGTTGAAGTCTGTTGTTGTGAGAGCTCTTTTGATTGAGCTATATCTTTCACTGAGCCTTCACTTTTATCCTGATCAGATTTTTTAGAATGTTCAGAAATTTCTTTGTCAAACTTTGACTTAGACCTCTCTGAATCTGAACTGCCACTGAGACTGACACTAGGATTTGGTTCCCTTGCGAGTTCTAAGCGCAAATTATCCAAAGGAATAGTGGTCAATCTTCTTTCTCTGTATATTTTAAACTCTTGAAATTCTTCTGGGGAGAACTGTGTTTGAGCTAAATGAAAAATTTCTTTAAATGAACATTTTTCTTGAAACATATCATCAAAATATCTTCTTCTCCAGAAAATACTCTTACTTTGACTGTAGTGATGAAATCCTTGACAACATCATATGGGTCGAATAGCCTTTTCGGAAACTTAAACAATTGTAAACATGTAATATTGCTTACTTCCTTAAATTCATGACCAACATCAAATAATGAAAATGCTCCACAGGAAATAGGAAATTGTGGCCAGATGGCCTTCTTTTTATCCTTTAATTCTTTTGTCAAACCTCCCTCTCCACAGGTTTGATATGCAATTTCTCGAGTTATAAGTTTGTCCGGAACATACAAGGGTAGAACATGAGGAGAAGAAAAGCTTCCAAAAACCCTCACATAGGTAAAAAATTCTTCTCCAAACCATCTTGCGACAGGGAGAATGTCTACTTCTGCTTCAGGGGAGAACCTTGGAGCATCCTTATTATACAACACTCTGTACAGAGGCAACATTATGCCATGGAAAATTTTGTAAAAATGAGGAATAAACTTTGATTCCCACAACTCTTTGTGATAGACATGAATGGGCAAGGGATCCTGAATTTTCCATTGCCAACCCATTAAAGGGAACTTAGAAACAAAGTAGATTGAATCCATAACATAGGTAGATAGATAAAAAAGAGGATAAATCCTCTGAGATACACTTCTTTTAGACCGGTAATTGAAAATAGCCGTGGTTAAATTATCAGACAATATTTTAGCCCAGTCCATAATGGTAGCGTTAACAGCAGCATTCAATAAGGGAAGCCATTCAGGAAAAAACTTATGAATGTCAGGCTTTCCAAAAAGCCTACATAACATAGCAGCAGCAAAACAATATGGAGAGGTGAGTGAACCAGTACTTTACATACCGTGCTTATCTTTCTTCAGTGGTTCATCTCTTTTGGACCATTCCTTGGTGCATTCCGCTAAGTTTGCATTTTCCTTGGCAAATTTCTCCATAAATTGTTTGTTGTAAGTTGCCTGAGGTTCCGGAAAATGATACATAAGCCTCAAATCTTCTGGAGTAAACGACCCGATGAGCTCTTGACCTTGAGTTCTAAATTTCCTGTCCGTAATATCAGTGCTATCCAACACCCATTTGACCATGTCTGTATATGGAAGAATTCTAGGTCTTGCTGCTATTCGGTGCAAAAACGAACAAGCCAGCTCTGTAAGAGAGGCTTCAGAAAAATTACTTGAGCCCGTAGTAGCCGCAACATCCATTACTCTTAGGTTTTCTTCTTCAAGAAAATTAAACATACCTTCCCAAGTGGTGATACCAGCATCCTTGTTACAAGCAGTGTCTATGTATAAGGAAGCCATCTCTTTACTTTCAGAACTCGGAGCCTTCTCTTTCCTTCCCATAATGCTCTGAATATCGCTTTGTATAGTCTTATGTTCTTTCCGCCTGAAATTTTAGGAATTAAGTGAGAATAATGATATGAGAAAGGTGACGGGATACTTTTAAATGCTAAAGACGTATGAAATATATTATTTAAACGTGAAATAACCTTTCAATAAAAACAAAATCATTTTTCATTAATAATTGACAATCCATCCATTAACTTGACATTAAGGCGCATAATGGGTCTCGATTTACGGAAAAAATTTCTTCTTACAACGAGCTTTAAGAACCTTCGATAATGCGATCTGCGATTTGCTTTGCAATATCACAAATTCGCAACATCGCAAATCGCAACTTTCGCAAATCGCAATCAGTAACATCGCGAAATCGCAATATCACGGCATCGCAATATCACGAAATCGCAATATCGCAAAATATAACATATGAAAAATATCCGTTAATATATTTTCTCGATATGCGATTTGCGATAAATATTTTAATGCATAGTTTTTGGATCATGCTATCGCAATTTAGAAGATTCTGCCTTGTAAAGGATATCATGTTACTTTTTTGTGATGTATGCGATATTTTATTCAAAGAAAAGGTTTTATTCTAATCTACCATAAACTTAAATCTATTTTAAAGATTTTCAAAAAAAAATTCTTAAGCTAATGATAGTAAGTTTTATTGAAAATGAAAACAAACAACAATAAATTTTTTGGATTTTTAAACTAAGCATCCCCACTTATTTAGTATTATTACTAATACCAAATAAGAAGGGGGGTTGTTGTTGGCCACAATAGGTAGGTGAATAACTGGGTAGGGAGGCTCATTAACCTCTTTAGAAGGATCAATAACACTTCTAATGTGAAAGGAGTTAGAACAAGCAGCTCAATTGAGCACCCTTGGGTGTGAACAGAGATGGGATCATGTTGATTCAGTTAACTTTGACCAAGTCAACAAAGTTGCCTAGATACATTGAACTTCCTTGATGGACAACACAGTTTTCATGGAGGACAAATTGCATGAGCTTGATGGCACATGTGGATGGGACCCAATGTGGAGAGGTTCACTTGCTATATATGGAGTGGATGGGAGCCTTTGTTATTCATGCTTTGTATTTGATATTTTTATCTTGTTTGTTTAGACTTGGCTTCCTCTTGTTGTTTAGCAGGGTTACAGTGCTCTACATCCAGGCTTAAGGCCAAGCACCATTCTTCAGTCCTAGCGTTATTTTTATAGCAGAATATTGCTGAGTTGCAAGGTGTTGCAGTGGAGGTTTGTTAACACCACTTCCGAGTCTGTTTCTCAGTAGAAGGTGCCTTCCTTCTCTTGAGAGATCAGCTAGGAAAATTTCTGAGCATATTTCATATCTTGGCAGTAGCCTAGAGTACTCCTCATCTCCTAAAACACAATCTCTTGCAGGAACTGCATCATTTTGCATAGATTTGTTGTAGCAGTGTTAAGACTCTTGCTTCTGAGCTAGTTTCCTAGGGAAAGGGCCAACCCTTCTCCCAGAAAGATAGAGGAAGTGATTATCATCCCTCTTTTGTATTATTCAGCTATATTTCTGTAATGTTGCAGTAATATTACATTTTCTGAGATGAATATTGAGATTTTTCCTTTTTCTACTCATGCTTTCAAGAAACCCTTGCCGGGTTACCTTTATAATGCAATAAGGAGGCTAGATCTTCATTTTCTTGTCATATTGTTCCATAAAGTTTTATATCCATGTTATTTTATCATTATATTGTAGAAACCCTAATAAAATAACATTGTACATGCTTCAGTCTTTTTTTTCATAACATAAGTCATGTGATTTGGCTATTTTTAAGCTGATATGAAGCTGGGAGGTCTGTTTAACATATCAAAAGGGATTTATTTCTGATCCCCTTTTGTATGTGAGGGCCTAACATCATATTCTAAAGGAACAAAGCATTATTTCACCCAGTAAAAATGTAGATATTCAGAAATAATGTTTTCAGGGTCTATTTGCTGCATTTTCCCCACTGGGGAATGTGTAGAAGTTCTTCTTTTGTTGTTGTTTCACATATTCTATGGCTATGTGTTTTTGAACACATCATATGAGTATATTTTTCACTGAACATCCATTTTTATGTCCAAAAGTTGTTGTAGCTCCAACTTTAGAATATCTTAAGATATTCTTATTGTTGTAGATTTTCCCTGTTTTGGGATATTACACAATCAACTTAGCTCTCTGCTGATTGCGATATCGCAATTGCAATATTGGAAAAAATATATGGAGTGTGAAATGTTTAAGTTGACAAGAGTGCAATATGCGATGTGCGATGGACTATTTCGAATTAATGAACATGGTCGGGGGAAGAATAATTATTATGTATGCGAAAATGCAATGCGATGAGTATATCGCATCGGGGAAATATGAGAGGTGACAATAATACCATCAGGGCGGGATTTGCAAAATGAAAAATGTGATATGTAATGGCTTACGTGGCGGAACTGGGTCCCATAGGTTTTCCTTATAGAGTTTGCTTAAAAATATGGATTTTTCATTTATAAAAGCGCTTTTTCTCATACACATTGGATCACAATATGTTTCAAATGACCTTTTAGGATTTATATATGCTTGATTCCAATTTTTTGATTCCTATGATGCGATATTTCTCCTTTTAAGTGCTTTCAAGGAGAAATTTTAACGTTTTATCCATTTTTTTATCCCTATTTCTATCTAATGAATTAATCTAAGCTTTTTATTTGTTTTAACTCTAAAAATTAAAAAGGGTCCCCATTATTTTCTAAGGTAACTATTGCTAAAATAATGGGGGTTGTTGATTAGCACAACAGGTCATAAAATGGCATTGCATTTGACATAATCATGTTGATATTGGAAATAGTTAGAGGCACGTTAGGAGGAGGTGTAGAAAAATTTCCCATAAAAGAGGAATCTGTGACTAGTCCTACCCCAACATCTTCATAAGGGATAACTGTCTTTCCAAAATGTTGGATATTATCTGCATAGGTAGGGTTGGAAGTGTTGTAAGACAACTAATCAATTTTAGCAATATTTCCTTTATGAGTAAACATGATTAATTGAAATAATGATGAAACGACCGCAGTCATATCATAAGACCAAATTTGACCTAATAGAAAGTTGTAGTCAAGAGGGGCATCAACAACTTCCACCTCAGCCATAACGTTTTTTCCTTCTACCTCTATAGATAAATCCTGGGGTATTCAAAATGGACGAAAACCTCTTCCATAAAAGGCTTTAAGAATCATAGCTGATTGACTAGTCGATGGAGAACCAATAGTTTTCCAATAAGCTAAAGACATAATGCATATAGATCCTCCCTCCTCAGTCACTGTGTGAAAAAATTGCCTTTATTTGACTAAAATAGGTATTTGAAAAGAAATTTGGTGCGTGAGTATAGGTACAAATTTCTCGAGATCAAAGATGATAAGATTAGAATCTTGAGGGTCGATCACTCGAATAGATGATAATAGTAACTTTCTCTGAGCTAGAAAAGACTGCAGCACTTTGAGCGCCAACATTGATAAAGGTGACATGGCCATATATTCAATAATATTGTTGTTCTGAGCGTCTCTCACATGTGGATTGAAAGTCAATTTATGAAGTACACCTTTGGAATGCGGTTTAATTACTAAATCAAGACAATGTTTCTCTATGTGTAATGGTTCAGAAGTAGGAGGATTCGATACTTGAGGTTGAATAGATGATTCAGTTTCATTTCCAGTTACAGGACTCTTAGATCCATATCCTTGAGATTGCATTGCATCCGTGACCTAGGACATCATCAAGATATATGCTGATGAATTGGAAGAAGATCCGATCATTTTGTTGTCTTGTGATGGGAAAGGATCTTTAAGAAATGCAGGTGTGGGCAAACATTTGAAAAATTTAGATACCTCGGCCCGATGCGGGCACTCTTTTATGTAGTGATCCTCGTCACATATAAGACAGGGATAACAAGGTTTCCTTTTCTCGTCTGATGGTTCAGTTTTTTCTGCTTTCTCTTTTGGAGAATTATTTTGTTTATTTTTACTAGATTCCCATTCTTCTTATTGCCAAATGATTTGGTTTTGGAAATAGATGAGTCTATGACATGGATTTTGGTAGAAGTTTATAAAGAAGAGTCTCCTTTGGGTGAATAAGGTAAATTTATAATTGGAGTAGTAGATTTGGATTGTTTATTTTACTCTTTGATGCATTAACTCTACCGATTACACAGTCTGCGACATGAGAACCAGAAGGAGTTATAGTATGTTGACCAAGATGATGTAAATCAACATTTTTTTCATACAAAGTACCATACTCTATGTAAACAAGGTCTAGAGATTGGGCTTGAGAAATAACCCGTTCTTCTGTTACAATGCCTCCTTTAGTTACATCTTCATTAATCTTAGGGAGTAATGATTTGATGAACCATTTAGCTAGAATTTGATCCGGGATGAAAACTTTGACTAAACGATGTCTAAATTTCCATTTGTGGATGTGATCTAAAATGTACGTAGGCATACTTTGTTTAAGTGAATTCAAAAGTTATGTGTCATTATCATAATGGAATGGTAGCTGAAAATGAGTAAGGAAAGAAGTTTCAAGGCATTTAAATTGTTGAAAGAGCCTTGTGGTAACTCAATGTACCGCTTTGCGGCTAAGCCGATCAAAGTTCTTTGAAAAATTATTAAAAAAATGGAATCATCGGTCAAATAGTTGGATGCACACCATAGATTATTTGTCATAACATGGTTTGAGGGGTCTTATCTTGGTTTCCATTCAAACTTTGGAATGTCACTAGGAAACTTAGTAGGCATGGTTGGCCACAACTAAAGGTAGTAAATAGGATCATTCGTTAGCTGAGACAAGTCTGGAAAATATAAATTTGCAATAAAAGGTAACAGCCTATTAGGGTCTTGCTGAGTGAATTGATAACCCTTAGGGACAATACGAGTACCTAGAGGAGGGTATCCATGAAAACCTGGGATAGCTTAAGCAGTTGGAATCAGCACACCCCTAGGATATCTAGGGGTAACCATACCAAGTTGATGTTGAGCTGGTATCAGAAATGTATAACTAGGGTATGGTTGGCTCTGGAAAGTTGTATTTTGTCCCAATTGTCCATATTGTAATTGGACATGAAATGGCTAGCCTTAAACAAATTTACCTTGAAGAGGTTAGCCTACCATGGGTTTTCCTTTAATATTTTGACCTGCGAAAAGGTTCCCCTGAATAGGTTAGCCTACAAAGGGTTTTCCTTTAATACATTGACCTATAAAAGGTTGACTTGTTTGTATAATTTTTGTACTAGGTTTTCCCACAGATGCTTTAGGAAATGACTAGATTGTAGGTCCAGTTTTATGGGTAGTTTTCTAAGGGATAACCTATCTAATGTCAGTTGGAGTTAAAATTCTAAGGGTCGTAGCAATAGAGACTTGTGGAACTCCTGGGATAGGTGTGCTTGGTTTTTGAACAAATGTTTGCACAACATATTGGATAGGAGTACTAGTAGTACTCAGACCAACTTTATGACTATTGGGCACAGATACCTTTGGGATAATTTGAAGTGTACCTTGAACACGTTTTTGGACTTGGGTGTAACCAAATTTTCCAAGTGGCTTAGCAGGTTGATTATAAGGAATTTGCAGAGTAGGTTGCAAAGAATGTTGAGTAAAGAAGGGATTCCACATAGTGTTTATCCTTGGATAATGAGTTCTGACTGAGGGTTGTGATGCATACGGTCGACCATAGCCAATTTGAGGCATTATAACATAAGGTTGATAATTGCCAGGAATATTCTACCCTGCAACCATTGGATAGGTTCCAGTAAAAGGATGTCCTCCCTGAAAAATTTGCTGCTCTTGAAGAGGCTACAGTTGAAAAAGTTGCTTCCCTTGAAGATATTGATGCCCTTGAAGAATTTTCTTCCCTTGAAGCGGTTGCTACCCTTGAAGAGGTTGCTGCCATTGAAGAGGTTTCTATGCCCCAGGAACTATATATCCACCTTGGGAACTAGCTTGAGGGGTATTCCCAGAAAACATACATACATGTTTCGTAGTCAAACGTTGGGTAGTAGACCCAAATAGACCATTTGACATAGTAGAAGTTTTAAAAAAAGTCCCAGAAAGTGACTGGTACCCAACAGGAACAGAAGGATGGCCATACAAAAAGATTTATGGTGAAGAAGAAAAAATGGATGACTCAGTAGACATGCTATCAAAAGCCATGTTACTATACATGGGTAAAGAGTGGAATGGGATTCAATGTCATGGATGTCCGCAACCAGAATTATGTAAAAAAACGGTGAATTGGAGATACCAAATGTCTAGTTGAAAGGGAATAAAAGGAAAATACAAAGGGTATATCGATTCACTATACCTTAAATATAAAGTCTCTCGATGGGAGGGAATTTCAATTTATTCATATTCGTCAGAGGTTTTTTGAATGTTCATAGGGCCAAGCAGAAGATCTTCAGTGATGACAAGCTTTAATTGTGGTTAATGAGGACGACAAGGAGTCCGGGCTATAAAATTCAAAGGTGGCTAAAATGAAGTGGAATGAGACTCATGTTCAGATATTTCAAGTTCAACGAGTTGTGTATCTGAATACTCACCATTTACAGATTCAACTGTAATTACTTCAAAAATTTCTGGTTGATCTTGTTCTGTTTCATTTATCTGAGGTTGATTAACTTCGAAATTGGGATGTATTATGATAGATGATTATTCTTGTTCAGAATACCCAGTTCCTAATGATTGAACCCTTTCAGTTTTTATTTTTTCCAATTGACTAGGTGTATATTCATGGGGTTTCCCTTGCATTCTACATGAATGTATCAGTAATTCAGCCACAGTTAATTTCTTGAACACACAAAATCAAAAAATCCCAAAAGATCACCCCTAAGGCCTCTAAAATTAATCAAACAAATGAACATGTGCTACTAAAATATAAGAAGAAATCCACACACAAACAATATGTTTCCATAATAAAATCACTAGTTGGTGATGAAATCCAACCTCATAGAGATTAATGTGGAAAAATAGCAGTTGGGACAGTTACCCGGACAACCTGATTAATGAAATAGTTTGGTGCAATTAACTCCACTATGCCATCTCGAAGTGAAGACTACCCTCTGGAAAGTCCAAGTGAGTCTAGTAAATGTATGCTCCAAGTAGAGTGGGACGTTCCCTCCACCGTTAGCTTGGGATAAATCCTAAATATTATGGTCACTAAGGTTACCAACTAACACAATTGAACTTGGGGGAAGAGTCTTTGCCCCGATATACACGCAAGGGTAGAGTATCAAAGCTCAATCCCCTTGAAAGCTCCTCAACATAGTAAATATGAGGTTTACTAACAAGTGATCCCAAGCTCCTCGGAAATGGTTAATCTGAGTTTTACCGTTTTTATTACGTGCACATCTACTATCTTTACCAATGAAGTAGGTACAATTACTCCACTACGTCAGACATGACCTCATGCTTGACTCTTTTAAGAAGAGCTTCCCAGATAAAAATTGCAACAATTGGGTTTTCCCTACCGCAAGATACTACTTGTTTGTTTTATCTTCTTTGGAAACTGAATTACTCCCTATTCCAAAGCACTAGTCCTGAGCTAGATTGGTGGAATGAAACCTAGAAAATGTAAAAATATCTAGATCAATTTTATTAAGCTCCATATTGATTTGGATGTTGTGTACACAAAGGATTATGGAAATTATGCTCAATGATTTTGTGACTAAATCGAAAAAATACTCTAAAATGCATCAACAATGAATACGCAATTTTTTTTTTCTGATGAATTCTTATTTAAGAGAAAGTAGAAGGATTTTTTAACTCAAATAAGTACAAATTTCCTAAAACATTCCATAATAATTCTTTTTCATCAAGAAATCAATTTCATTTTGAAGCATAACCAATATCATTTTGTAATGAAAATATTCGTTGATTCAAAGCTAAACTATATGATTTTATGAGCAAACAAACTTCAATTCTGTAAAATAAAAAACAACTAAAAAAACCTAAAAAATGTAAAAAAAATTCAAAAAATGAAAGCTCTTAACTAACAATCTAACTAACGATACCTATGAGTGTCCTTTCATGATTTCTTTCAGCTGAAAGAAAAATAAATTGTTTTTCTACCTTAACCAGCAGAAATAATTTCATAAAAGACTACTTTTGAGACAAATCACACTTCACTTATCTAGAAGTTTCCATTTTGCAAACGAGAAAAAACAAATCACTCAAACAAGTAGTAATAATAAGGAACCTGGTAGCTCTAGAGGGAAATGACAGAAAAACAGTGATCTATTCAATAAATCTATTTTCCAAAAAAAAAAAATCATCAAACCAGGTCAAACCCTACCCAGAATTGCAAAAAGGATGATCTATCAAAAAGACTCTAACATAATTAGAAAGAGTTCACAGATAGAATCTAAGAGTTGGTATAAGTCAGGTTGAACCTCTAGAAATTTTTTATCACACTCTCATAGAGAAAATATTTATTTTTTCAAAAATTCTCAAGGACTGCATAGGTTTTCAGTACAAGCTAGTGCACATGTGCACTGAATTAAAATGGGAGCATGTACAGGTTTTCACTCTGTTTATCACAGAAAAATGTGCACGGTAGAGAATATTTTAAGGAAATAAACACAAGGCATTCTAATTTAGAGGATCTAAAAATTCATAAACCTAGCCATGCTCAAACATAGTCAAACTAGAAAATTTTGAAAGCTAAACCAAAAGAATCAAGAGAAAACTAATCTTGTTCCCTAGTGGAGTTGCCAATTTGTTTTCTGGTTAAATCCCTCTTGTGGACAGGAGTGATCTCCCCAATATCCCAGCAGATGTTATAGCATCATTTTTCACCCCCATGTGATTCATGATTTTCTCTTTGGCCTTGGGCACCCTTTCCCATAGACTTGAACTAAGTTCATAAAAAACAGTGATAAAAATCCCATACGCGGGTATGCCCAGACTTTTCCGCATGTATACGCTAGTCCATACACACTTTTTCGCATATGCCATTAAAATCATTAAAAATATATATATAATTCCCTATTTTCAGGCTGGGTTGATGGTTACTCCAGTAGTTCAACCACCCCAGCACGTGGCCAACTATTTCCAACAGATTGAAACTACTTTGAGGGAGTATAAAAGCCCCTCGTGTGCATGGCCTAAGGGAGAGAGAGAAATTATAGATATTATACTCTGTTGGAGCCCCAATTCAAGTCTGATTTCCCGTGCCTCCTGCACTTTCCCAAATTTTTACAGGAAACCCTTGTTTCCTGGATATGTTCATCAGTTTATATGTCATCTCATGTGCACAAGTCTTGAAAGCATCCTAGCGAGGCAAGGTGGGACGAATCCGGACGACGGTCTGTTCGAAGATCGTGGAAGGATTTAAGTGATCTCTCCACTTTTCTATTATTGTACATGTTGTTTGTAATGAAGAAGAACCATCTTGTTCCTGAATTCACGTGTTAATATCTACTTGTATATGTGAAAAGATTGTTATTTAAGCATTCATTATTGTTTATATGATGTTTCACATGGATTACACTGACATTTAGGAGAATTATATGTTGTACAACTAGATTTCTGTGCACGTTCTTTCTTGATTTCCAGGTTGAAGAGGAAGAAGGGTTGCTGGGGGTTTGGACCCCGCGGGATCTACATCAAACGTAGGATTATGAGTGAGTTCTACTATCGATGTTATCTAGTTTTTAGCATACAGGTGTGGTTGTGTGAGTCCTTCTTGAATAGCATGCTCTGATCTATGGAGGTTTTGACCCAACAAACCTCTAGGTAGTTATTTCCCGAAACAGAACTGGCGACTCCACTGGGGATCACATTCTTGTGATTCCCCTATTGGGTGGTTTCAGCTGTTTGAAAGGTTTCCAATATTTTTAATCATTATTTCCAGTCCAGTTAACTTTTTCTTAGTCAGACTGAAGGCCTGGTTATTTATCCGGGCTTGATCTTTTTTATTTTTCATTATTTGCTTTCTCATACGCGATTTTTCCTTCACACAGTCACGTATACACGCAGTTTTTGTTAAAGGAAGTCACGTATACGTGGGTTTCCTTTGACATAGGTGCGTATGCATGCTTGTTGAAAAACTTCCAAGTAGCGTATGCCTGGGAAAATTTTGAAATTTTTGATTTCTTGGCTTTTTAGTCTTGTCTGCCTGTGGAGACCTGTTCCTGTAGTGTCTTTATAGTCTCTAGATTGTGTTGATAGTGGTTATTGGTCTTTTTCTCTCTTGTTTGGTTGAAGACTGGCTTATTAGGCAAATCTTGTTTTTTAGTGCTTGCATTTCTGGTTCGAGTACCAAGATCTCTTTCTGGAGATTCTTGGCTGTTCTGCTTTATCAGGACAGAGATCTTCTTCTAGGATACTCTTTCCTCACTTTATGTTTTGCTTTGCACTTGGATTTTTGCCTGCTTTTGGTTGGTTTTCTTGATTTCATGTGACTAAGTCTTGTTGCAATTTTTTGAAGAGTCATTCTTGGTTCTTTGAAGTTTTGTTTGCTACAAGATTGTGCTATTGTTCTGGGTTGAGTTCCTGAGTTTCTTGTCTTCCTTTTGCTCGTATAAATCTTGCCACTAGGGGGCACTATAAGATTTAGAGCATTTTTGTTGAAGCTTAGTTTGACATTCAGAGACTGTTTGGCTTGAGAATTGGATAGTTTTTCTTGGTCTCTTTGAAATCTTCTTTTATATAATTCAAAAATCTCAAAAACATTTTGTTTTGTCTTTGCTTTTGTTTTGCATTTTTGTTTTGGTTTCTTTCCATCTTTCGAAGCTTTTTTGAGATTTTTTGCCTTCGGTTTCTGACTTGATTTGGGAAGGGAATTTTCATTGGTTTCTTTCTCTTGTTTCAAGCATATTTTGGTGTCTTTATACTGAGAGTTTCTGATTGTGGGAAATAGCTTTTTGGACTACCAAAAAGAGATAGAACTGCAGGATTCTTGGAAATTTCTCTTTGCTTTGTTATATTTTTCATCTTAGAATTGGCATTCTCTTAGTAATTTGCATTAGGTGCACTTAAGCATTTAGTATTTTTCATAATTTTTGCAAGTGTGAAGTTTGTTATCTGAAAAGAAAAAAAGCTTAATCTCGTAGAACCCTTGTAGAAATTTCTTTTCATCAAAAGGAAATTACTGCATTTGCATGTAGTTTGGTTTTCATTAATTTCTTTTATGCGTCATAAAACACCATGAGTTTCATTTCCGTATCCCTTTGAATTAATATAATATCCAACTAAAATAAGCGCATTAATTTTAAAACAACTAGCAAGTTTTTTATTAAGTTTCATACACCAACTAGCTAGGTTGTAGGGCCTTGGATTAGGTGAGTGGAGAGTTAACTCTCCAAGGCCGCTCAAACTAAAACATAGAATTTTATTAATTGAGAGAAATCCAATTCCGTTAGGTGGACTGGGAAAGCTCTCCTCCAGAGAGTCAAGCGCGAGGGGAAGTGAAGGCCGAGAAGAGAGATACCCCCTCTCTGATTTTTTGGATCTTGCCTCAAGACCGTTCCGCCCGGCTTCTGACAAGGATTGGTTCCCATAGTTGCCATTCCTAGGTTCCACACAGGTGACTGCGGGGGGGGATACCTGTGGTACTTGAGGCAGACATCGTATCACTTTCAGCAGTACTTCTGGAGGGTGCCCCGGTGAGCTTGCGTACTTGCACCGGCAAAGGCTGTCGTCAGGAGGTTGGCGTAACTATTTCTGTTACCTTCGCTAGTAGGCCTGGGCCGTAATTATCCCATACTACTTTTGGGAGGTCCTATTTTTTGCTTTCTCGTATTTTGGTGTCCGGTCCTAATCACCCGGAGAGAAAATACTTGAAGGCTTCTTTCTTGGCTGTATCTTAGGGATTTTTTTAGTGAGTGCTCTTTTGTCCTAGCTCGCCTAGATTTATACTTTTTTGAGTCTAATTAAAATTTTTTAAAGTGGCTGATCAAGTGCCTCGTCGATCGAGGAGAATCCGGGGGTTATCTCCCGAGAGTACTGAGCCTTCTTCAAGAAGGCATAGGAGTAACGTAGCAGGTAAATATCACCCTGTGATATCTGACACAGTGGAGAGAGATCCTCCACAAGGGCTTGAAGGTTTTGTAGTTGGTTCCGGTGTTGGTTCCGAGAGGAGCGTTCCGCTCACCTCGAGAGTCTTGTTTCCAGGAGAATTAGGAATAGAAGTATAGGAAGTACTTGAGTCTCCTTAGTCACTTCCATCTCCTCTTCCTCCTGATTATCTGTTTTTTTTTAGTACATCGGACCTGAGTCAGAGATACCAGAAAGTCCTCCTTTTTATTCATAACTTTCGATGGCCACGACTGGGAACACAGCTTCGGCTGTGAGTGCTGCAGGCATTCAGACTCCTGCTTCTGTTGAAGGAGGAGGCACTATTGCTATATCTTTGATTGCTTCTACTACTGTTGTGTTTGGCTCTGGTTTCACCCAAGCACATGCTTCTCAATCTGGTCCCTTTTGTTTTGGAATGCCCACTATTGGGATTCCTTCGTTTTCCTTTTCCACTGCCACAGCTGCATCTACACCCATGTCTTCCATGGCTAGTGGGTCAGCTTCTTTTCAAGGGTTCCCCTTCAGGACTGGGAATATTCCTAGTTCAAATCCTTCTTTAGGGTCTTTTCCTTTTACTTCTCAGACTCAGAGTTTTAACCCTTGGTCTAGAGGTCAGAGTTCGATTACTTTTACAGGTTGGAACCCTGCATTTATGGCAGTGAGGGAAAGGAATCAGTTTTACGCTGGTCAACAAGGGAATGCTTCTTTCCCTTCATCAAGTGCTTATCAGACTTTTTCCCCTCTTTCTAATGCTTGGAACCCCTATCAGGGGCTTTCCTCTTCATTCATGACTTCGGGGGGGGAACTGGTTCAATTTTTGGTAACTTTACGTTGGGAGGGGGTTCTTCTCCAAATGCTGGGTCCTATGGCCCAACATTTTCTACGAATTATTTCTGGAAACCTGGTGCCTCATGAAATCCAGGTTACTCTTTTCATAATGTGGGGAATTCATCCCATCAAGGATGGAATCCTCAGGCTCCTCCTCGCTTACCTTTTCTGGCAACATTAAACTTGCAAGATTTGTCGAAATTGACGAATGATCCGATCCGATATAGTTTGAGGTGGCCTCCGGTTCCTACCAAACTACCTTCAGACATTCCAAGGTTTGAAGGCAAGAATGGAGAGGACCCGGCTGATCATATCACCACCTTCCATTTATGGTGTTCATCTAACTCCCTAATCGATGATTCGATTAGGTTGAGATTGTTTCAATGCACCTTAACTGGAAATGCTGCCAAGTGGTATATTGAGTTAACTGGGGGCAGTTTTGCTACTTTTGGAGATCTAGCTATGACATTTCTAAATCATTTCCAGTTGCCTGTCCATTATGATGTCGGGACTGAACTCCTAGATAATTTTAAACAGGACGATGCAACCCACATTTCTGACCATATTCAGGAATGGCGGAGAAGGAAGAGGCTTATCAAAGATCATATTCCAGGAGAATTCCTTTTGGAATGGTTTCTAAAATCTCTGCAGTCAAATATTTCTAAGGATATATCCCTATCTAGGGTATTTTCCGAGGAGCAGGCTATTTTTAGGGCCCAACAGCTTGAATTGATATATTCTCAGTCTGGGCTCCTTCATAAATATTTGCCTAATGCTTCTCGCTCCAAATTAGATTTATCCAAGACTAAAACTGGTCCTCATGGTGATGGAATTATTGGGTCGATCAATAGTGGTGCAGCTAACCTACTTAATCAATTGCAACAGTTGTCTATACAATCTGCTTCTTTTGGTTAGGTTGTGACTGCTGAGTCATCACCTTCTCAATATTTGTTGGTAAATGTCGTTCAGACTTCTAACCCTAAAGAAAATCAAAAATCCAAAGGGAAGAAGAAGGGACGTAATAAGAAAAAGGGCAAGAATGGGAAGGGTAATGCAAATAAATCCAACGAGCATGTTGGTGAGGGTCCAAAGGATAAAAAGAAAGTGAAGTTTCCATGCAAGTTATGTGCTGGAGACCATCTTACTCACCTTTGCCCTAAAATTCAGGATGTGCGGCGCTTGTTAGCTCAGCAGGGTTCTTCTAGTTCCCAGGCTGTGTTGAAAAACCATTTTCCCCAAGGGCAACAGCTAGTTGTTGGTGTGAATCAAAATATTGGGGCTTCCTCTGGGGGCACCCAGGAAAGGGAAACTCCATCAAACATATACATGATAAGTGCTCACATGGATATCGCCACGAGATCTCGTGATTATGGCGAAGATGAGTCTTCGAAAGCCAGGGGTGCTCCCGATGCTACTGGGCCGCTTCACATCACAAAGCCTACTGTTGAGCCTATACCTCGGATGCCCAAAGCATCTACTAAGCATACGATGATTAATCCAAATGCTAGGGCTGCCCAGAACTACTCTATTGTGGAAGATCTGGCACAAAGTCCTTGTGCCATGTCGGCTCTTGAGGTGCTCCAGTCTTGTCCAGCTCAGCGCAGTGCTTTGCTCACTGCTATTGGAGCTATCGATCCAAAGAACTCTCTTATGATTACATTTGAAATGTCTAATTTTAAAAAGAGACTCCCCCATCATATGGCTTTTCATATTAAATCATCGTACCGGAAATTCAATATTTTTCGAATAGTTTTTGATGAGGGTTCTTCCACATGTGTAATGTCTCTCACATGCTGGAAGGGAATTGGATCTCCCACAGCTGTTCCATCTGCTACTCTTCTGACTGCGTTTGATGGTCATTCTCACAGACCGCATGGTATTATCCCAGCTTTGCCCATCTGTGTTGGGGGCAAAAATATAAATATAGAAGTTGAGATAGTTGATGCAAGCTTGGACTACAACCTTCTATTGGGGCGAAACTAGATTTATGAGATGGATGCCATTGCATCCTCATTATTTCGAGTTATTTGTTTCCCCCACGAAGGGAGGATTGTTACAGTGGATCAACTAGACTGTTCTCTGGTAGACCCGAATGCATCTACTGACTCAAATATCCCTAAATGGATAATGCCAAGTCACCTGTTGAGAATTTAGGGGTTGGAATGTATTCTTCTTTGATGGGTACTTTTGATATTCCACCTCCTACTATTCATATAAATGCTATTTCATCCTCCAGGGCTCCCATTCGAAGAGAGTTCCTTAGAACTCATTATTTTTCGGACCCTTGGACCTTACCTTCCCCTACCTCCACATTAGCGGAAGTTCAAGTGGGTGGAATGGCGTTTCCAATGTCTGCAGCTAAGATTGCTTATCAATCTATTGTTGACACTGCAAAGTCCATTCCAGCTCCTCTTTCACCGGAATATTTGGATGGAGATGTGGCTCTGGCTTGGACACTTAGTTCTTCTTCTGCCCAGGATTGCCTTGATACCACTCTTCCATCTGAAGAGGCCATCCTAGAAGCTATGACTGGTATAGATAGACCGTGGGATGATTTGCATCATCGGTCTTACTTTTTACCCAATTTGAGCGAAGTTGAGTCAAGTTTCCCAAGTCCTTTGTCTACTGGTCCTGGTCACCCAGTCTTGAACCCTTTAGCACCAACACAGGTATATGCTAAAGGGAACATGGCTGTGATTTCTCCAACTATCCCGGTGAACATTTCTAGGGATCCCAATGTTATATAGAATGTCTTCATCGGAGCTGAATGTTCCCCTGAAGAAATTCAGATTTACACCGATCTCTTTAAATATTTTAGGGATGTGTTCGCTTGGTCTTATGAGGAAATGCCTAGTATAGATCCATCTATTTTCTAGCATGCGATCAAGACTTATGAAAATGCTAAGCCTGTGAGGAAAAAACTTCGTCCAGTCAATCCTAGGAAGGCTGCAACTATCAAAGTCGAGGTGGAGAAGCTGCTTAAGGCGGGATTTATTTTCCCTGTTCCTTTGACAGAGTGGGTTTCAAACCCTGTTCCCGTAGATAAAAAAAAAGGAACAATTTGAGTTTGCATTGATTTTAGAGACCTTAATAAAGCATTTCCTAAAGATAATTACCCCACACCATTCATAGATCAGATTATTGATGAGTGTGCCGGTAATGGTATTTTCTCCTTCATGGACGGTTTCTCTGAATATAATCAGATTACTATTCGTCCTGAAGATCAGCATAAGATTGCCTTTATTTGTCCCTGGGGTACGTTTGCTTACAAGAAGATGCCTTTTGGTCTTAAAAATGCTGGGGCTACCTTTCAGCGTGCCATGTCATATTCCTTCCATGACATCAAACATATTATCGAGGCATACTTGGATGATTTAGCTACTCGTTCTCGAAAGAGAATTGATCATCCTGCTCACCTCCGTCAAGTATTTGAACGATGTTGTTTCTACAAGATTAAGTTGACTCCGAACAAGTGTGTTTCCACGGTCACATCTGGTCGGTTATTGGGATTTATAGTGTCTAGGGAAGGGATTAGGGTAGATCCCTTCAAGGTTGAGGCAATACTTCGGTTGCCTCCCCCGTCGTCTATTCGTCAACTTCAAAGTCTACAAGGAAAGGCCAATTTTCTTCGGAGATTTATCATAAATTATGCTGAAGTTACCAAAGGATTTATGAGATTGTTGAAGAAGGGAGTTCCATTCTTTTTGGATGACTTCACTCAGCGCTCATTCGATGCTTTGAAAAAAGCATTGACCTCTGCTCCTTTATTGAGTCCCCCTGCTTATAGCAGGGATTTCCTTTGGGAGGTTTATGACGTAAAATCACCATTAATTCACTTTTGGGATCCCAGAATGAATTGATAACACGAGCATGTTATATACTGTCTTATTCGAGGTTGGTGAACACGAACTGCGTATCACTAAAATAGAAAAAAGCAGCTTCTCAATTTCATGCTATACGGCCAGCTTCCGGAACAATTACATTCTTCTACGACTTATGTTTTAAGCGGCGGTAATCTGACTAGTTTTAATTCTCAGTAGGCGAGTGATTGAGAATAAAATAGATGGTTAACGATACACGGGGTACAGTCTTGAGTTTATGTACTTAGAGTCCAAAAATCATTAGTTTCATGGGGGATAATCTCAAAGTTGCCACAGCGGAGAAAGAAATGATACATGATAGTCTTCCCGAATGAACATTTGTTTCTCATTTCTCCACAGGATCCTTGGTATGGAGATATCATTGTGTATCTTCAGACTATGAAGTTTCCCTCTACTTTTTCGAAAGATGAGCATCGTAAGTTTCGTCACTTGGCTAAAAATTACTTGATTATTGGTGATGCTTTATACTGTCGAGGGGTTGATTCAATCCTAAGACGTTGCTTAACTCTCGAAGAAGCTGAGGCTGTGTTGAATGATTGCCACAATGGAGCTTGTGGTGGTCATTTATCTGGGCTTGCTACAGCCCAAAAAATCTTGCGTGTTGGGTACTTTTGGCCTTAGATTTTTAAAGATTGTGCGGAGTCGGTCAAATAGTGTCATCCGTGTCAAGTCTATACTCGAAAAATGCGTGCTCATCCAGCGCCGCTTTTTCCAGTCATTACTTTCGGTCCCTTTACAAAGTGGGGATTGATTATACTACTTGTAACCCGCCTTCGGCTAAAGGTCACAAGTACATTATTGTAGCAGTAGACTACTTTACGAAGTGGGTCAAGGCTATGCCTACTTTTGGGAATGATGGTGAGACAACAACTCTTTTTCTTTTCAACCAGTTTATTGCTCGTTTTGTTATTCCTAGAGAGATTGTCACTGATCATGGCAGTCATTTTCAGAATAGCATGATAGCTGAGTTGGCTCTAAAATTAGGTTTCCGGCAGGAGCATTCATCTCCTTATTATCCTCAGGCCAATGGGCAAGTGGAAGCCATGAATAAATCCCTAAAGACAATTCTTCAAAGGACGATTAATAAAGCTAGATCCAATTGGCACATCATGCTATATCCTGCACTTTGGGCATACAGGACATCAGTAAAAACTTCAACTGGCTTTACTCCGTTTCAACTATTTTATGGGCTGAAATCTGTATTTCCCATTGAATGTGATATTCCTTCTCCTAAGTTAGTCATCGAGCCTCTTCCTGACACTTCTAGTATTGAAGAATGTCTCCTTCATCTGGAACATCTCGATGAGCAGCGTCAGGATGCCGCCACGATAAATGAAGCGCATAAAAACTGAGTTAAAGTTTAGTACGATAAGGCAGTCAAACCTAGGGTTTTCTCGGAAGGTGACCTTGTTTTGGTCTATGCCCAAGAGAAAGATGCCCTGGGGGCAGGAAAGTTTAAGTCTATGTGGAATGGCCCCTTTATCATTAAAAAAGTTCTTAAAAAAGGAGCATATACCTTGGTTGATTTTGAAGGGAATGAGTTGCCGAAGCCCAGAAATGGGCTCTATTTGAAAAAATATTATGCCTAGGCTTTGGTCTGGCATTTTGCTTTTTTATATAGTAGTTTTGCTTTGTACATATCTGGTTTTTCGATCTTTGATGGGATGGTGACGTTTTTGATCTGCTTTGGCAGGTTGTGTCAAATGTCATGAGTCATTTTGGTTTCGCTGATGGTGCTAGTAGACACACCCGGAGCTTGGCTTCCGCGGCTTGGGTGCTTCATCATCTATCCGATCAGCTGTTAGTATCAAGAGGAGTCTACATTGGTCCTACTTCCAATAATATAGCAGAATACACTGCAGTTATTTATATACTCTTGGAGGAAATATCTTTGGGTGTTGATTCGTTGGTAGTTTTCTTGGACTCCCAGCTGGTGGTGTCGGAGTTGAACAATACTTATCGGGTTCGAGATCCATTTTTACTCCGGTTGTTCTTGAGGGTACGTTTGTTACAAAGATCATTTCAATTTTTAACATTCATTCATATTCCTCGAGCAGACAATTGGATGGCAGACTCATTAGCTAATCAAGCAATTGATTGACATATTAATCATTCAATACATTAAAATTTAATCATCAAAAACATCATACATTTGTCACATCACATCATAAATCGTTGTATATATCATCAGAGTGTTCAAAAAATTATACAAAAATTTGGATCCATAAGTCGTACAAAATTAGGGCTTATGCCCGATCATGTTCAAATCTCAAAAAATATACAATCATTCGGTAAATCATATCTATCTACTCCTGTGGTCCCTGCCCAGAAGTTGTGTTCCTATTGAACACGATCGTGGTCGCGACTCAGCGGAATAACCGCACCCAGTCACGAGGTACTCCTACTACTCATCTCTGGATGGCCTCGGGTAGATCCTCGACTGCAGCCATAGGCACTTGGTGGGTTAAACCCTCCAAGTTCCTCTGTACAGCATGGAGGGTTCTATCTGAGTCTACTGTCTCCGCCTCGCCTCTACGGCGCTTATGCCATGGGTAGCCATCAGGACGGACTGGTCCAATATATGTATCATGATATTTACGATATTTTAAGTCACTATGAATCCAATCAAAAACATTTTTCATTTTTTTTCACACATATTGAAAAAATCCCAAAAAATCATATAATTAAAAAATTGCAATCTTACCGACTGTACCCCATGTCGTGCCAGGTGGAAGGATGAGGTCTGGATCGCCACAGAAATCCATCTCGGCATAGGGATAGTCCTCCATAACGATGATTTGTTCTCCCCACCATTGGAAGAACTCGTCATCCCAGGTGGTTCAGGGAACTTCACTTCCCCCCAGTCTCTTCATCAAGTCTGCCCATCGGGAAATTCTTGGGTCCCTTGGGCTGCTGATAGAAGAGATCACTTTGGGTCTCAGTCTAGGAATATTCTCGAAGAATAATGTCATCAAGATTGTACCATATCCAAAATGTTTTGTCTTTTCTTTTCGGATGGAAGTCAATTGTTGCTTCATGTTCATTAGTAGAGTTGTGCACCAATCATATAAATGAGTTAAGAATTCCACAGCTATACTCATTTGAGTCCTGGATGCCTGGTGTAAGGAAGCAGATCCTGCTACCCTGCCAATGGTAAATAGGAAAATTTTCATGTGCAAGTCTCTTAAATCTTTGATAGCAATTTTAGTCCCAACTTTCCTGGACCCCTCTACGTAGTAGACGTGGACGTAGTCATCCACTGTGAGCCCTCCTAAAGGCTTACCATGCAAATCTACTGGTTCTCCCCTCCGGGAGAGTCCAGTAATAAAATAGATGTCTTCCACTTCAATATGTATGGGAATTTGATCTATTATGAAGAAATATTCTTCCGGTTCCCAATAATTCACAAGCATTTCGAGCAACCGGACATTACTCTTCATATTTGGCATTTTGAAAAATTTGAGCAATCCACAATTTCGGAGAATATTGAGTGATAATTGATCCTGCATTACTTCATTGTCAATGGAACTGTGCTCACGTTCTCTCCATGATATAGTCATCCTGCAAAAATTCAATAATTTGTCCATTAGAATCACGTTTTTTCATTTCGGGTTGCGCATATGCGACTTTCTCTGTACACAGTCGCATATATACACGGCTTGGTCAATATAAACCCGCGTATGCACAGAACCGTAATTTTAAAAAAATAATTCTATGGTGAAATTTCCAAATTTCTACTTTATTTATGGACAAATTTGATAACAAGGATGGATTAAGAGCTTACCTAACAAATTCGACGAAGTTTGACGGTCGATTGCTCCTATTTTGACGAAAGAGGCTTTTTCTCCAAAGCTCTTTTTCCCAATTCAGCAAGTAACAATGAACCAAATGTGAGGTAACTTGTGTATTTATGCCCAAAAATTGAAAACTTTTGCAAAAATTCGTTATGCTTATTTTTTCAATCTATCTTAAGCTGCATAATTCGGATGCTTGGAAGTGCCCAGATTGGTATATTTTCAGGTAAATTTTGATGAAGTCCAGATTTTTTTCAGTTTTTTATCCATGATTGCTGACCCGTCATGGCAGGTATATGATCTTCACTGGCATATAGGTTAGGAAATCCACTTTCCGTTGCATTTTTCATACTAGCCTCCATTTTGATCACTTGCCATAGGATCGATCCCATCAGGTCATGAGTATTTAACCCATTTCACTCGCTAATTATTTAATCATGACTTGGTGGTAGAGCCTTCCTTTACATGGGCTTCTTAGTTAGTTCCTCGCTAGCACTTGTTTCCCATGCTACGTTTTATGTAGGCTCGGGAGTCCTCTTTAGTCTTGCCATGACTTATGTGTTGAAGCTTCATTCTTCTTATTCTTCACTATCATTTTTTTGGCCATTACCCTAGAGGCTCCCTGGTGTTGTTAAGTTGTATTATTGCATTTCATATTAGCTACTTGTTTATCATGACCTTTAGCCGGCTTCATTTGGACTCGATGTTTAAGCCAACTTTTGACCTTGACTGTCTGGATAAGTTAACCATTGCATGCACTTAGCTCGCGACTTGACACCCTTTTACCCATGGAGGGAACATTCCTTTGAGTATCGCTGACCAGTTTCCACCTCCTTGCATTGAGCATAGGATCGTTCCAATCCCAGGAACTAGTGCATCTATTTCTTTATACTCGTTCCATCCATTGTACCATGGCATTCTTTTATTCTTTTTCAGGCTTATTATATGAAAAAGACAAAAAAATAAAATATAACAAAAAGAGCGGTAACGGGATGTAACTTCTTAATTTGATGGCAGTACAGTATCAGTTTGTTGCCCTTGAACAAAGCACATACACTTATATATTCCCTTTATTTGGGATGGTTGTAGTTTTGGCCTAGGTTCAGCCTTTGCCTTGTTTCACTGGTCAGTCCTCCCCCGGTTGGTTATCTCTTCCAATCATATGGAGAGTTTGTTTTTGCCTCCTGCATAACAGACTTATACAATGTCACTTTTTACTGCCATAGTCATCACGAGTCATTCTTTTGTTCAAGGGAAGTTTAACCAGAGTCGGCCATTCTGCGGTGTCTCTTGACTCATTATTTAGTCGGCCTTCTCGGTCTTGTCAGTATCTTGTTCTATCACATCAGATGTTTTGGTCTTATGCTCGTGCTGGTTTGAGAAGGTCTCCATTGACTTCTTGCTGGTGGGTTTGTCTCTCATCGACTACGACACATTGCTCTGAGAGTAAAGCTAGAGCCGCACCCTAGCCCTATTTCCATCATTGATAGGTGACCTTATGCTCAGCATTTGATCATCATTATGGGTCTTTGACTGAGTGGTTTCCCCTGTGTTCGATGTCAGCATACATTATCACACTTGGGATTCTTGCAGTACCTTGATTTCCATTTGACCCTATCGGTGGATATTTGATTTCCATTTCATTTCCATTTGACCATTTGAATATCTCTTTCCCTAAACTATTAGCATTCATATTATCGAAACTTAGAAATGAGGAGGTAATGCTCCTACCTTTAAATGGGATGATTGATGTAGACCTTTCCTTTCATCCCAAAGAATTCCTTCAATGCTGAGAAGAAACTACAATCACAAACACGCAAAGAATCAAAAGCACCTACAGTATATAATAATCCAAACATCAGTTTAACTTAATGACCAAGGAGATTAAGAATTATCATTGTTTTAATGAATCTAAACAACACAATGAGAAAAATAGATCCATATGTATTATCAATAATATAAAGAGAAATCTTACAACCTAAGCCTTGATGTCGTACAGATTTATGCCATATGTCATCACAATCATGCTCCTTGGTTTGACAAGCTTTCCTCTCTAGAATGACCAGCATAGGTTTATCTTCAGTGAAATCTTATGTGCAGAGTACAATATTCAATGTACATTCTACAATTTACCCCTAACCCTGAAGTTTCAACTCAATTTATAGTTGAAATAGAGGAGGTTTCAGATCCATCAATGATCCAGATTTATGCAGGAACACAACAGAATAAACATATAACCATAAATACAGAGATGCAGTGGAAATAACACTTCATTTCATTAATATCAAAGAACTGAAATGTGCTTACAGACAGAATGGAAATAAAACTAGCTAGGGCGATGGTAGCTATCTCTGAGAAGATATGTAGTGGCTATAGGCCTCTGAACTCAGTTACAATGAGGCTTGAGGGCCTATTTATTATTTAGAAACAAAGGGAAATCCTAAACAGCCAAAACCCTAACCCTAGGAGATGAAGCACCAAAACTATAGGCCCCGTTTGAGTAAATTGGTGTTTCAACTTCCCAGGGGCGTAACTTTGGCATACCATCTCCGTTTGATGCGTACCATACCTCGTTATAAAGATCTGTCCAGGGAGTGCAAATTTGGGCCAGAAACATCGGTCAACAGGACCCATGTTTCTCTCAAACTCCCAACGTCGTTTAGGGCCTCCAGCAGCTCGAGTTCAGGACAGCGCACACCGCCAAAATAGTAAGTTGTGCCGAAACTGAAAAACTGAAAGAGACAATGGTGGGGCCCCAAGTGGAATAGGCGGGTGACCATCAATATCCACTTGGATAATTCCTCCCCCCTTAGGAAATAATGGTCCCCATTGCGTTAAGTTCCCCCATGAGATGAGGAAATTTTTGGTCCCTGGTGAACCACTTTCCTTGGTGCGGGAGTTGGTTTGGCTTTGACAACCCGATATAGTTGAATCTTCTGTGGCGAGTGTTGCTTGATTTGCATGTCCATGATACGATGCATGGTGGCCTATTCCATGTCTGGATTCCCAACTCTGTTGGTGTGAGTGGTTCTGCAATGTCTGAGGTGTCCAATAGAGGTGGAAAGTAAGGACGAAGGCGATCCACATTGAAGACTGGGTGCAGACAAAGGAATGGTGGAATACTGAGCTCGAAGGCATTGTTCCCTACAGCCTTGGTGATGGTGTACGACACATATCGGAGTGGGAAAAGCTTGCGGTGGGGTCCGGTGAGGCGCTCCTTCTACAAATGTAGCCATACTTTGTCGCCCACCTGGAAGTTGTGTGGCACCTGGTGTTGATCATGGCATTGCTTGTACTTGGCATTGGCTCTATCCAATATATCATGAAACTGTTGGCAGATGTGTTGAATGCGCTTGATGAAGCTACTTGCTTTGTCAACTTCAGACTGGACATGAGCTGAATTGGCCTGAGCAGCTGCAAATGGCATGGCTACGTCAATGGGACATAGTGGCTAGAATCCCAAGCCCACTTTGAAAGGGAGCTATGGGCCCCGATTGGTATTGAAGCCCGATTATAACTATGTTGTACATAGGGAGGGCTCTCATCACGTGTGTGTGGATGCCATGAATTGTACATACACGAAATGTGTACAATCGATACAGTGGCGACCTGCGTACGGCCATGCGATTTGGGGATGGGCGTGGACTTAGTGAGCTGTTGTCCAACATCGACATTTGGACAAAGTGTCTTTGGCGGGAACCTGCTATCCAGATCTGATATGATAGACTGTGGGATCCCAAAGTGCACCCACACTCGTTCAAAGAAGAGTTTAGCAGTGGCTTCTACTGTGATATTCTTCTTGCAGGCCGCCATAATAGCCATCTTCGAGAATCTGTCGACGACCACAAAAACACAGTCATTTCCATGCTTAGTAAGAAATGTTTGTCCGTCTCAATCTCTGGATGCAGTTCTTATAGGGTTGACTAGGGGTAGGTAAAATGGGAAGGTTTGTGTAGGCCTTGTAGTGGTTGAAGTTCAGGAAATAGCTACTAATCAGTGCAGGATCTGATGTGCTTCTCGACATCCTTTCGAAGGTTCGTCCAATAGAAATACTTCTGTAGTATTGCTACTGTTTTCTCGACCCCGAAATGCCCAGCGACTCGACTGTAGTGTGCTTCCCATATCATCTTGGCACGCTCGCTTGAAGGAACACAAAGGTGTCCCAGGTGACATAAAAGTGCATATTGGAGGTGAAAATTTGGAACTTGCGTACCCCCCAAGAGTGCCTTGTAAGTGTGGCTGAATTCTAGGTCACTCTCATAGAGAAGCGGCCAATCAGAAGTCTCGTGCCCACAAGAGTTGAGCACGGTGGTGAGCGCCACGATCGATGGTCGGCTGAGGCAGTCTGCAACATTATTGGTGCTACCCTTCTTGTACTTGATGTTCAAATGAAACTGTTGCGGATATGTGGACCACTTCTGATGGCGATCATTCTGCAACTTCCCTTGTGTCTGTATGAACTGCAGGGGCCTGTGGTCTATGTGGATGATTGTTTCCTTCCCCAAAATGTAATGCTTCCATTGTCGACAAGCTTGCACAATGGATTACATTTCTTTGTCATATGTGGGGTACTTGCGAACTGTGTCAGACAATGTCTCACTGTGAAATGCCACTGGATGTCCCTGTTGAGTAAGAACTGCCCCAATAGCATAGTCAGAGGCATCTGTCTCGATCTCAAATGGCTGTTTCAAGTCTGGTAAAGTGAGCACTGGGGCAGAACAGAGGCGGTTTTTCAGTTCTGTGAATGCCTTCTGTTGAGGTTCCGACCAAAAAAAATTTTCTCTCGCTCCTCCCTTGGTGACTTGACTCAAGGGCCAAGTGATATGAGAGAATCCCAACACGAACCTCCGGTAGAAATTAGCAAGACCCAGAAAGCTGCGAAGCTCTGTTATAGTGGTTGGGGCTGGCCAATCCCGAATGACTTAGATCTTGGCTGGATCCACATGCACCCCCCTTTCATCAATAATGTATCCCAGATATTGAACCTGGGTCATGCCAAACGTGCACTTCTCCAAATTGGCACACAACTTGTGTTGCCGCAGTGTTTGGAGGACTTGTCGGATGTGATGAAGGTGCTCTTCCCAAGTCTTGCTGAAGATCGGAATGTCATCCAAGTACACCACTACGAATGAGTTGGTGAATGGCCGCAAGATGTCGTCCATCATCCTCATGAAGGTTGCGGGAGCATTCGTCAACCCGAAAGGCATGACCAGCCATTCAAAAAGGCCTTCCTTAGCTTTGAAGGCATTCTTCCACACATCAGAGGGTTCAATTGGTACCTGGTGATACCCAGACTTCAGGTCGATCTTACTGAAATATTTTGCACCTTGGAGTTGGTCCAGAAGGTCATCAATCCGTGGGATTGGGTACCTGTTCCGGACAGTGATCTTGTTCAGCGCCCGATAGTCAATACAGAGTCTCCACGTCCCATCCTTCTTCTGTACCAACACGATTGGGCTCCCACAGGGCGATGAACTTGGTCTGATGTGACCTTTCTGCAACAACTCCTGAATCTGCCTCTTGATTTCATCATTCTCCAAAACAGAGCGCCGATAGATCGGTCCATTAGGTAGCGGCGCACCTGGGGTCAGATCAATCAGGTGCTTGACCTGACAATGCAGAGGAACCCCTGTGGGTGAGGTGAATATGTCCCCGTACTCCTCCACAACCTTATCCATTTGTTTTTGTTGTGCAGAGGAGCCCTGTCTGGAGGTCGTGGCCACAGTCTTCTTCTTTCCCTGGGGGCGGATCATCAGGAAAACGAATTTCCTGGTTTGGGAAATGAGCTTACTGCATTGTTTTGCGGTAACCAAAGAGATAGCGGCAGGAGGTGGTACCTCTGGTATCCTGTACAACTTATTTCCCAAAGTAACAATAACAGCACGAGGTCGAGACTCATACACAGCATGACGTTTCCACAAGTATGGTTGTCCTAATAATACATCAGAAACATCAATAGGAGCAACGTCACATAGTACCTCATCCGTGAAGGGCTTGATGCTATAGGGAAGGCGACACTGCCGGCTGACGCGGAGATCTAGTCCTTGGTGAAGCCACCCGATGGTGTATGGATGTGGGTGAGCTGTGGTCGGCAAGCCCAACCGCTTCACGGCGTCTGCTGAAATGAGGTTCTTTTGGCTCCCATTGTCGACAATGAACTGTACCGGGGAGCCCTTTACCCACATCTAGGAGTGGAAGAGACGTTCCTCCTCCTCTGGATCTTCCGGTTCCTCCTTTTGGATCTTTGCAGTGGCAACAGTGGCGTTGGGCTCCGCATCAATAATCGGTTTCCCTTTTTCATTCGCCTTTTCAGGTTCTGATTCGGAGTCAGAGCATGCATCTGACTCAGAAGCCCTCATCTCGGCCACTAGCGACTGCTTGGCCCGACACTCACTTGTGTTGTGAGTGGAGCTCTTATGGAACTCACACCACTTTCCCGTGTCCTTCTTTGGCTTTAAGGTGTTGTTCTTGTCTTGTGGCTTTGATGGGTTGTCTTTAGCCGCCATGCTCTGTCCTTTGTTTTGCGGTTTGGAAGCACCTTTTCCTTGCTTTTGATTCGCGGATCCAAAGTCTCGCTTCTTCTGTTTGAATTTCTGCTCAATCTTGGCAGCATACCGGTATGCCGTACCAAGCGAGGAGATGTCGAGGAACTCCATTTCCTCCTGAATGTATCTGTGCAGACAGCTGCGATACTTTAGCACCAAATGTTTCTCTGAATCTTTGATACCCAACTTTGTGCGCGGGGTATGGAACAGATTCGTCAGCTCATGCACATCTTGATCCCTTTGTTGTCGCAGCGTGGTCCATTGTATGTACTTGTTAGGGTCCGAAGTGATTTGGCCGATTGGTGAGCCAAATGACGATGTAACATCAAACCAAGCTTTGGAGCCCAAGGACCTAGCCTTCCTGGACTCAGAGAGGGCTTTCTCTATATGTGTAAAAGATATCGGTGTGTTTGCTTATGGTTTTCTGATATTAGGCTAGTTATGAAGTATGTTTTTAGTTTTTTGGTTTTTTAAGTTTGTGAGGGATGAAACTGATCAAATATGTAAAAATGGATAACAAGAAGTCAGATCAATTGGGCTATGGGGTCAAACAGGTCAAGGAAGCTATGAAGTGATGATGTAAAGCTGCTGTAGGGCCGATTTGATTCACGGTAGAAGGGATCTCTGGGCAAAATGGATTAAGTGGACAACAAGTTGGTGAAAGACCAGGGATTTCAAGTGTAACTAGTTAATAGCAGACAATAAACATGTAATAGCAAGCCATTAATCATGCTAAGTACAACTATAAGCTAATTAACACATAGAAATCAAACATTCCAGCCATACATAGAGGTATAAGACCCTCTAACTTCGGGAAATGGCTATCAGACTTTGGGGAAAAAACATATAAGACAAACTAACAACTCATAAACTATGCCGGAACGCCTAAACACAGTCTTTAAGTTATTGGGTACTTGGACAAACAAGCTTTCATAGTTTTAGGCAAAGGGCTAGATCGGGACTAGGCCTCCTTGGTTCAACAAGATGATAAGCTAATTAGTCAAAGAGATAGTTTTATGGACAGAACTATGGACAATCATAGGTAGGCAGGGCACACCATACATCCTACTCAACATACATAGAACTTATGAATAAAACTAGCAACAATACCTTAAGTTATTAAAGAGCAGTTAAGAATTCTTTAGTATAACTAAGGAGGAAGAAAACATAAAGCTATGAAGATTCGGGAATTTTGAGGTGCCTCCATGGGCATATCTAAAAATCAATCTCTACTGATCTATAGCAGCAAGAAGCATGTATTATGAATGAAAACTAGAAGACAACAACAAAGCAAGAAACACTATACCATTCTACCATGTCATGGAATCCATCACCAATCCTTCATCATTCATCAGCTTTATCAGAGGCGGTCGGAAATCATAACACAAGTATGTTCTTCAAAACATATCACCAATGGCAGTCAACCTCTCAAACTGAACATCATTCCCAATGAAGCCTTGTGGAATAAATAGGCTCAAGTAGGCGAAACCTCTTGTGTCTGCAAAATGCAGCAATGCAAATCAGCGTGTCTGAAAACTTCATCTCCTGTGATGCCTCATCTGTTAAGGCACAAAAATATCTCATAAAATATCTAGAAAATTCTAAAAAAGGAAAAAAGATTGACTTTGCATCATTTTCCAAGTGCAAAAATAGCTAAACGCACATTTGGAAAAAGCGATTTTTGAAGGTTCAAAAATTACAAAATACTCAAAATTTATATCAGCAAAAGGTCCCCTGAATTGCTGGTAACATTTGGCAGCCTTCCTGATGTTGAAATGAGGCTCATGATAGCTCGTTGGAAAGATCTGAGTGTCTAATTTCCGGAACAACTAAAATCACTTCCAATCCCTGAATCTCGAAGCCTTCCAAATGCATCCACATGTGTAAGCGAAATTTCAGTGCTGATATGACGGGCGGAGATGTGCAAAAAGTGAGCATTTTTCGCCGTTTACATGCTGGGCTCTGAAACATGTTAAATAATGCTTTGAAAATCCTTTGAGGGTGTGCTCATGAAAATATCTGGCATCCAATGATACCATCCTCTATCTCCTTTTGTGAATCCCCAAAATGAAATGGCGAATTTCATGAGTTTTGACAAAAACCCAAAAATGTGAAAAACAAGATTGTGTGAAATTTGCCCAAAATTGGTGTGTATGACCCACAAGGGTCCTTAGCAACATGTTCTAAAGCTGAAGCCAAAATTTCGAGCGCTGATGTGCCTTTCTTCTCTTTCCATGTCGGGCGCTTCCCCTTTGCTTCTTTCAGCTTGTCTTGGGCAGCCTTGTCTCATATTTGGCATTCTGGCTTTGGTGAAGAAGTCATGGCCCCTTTCCTAGGAGAGGCAAATAGCACATACTTTTGAGAATGCCCTTCGTGATCCATGTCTTGTATTCGCTTGCCCTCATCAGGATGCTGCTCTGTATCATCTCTTGGTTTCCCTTGCTTCGTCACTGTCATGGCCTTGTTCATCATGTTCTTGCTGCTCAAACAAAATTCCGCCTTCTCTGTCAGTCACTGTTTTGATCAAGGCAACCATGGTTCAATTGTTGTGTGTGATGTCCTCCTTGGGTATAAGATCCCTGCTCCTTCCAAAAAATACCTTCTCTTGCCTTTGTATGTCATTCAACAAATAGAGTCAAGGATAACAACACAGTCAAAGTGATGCTTCTGTGTTTTGTGGTAAAGTCACTTTTCCTTTGATGTGTTGAGGATATAAGACACCCTTGTTTTTTAGAGGAATGCAACAACAGTCTTTAGTTCAAGACCTCCTTTTTTCCTTGTAGGCACTTCATCAGTAGATCCACCAATATGAAGACATTCAACCATAAAATGTATCTTACACAATCAAAGTTACTGTGTATATGAGATAAAGTCGCAGAGTTTTGAAATGCTTCTGAGGTGTTATCAAAGGCCTGTAGGAGTTAAAAGCCAATAAAATTCTTTTTGAACAAAGCACTACCCTCCTTGTGCTAGCTCACCAAATATGTTTTATGCTGCCTGACACAGTCGAACAATAAATATCTTACACGATCAAAGGTGATACATCCATAGTATAAAGAGATAGGCTTTGTAATGTTTGATGTGTTAACAAAGGTCTGGTAGCACGTCAAATACCAACAAAAACTCTTTTCTAAACAACACACTGTCCTCATGTTACTTCACTGCTCTTTTCATATCATCTTGACAAGACCTTGAAATTATAGTGGCATATTCCTCACTGACCCTGTTTGATGAAAGCTCAAACCCTGTTTGGTTAATCAACAATGTTCCCAAATGTATTGTGAATGCCCTTTTCAATATAAGAACTCTGCACCTTCAGAATGCTGCCTTTCCTATATTTGCATATAAATCAGCCAGTACTCATAACAAATTATACCATCAATCAAAGGAAAACACAGTCAAGAGGACTTTCTTGTTTGGGCACCAGAAGCTTTGGTGTTTGAGGCAATAGGACACTTTTGTCTTCAGATCTTCGTGAGAAGGGAAGGAGATATAAAGACCCTTTGATTCAAGCAACAACACTCTCTGTTTGGAGGCAATCAGCCAATAAATGCCCAATATAGACATAGTCAATCACAATGCATTTACATAGAATAGTCATCGATCCTTGTGTTTAAGGGACAAGGTGTGAGTTTTGAGATGTTTTTATGATGTGTCCAGCAAAGGCAGTGGCTTTTAACAATAAAAACTCCCTTTCAGCAACTTGCTAGCTCTTTCTCTTGGTATAATTCAGCAATTAAGTCAGCACTATCTCTTAGCCCAATAGAGTAGCACGGTCAAGTGTGACTTGTAAAGGACATGGTGACGGTTTTGAGAAGTTTTTATGATGTAACAAACAATCTTTTATCATTCCAACCATAAGATACTCCTCTCACACAAAAATTTCCTGCTCTATACTATGCTGCTCTCATACCATTTTGACAACACCTTGAATGCAATGGTGGCTTCATTCGCTGATTAGGCTTGATGGAATGGAAGGTCACAGTACCACTTTTGTTCTTTAAACATATAGAGGATACCTTTGGAAAGTCACCAAAGTTCATCCAGTGACCACTGTGTAAGACAAATAACCCACTGTTTTTCCCTTTAAGCCCTATGCTCCTTTCAATACTGATTGAGGCCAGTTTAATGGGATTTTCGCATTAATAAAGCTTCAAAACCCTTTCAAAAAACTATAACTTTAACATTCCCGCCAAGACCCTCACCCCTTTCGCCAATTATTTAGCCTTTGATGCACGAAGCATATGATTACCCTTTAGAAATTTAGATACCAAAAAGGCACTTAAATACCTTGAAACACGGTGGCGACCATTGTTGACAAGTTTGAGCAGCTCTAGAAATAGCTTTGGAAGGATTTTGGAAATTTGATTTTTTGATCAGTGCTACGGGGGTGGCAGAGGCTCTGAGCGCGTCACGCGACGGTGCATTCCTTTGTAAATTTTGTGCACAGGCGCGTCGCGCACTTTTCCAGGAGTGTCGCTCAAGTTTGCAGTCCATTTTGAAGGCCTTCCCGGTGTCGGAATTGGGCGCGAGATGGCTCGTTGGAAAGCTGTGGAAGTATAATTTCCAGAAAAACTTGAATTGTTTCATTTTGTGTCTATTTGATCCTTCAAAAATTGATTTTTCCAACACTAGTCAAAACTGGTGAATCTTGGTGCAGAAATGCATCGAGTTGTTTGTATGCCATTTTTGAATGCCTTCCCGGTGTTGGAATTGGGCGCGAGATGGCTTGTTGGAAAGCTGTGGAAGTCTACTTTCAATGAAAGCTTAAATTTTTTCATTTTGTTTCCATTTGATCCTTCAAAAACTGACTGTCCCATCACTGGTAAAAAATGGTGTATGCTGGTGCAGAAAAACATAGCATTGATTGCAGGCTACTTTTGGATGCCTTCCTTTTGTCGGAATTTGGCCTGAGATGGCTCATCGGAAAGCTATAGAAATATATTTTCCATAACAACTTGAATTTTTTCATTTGGAGTCAATTTGGTTGTTCAAAATCTGACTGTCCCATCACTGGTCAAAATGATGAATCCTGGTGCAGAAATTCTCCCGTGACATCTGAATTTTTCACGTTTTCTTAGAAACCATGATACCTGTGTAGAAACTGAAGGAGATTTTTATTTTTGAACCTATGAGGGACAAAAACCTCTCTCAATTTTGTAAATCTCATCTCTGTTTGATTAGAAAATCATTTTGAAACAAACTTCCCGAGCGCTCCTTAACCCTAATTTTGTTGTGGTAGAGGTATTATGATTCAACAACCATGCAAATTTTACTATCCTTTTGTATTTGCTAAGATCAGATATTTGAGCCTATCTTTGACTGTGGGTACACTGCTTCAGTGGCATTCACTTAAACTCTTTCATCCATTGTAACAATGTGTGAAGGGACCTCCTTTTTTACAGTGGCATGCTCATATTACCTTTACCTAGTCCTAGGACTCAAAACACATATTATGATCTTTCTTGTACTCTTATAATCCTCTGTATTTATTTATGATGCCTTTATGCTGAATAGGAAGCCTAACTGCCACTTCAAAATCTGTTATACCTCTGGTGCTTGAAAGGCATACCTGTCTTTGTCATTTGGAAAGAGGATGTTTTCTTCCTTTTGCAGCATAAACTTACATTTTGCTTTGGAGTTAATGATGCCCATGGAGTGAATCTTGACTATGATTTTGGCTGATTTCATTACGGAGGTTTGAATTTGTCCTTTGTCTGGAAGGTATTTCCTTTGATCTCTTGCTCCGGTGTGGTGTGACTATCTGATCTTTATATTGAGTTTTGTACTTGTTTGAAAACCTCTTGAAATGCGAGAGTATAAATCCCTTTCAACACTTCTTTATTTTCTTTCATTCTAATGGAAAACCGGTACAGGATTGTCTCCATGTCAACTTGAGACAAACTTTATTTTGGCCTTTTGCTCCATAAATGGATTTACTTCCAATAAGGCCATTCTTTGATCAGCTTTGCATGTCTGTCCTAGGGTTTTTAGCACTTAAATCATAACCAGATTCTGTCTTTACTTGCTTCTTCAACCTCTTTCCACTGCATCTTTGACCAATCAGTCTTTAAAAACAGTCAATGCTTTGGCCATATGCTCATGAATGAAGGAAGCCCTTCAGTTGGAAAAGTATCTGAAGACTGTTTGATAAGCCTGCCTGACAAGGGTTTTTCTTGGATATGATGGTAAGCAAACAAAATTGAAAACATTAATACTTTTACCTCCGCCTGCAATCACTACTGTGCTTCAGAAAAACCCTAGTCAAGGTGTCACTGTCTCACTGTACTACTCTTTGCTGAGGGGAACTGAAATGTCACCATTTTCCTTGGTCAACTTATGAAAAATTGTTTGGAAGATAATCTCTGTGAGTAGGGAGGTTAGCACCCTTTGAAAAACAACCACCTTTTCTTCTGCCTGTGTAATGACATGATTTGTCAACCTTTCTTCAATTTGGTCTTGTTGAAACAGTACACTGCTTATGATTAGAATTGTTTTCTCTAATGATGTGTCTCTCCAAGTTTTTAACAATTCATATGATTTGAAAACTTCAAAAGACTTCCTTTACAAGACCAAAACTCTATTTTCCTTCTAACTTGCACACTTCAGACCCGAGCCTTGTTATGATCATCACTCATACTTAGAAAAACCTAGAGTCATTGTTTCACTGTTCAGTAAAAAGCAAACTTGGGCTTCTACAATCCTTAAAGTCAATACTGGTCAGCGCCCTCTGCTTGTAGATGAAGGAAGCGCCCTAACCCTCTACTTGTAAATGAAGGAGGTTCTTCGCCATGACAAATTACCAGTTTGCTGTGACAGTGGTGTCTTTCTCTTATTGTGATTTTCATGTTGAAAGGAAGCTGCAAGGTCTTGATGAGCCACTCTCTGTCTTGCAGATGTATCTCAGGATGATGTTTACATTGAGAAGAAGTTGTTCTTCTAAATGTAGATTCAAGAAATTCCTTCTGATATGATGTTATATTTCCTGTCTTTGCAAAATCCATAAAACACTGTAAAACACCTAATAATCAGCTTGGGACTGTGGTCTATGCAGTGCTGAGACCTAGGGGTGTGTAAGTGGCGTGACTTAGAGCTGTTATCAACTTGATTTGCAGAGTGAGAGGTCACTCATGATTGGTCTGTAGCAGATGGAGGTTTTTTGGCCTTTTCATGGTTGCCAAGGGTAAAATGTCTTAAAGCGCCGCCCCTGGCCAGGGGAGGCTTTAGCTTGATTTGGATTGTGCTTTTCCTTACATTGGCGAGACTAGTTGGTCCATTTGGGCTGAAGCTAGATAGGATTGTGATAATGAGGTTTTGATTTTGACATGGGTGGACTGAACAGGTAGAAGGGCGAAAAAAGTTTTGTGGGGGTTTTCTAGACCGACGATTGACATATGGAGATTCGACTTCTGAAAACTCGACCTGAATCTAGTCATCACCAACAAGTGAAAAACACTGATGACTAACATGTACTTGTCCTCATAGCTCCCCACGGGATAGTACTGTTCCTTGACGGCGTCTCAGAAAGATTTCCAAGTTGGTACGGCCGAGAACAGAGAGGGTTCTGTCTGGTCCTTGTTCTCACAGTAGGTTTCCCACTAGTCCTTAACATGGGGGGTAGCTTTGAGGAGTGCAAAAATAATCTTCTCCCGGTCTGAAAAGTCATGAACCGAGAAATATCCTTCTAACAGATTCAACCATTTATCTACAGCATCTGCGTCTATTTGACCCTCAAATATGGGAATGTCAGAATTTATGTACAGCAAAAGTGCTTTCTTGAGTGGGCTGTTGGATGCGAATCACACCGTTAGGTAGCCGTTGAGATCTGAGCAAAAAAGTTATCCATCATCGGGTTAGTTGTTTCGAGGGCCTCCTCGAGCAATATTTTGATAGGATCTCACTGCTCCACTGTCCTTTCATTTCCTTCCCCCATGAGGCGTCGAGTCGAGGTTTGCGAGAAATTTGGAGTCTTGCAAAAGTTCCACCGGATCCGAGCCCTAGCTCCTTATACCCCGACCTCGTTGGGGACGCTATAAAGAAGGATGAGAAAGAAAGAGCAAACCGCTACGATACCACTGATCCGGGTTCTGCCGAGGCAACGAGAATAAACATATAACCATAAATACGAGGAGATGCGGTGGAAATAACACTTCATTTCATTAATATCAAAGAACTGAAGTTTGCTTACAGACAGAATGGAAATAAAACTAGCTAGGGCGCTGGTAGTTATCTCTGAGAAGAGATGTGGTGGCTACAGGCCTCTGAACTGAGTTATAATGAGGCTTGAGGGCCTATTTATTATTTAGAAACAATGGGAAATCCTAAACAGCCAAAACCCTAACCCTAGGAGATGAAGCGCCAAAACTATGGGCCCCGTTTCGGTAAATTGGTGTTTCAACTTCCCAGGGGCGTAACTTTGGCATACGATCTTCGTTTGACGCATACCATACCTCGTTAGAAAGATCTATCCGAGGACTACAAATTTGGAATGAGAAAAATTGGTCCATGGACCCATGTTGCTCTCCATTTTCCCCAAAAACGTCGTTTAGGGCCTCAAAACGGCTCCGGAAGTTTAGGACCCGAAAAACTGCTAAAAATAGTAAACTGTACCGAAACTGAAAAACTGAAATAGACAATGGTGGAGCCCCAAGTGGAATAGACGGGTGACCACCAATATCCACCTGGATCAATCAATAGAGGGATGAGGTCCTCTAATGAAGGGATTAGGGTTCCTTCATCTAAGGGGATAAGTTCCATGAGTGGAGGGATATATCTCGAACTGGTGCAACTCAAGAGGTTTTTGGGTGGAAGAATATGCCCCCAAATATTCTTCTAGAAGTTAGTTTTCACGTTTACTTTCTTTTACATGGGATGCACAGGTTTTATGTTCAAACATAGTGCAGATGTCCATAGATAAAGGTGGGAATAGCAGCGCATGTGCAGGAAGTGACCGTAGAAAGCGCGTAGGTAACCTTTAAGATTTTTTAAGAGATTTTCCAAGTTCCCAAGACTTGGTTCAAGAATATAAAATTTTTTACTTCTAAGGAAGCATGAGTATGGATGGTGATAGATCCATATTGACGATCAAATGTCATGGTGACAAAATTACGTGTAATAGTTACTAGACCCACTCATTGGGCTAGATGGATCGCTTTGATTCGTATAAGGGATTGCATAGATAACAAAATGGTGACTCCACTGGGGAGCTTATAACCTTTTTAGCCCTCCTTGTGCATCTCGTCTTATTTCTTAGTTTGGCCAACCAGTCAATAATATTTGATTGTGATTTCTTTTGACTCTATACTGTGAGTATTTTATGGTCTAGAGTGTCAGTTCTAGGATTATACTTCATTTTTTATTTCTTTTCATAAGCATTTCTAACTAATAATGTGTTTTTCCGGGCACAGTCGTGGTGCCATCACGAATATTTCCAAGTACAGTCACATTGAAGACCCTGTCTTCCACTATCTGCCCATGTTGAGCTAGTTTAGTAGACCAACATGGGTTTTTCTATGTAAATTAGCGCTGCCAGCATGGGTTTAGCTATACAAAGTAGCATTGAAGATCTTGTCAATTTATATTTTGCAATATAAAGTAGCTTTGGCCCCTAAATTTGAGAATTTTTATGGTTTCTACTAAAAATCCTAGTGTGTCCTGATCTTTGAGGTCGTCATCCTTCTCTGTGTATATACTTTTTGTCTCTTTGTTGTTAGTTTCTTTGTGGTGTGAAAAACTCCATCCCATACTTCAAGTGGTAAAAGTAAATTTTGGTTGAGTCTTTGATTCTTTGAGTCGGTTTAAATTAGTTTTTGTTGCTTGTATGTTTGGAAGGAATACTGATTTATTTTTCATTAAGCATCATTAATTATTTTTCACTCCATAAAATAAATTTATTTTTTTCATTTTTTTAGTTTATTAATTTTATCACCAAATTGATCTTGATTGGTTGCTCATCAATCAACTCAATGTAACTCTTTCAAACCACTTCTAACTGAATATTAGCCTCTTCAGTTTGAGAGGCCTCTCTCAAGGGGGGCTTATGATTTTGAATGAAGATAGTACTAGATGGTTAACTCTATGGAATTGTAACTTGTTTTGTATGATTTTATGTTGAAAAATGTAGGCTTTCTACCATTGGGCTTATGGAGTCGACAATTAGTAGTCTTAGTGACAGTGGTTCTCCACATGGAAGCTGAGGCAAATAGAGGTTTTCAACCAGAGATAATTCACACATACAATGTAGGAAAACACAGTGATTTACCACTAAAGGAAGTGAGAGAATAATATTATGAATTATGAGTAACTAGGGATGAAATCTACTGCAAATTATTAAACATAAGATAAAGATAAATAAGACATCAAAAACCTCATGAGAATCTCAATTCTAGAAGTAGAATGTCACTTTGTATTACTGATAATAGTAAAAAAACATTCAAGAAGCAATTTGGTGCAAATAGTCCCCAACCCCTTGCTTCTTCGATGTTTTGTCTATAAATAGACATTATTTACAATATGGATGATCTGATTGGTGGCTAGATCCTTGAATTCTACTATGACACCTTTCATAACTTAAATCAATAACTTAAAATAGAAAACTATCAGCTACCTTTGAAGAAACAAACTCCTAATAGGACTCTATCTCCTATTTATTACATTTCTCTATCCTATTTGTGAAATAGTTACATGATAGTTACATAATAAATGTCACATGCTCGAAGGAAACATGACCAAGTTCACCATCACTTTACATATTTATAGCACCCCTAGATCTATGGAACATAACCATGATTTTTAGGAATGGATGACCTTCATCTTCAACATTGTTTTGAATGATGACATGGCTGCATGGCACTCCCTTTGAGTCATAAATATCTTCTAATAAGATCCAATGACATGTTAGAGGTCTCCAACTAGCAAAAAATTCTTTTAAGGTGCTCAAAATCCTTCAAAAATATCTTGCTACGAAAAAAGGACAGTTTCGTAGCGAGTTTTAGTAGCGTGGGAAAAGTGGCTTTTCCATCCATCTTCACTTCTTTGTTGTTCCATCACCTTCATCATGTCATGACACTTTACAATCATGGATACCTCTCCTTAAAACATGCCAAAGCTGAATTTAAATGCAAAATGGCACCTACAGGTTTTTTCATAGCGTATTTCTGGCTTCAAGCCTAGGGTACGCTACGAAAATGTGCAAAAAAACATAAATTGCTCCTTTCAAGAACATATTCAAAAACTGTATTCCAGCTGCAAAATTGGGGTTCTCTGCATGTTATGAACCTCCCAAAACATTTTTCATCTTACCTTATTACTCTTGTGGTGTTTCCTCATTGAAAATCAGTTGACTCATGGGCTCTTCTACCACTGTCATCTTCAAACCTTTCTTTTCCAACTCCACATGAATTAGATCCAATTTCTGCTGAAGATCTTGTACTTTATCCTTTAATGCCCTGTTCTTAGATTGCAAGTGCACGTTTATCTTTTTGATGTGTTTTACCTCTCCCCTTAGTGGTTGAGTCCACTTTATCAACTTTTTTGTATTGTCCAAGGTCTTTGAAGCACTGGTGACTTGATCTTCCCAGATTTTTCTCATTTTCTCAAAATGAACTTTCTCAACTCTGTGTTTCTTTTCCTCTTGCTTCAACATTGATATCTCCTCACCTGCCACCTTCAACTGCTCTTTAAGGGTTTCAATTTCCGACTTTTCACTAATTTTCTCTTTACCCTTCCTTTGTTTGATAACCAACTCTTATCTTGAACATTAAGAGAGATCTATAATGCTTGGTGGCTGAGCAGTTTCACTGACCTTCTCAATCTCTTTGCTGCTTTCCATGACCTTTCTTGCATGTATGGTGATTGGCTTTCTAGGTTGAAACATGAAACCAACATCATCACCTGCAAACTCTAATTTTTTAGCTGTCTTAAATTTCATCAACTTTCTTCCTCCATCTTCAATGTCTTAAGCTTGGACAATGGAAGTTTCTTCAATGTCAATTGCATGCAAGATGTCCTCTAAGTTACCCTTAACCATTGTTTGGCTTCTAATAACTCTCTTTTTGCCATGTTTGCTGATTGTTTTCTTGTGTTTTGCAGATGTTGTTTTAGGTGTGTTAATCTTCTGCAAAGGATATTTCTCCATGCTCACTAGTTCTCGAGGATATTGTTATCACTCTAGTAAATTTTCTATTAGAAATATTTAAAACTTTGTAACTTACTAGACGTAACCAAGAACCTCTTTTAGAATTCAGGATCTAGCCTTCCTGAGTTCCAGAGAGGGATCTCTCCTTATGATCTAGCTTTGTTTTGGTAATGGATATTAGGCTAGCTATGAGTGAAAAATTTGGTTTGTTTTTTAAAGTTTGGTGGGAATAAAGGATTACAAAGGAAACCATAAAAAGATCTATATAACCATTAGGCAATGGAGTCAAATTTCTAGCTAATACGACTTGAAAACCAAGGTCAAAAGATGCAAATATGCTAAGAGAAAGTTAGATAACTTCCAAAGGGTTTGAAAGGCTAATTTGATGGAATGATGTGATTCTGGACTAAGGGAAATTAAGAATCCTTAGATCACAGAAAGGAAGAGGGAAAGGAGAGGATCAAATAGGGACCTAGAGCAATTAAGAATTCTATAGTTCGGTTATCAAGAAGAAAACATAATAATACCAAATAGTTAAAAATAGGGAGCTTTTTATCACTAATCCTGTCTAAATTCTCCTAGTTGATCATTTAAGAAGGAAAAAAAATATGGTATATGAATGAAACTTAAAGAAGTACACAATGAAAACGAGAAAATATTGTACTCATCTATTTATCTCATGAATCCTTAACAATGATGTCTTTCGCTTCAATTTCCATCTTGCTGCTTCAATTTAACTCGCAAAAGTCCCAATGTTTCAACCAAATAAGTCTATAGTAATCTTCAAAATTTATTCCACCCAAAATACTTCCAAGAGTGAAGTATTTATACAAATTCTAAACTAAAATATCTTGAAAAAATATCAAGATTGGTTCACAAATCTCTCCAACTATTTTACATAAATAGAAATTAAGTAAAGGACACTCAAACTAATGCATATATTTGGCACTATTTTTTATGGATAGGTGATGACAAATAGGAGAATTCGAATTTCATCCAACTCTTAGTTGATGAAGAGGCATCCAAGTCACTAATTGCTTCCTTTCTTTGTGCATTCTACTCCAGCAATTCTGCAAACTTGGGGTCCAATGATACCTTTTTATTTCTCAATCCGAAATAGATATGTTAAAATTGAAAGAGGTTATTATAGATCAATATGTTGGTGAGGTAAAGCTTTTTCAGTTTCCTAAAATTCCTCTCCAGCTGTGCACAATAGGCTCTGCAAAAATATGTGTAAAACATAGTTTTACAGAGTCTGAAAAATAACCTGTAAAGATGTGCATGTATCTCTCATTATGAAATGGCTGTGAAAAACATGAGATAGATTTTTGTAGATAGGGCTCTTAGGAACAAAAACCTCCTTCATTTTTGTAAAATGTATTTCTGATTGGCCACAATATTCTTTGTAAAATGATGACCTAATAGAAATTTTCTTCAAAAAGTGCTCTCCAATATTGTTTAATATTTCCCAATCCGTAATGGTTGTTAGAAAAGTGAGAGAGGTTTTTGTAGATAGCCCTCTTAATAACAGAAATTTCCTTCAGTTTTGCAAAATTCATCTTGGATTGGTCACAATATTTTCTACAAAACAATGACTTAAACAGGAAATTTGTGCAAAAAATGTCCTTTCTTGCTCTCTTTTTCATCTTTTCACCTTTTTGTTCTTTTAACTATTTTACTTTCACTTTAGATAAAATTCATTGTTGGTGAAAGTATTTTCATCTCTTTTTACCATTTTACTACCTTTGTATTTACTTTTACTGTTTACCTTTGACTTCTCTTGTAACTTTGTTTTAACTTTCACTCTGACTTTTACCTGATACACTTTAACCACTGATACTCTTTGACTGTTATGTTTTCAGTGTCATTGTGAATTCCGATTTCACTTTTACCATTTACTATGAAAAATTCATCATTATGATCTCTCTCTAACTTGATTTTGTTCTTTCTTTGTATGCAAACTGTTTGTTTAATAAAGATATTGAGTTAAAATCTGAGAATTTGGAGCAAACAATTTTGTCAACTAATATTGAAATTGTTGGCCCAATTTCTTATTCTGATAATAACCTGCAAAGATCAAAAAATTTGTTAATGAATTCTTAGCTGAAGGGAGGTGATTGGAGGTTCTTCAAAGATCTATGGAATGAGATCATTCCGTGGAGGTTTAAGTCTGTTTTTTAGGCATTGTTAGGATCACTTCTGCAAGTTTAAACTGTTTGCAGGAGTATTTCACTTTAACATAGGGAATTGAGCAATTTAGGCTAAGGATGGTTTTCTTTTGGGGATTTTTTGCTCAATTAGGCTTATATGAGAGATGAAAACTAGGTTAAGACAGGAAACAAGAGTTTCCTAAATGGTTGAGATTGTAAATATGACTTTTTCAGAAGATCTGTAGGTTAAAAGACCTTTTGAAGCCATGGAAATGACTTTTCAAGGGTTTATACTAAAGATTGAACTTAAAATAGAGGCTTTTGTGAGATAATAGAAGTTTCTGAGGAATTTTTCAAGAGTTAGGTTGTCGAAGGTTTTTTCGGTAGTATCAGCTTCAAACAGGATGTTGTGAGTTAATAGAAAATATCAAGAGTCTTTTGAATGCTGTCACTGTGGTGAAATTCTGCTTCACAGGAAAAATTGGCAAGCGATGGTTATAAAGTTCATTCATAGAGTCTGGGTGCATTTTCATAACAGCCGAGGGGAAATAATACATAAAACAAAGAAAAACTAAGGTTAAACCTTATATTTTTATCATTATACATATCATTTAATGCAGGTCACAGTCAATGGCAGGAGCAGATTTTCTTTGAATGTAAAAAACCATCAGTGGTTATCGCGTTGCTTTTATATAGTAAGCTGTTTTGGCCAATATGAATGTGATCGAATAGGAAATAGACACGTAGCATTGGGTGGTATTACAATACCACTTTTATCGTGCAAATTTTCATAAACTTTGGTCGATCATTTTAGTTATGCGATACTAGATCTGCATTGTCTGATCCGGATTTTATGCAGGAACGCAACAGAATACAGATATAACCATAGATACAAAGATGCAGCGGAAATATTGCTTCATTTTATTAATAAATGAATGACTGCAATAAGCTTAGAAACATAATGGAAACAAGCTAGGGCACTAGTAGTGTATCTCTGAGAAGAGATGTAGCATACGCAGGCCTCTGAACTATGTTACATTGAGGCTCGCAGGCCTATTATAGACATAATGAAAAAAAATGAGCTAGGGTACTGGCAGCGTATCCCTGAGAAGAGATGTGGCAGCTACCAGCCCCTGAACTGTGTTACCATGCAGACATGATGGAGATGTGGTGAGTTGTGTACATTGGTAGCGCTTTTTATTCGAGAAGCATTGTATTGGGTTCTGCCCCCAACCCACAATAAGGCTCGAGGGCCTATTTATTGTTGAGAAACAATGTAGAATCCAAAACTTCCAAAAACCTAACCGTAGGAGAGGAGGCGCCAAAATTGTGGGCGCCCGTTTGGGTAAATTGGTGGTTCAACTTCCTGGGGGCGTAACTTTGGCATCCGATCTCCGTTTGACGTGCTCTATAGCTCGTTAGAAAGATCCGTCCGAGAGGCACTGAACGAGCAACATCGGTCCATGGACCCATGTTGCTCTCCATTTTCCCAAAAAACGTCGTTTAGGGCCTCAAAACGGCTCTGGAAGTTTAAGACCCGAAAAACTGCTAAAAATAGTAAGTTGTGTCGAAACTTACAAACTAAAATAACTGATGATGGGGGTTCAAATGGACTCGATGGGTGGCCACCAATATCCACCTGGATTATTAATGCTCCAAAACGGCTCTGGGTGTGCAGGACCCAAAAACCTACTATAAATAGTAAGTTGTGCTGAAGCTAAAAAACTGAAAGAATTGATGCTGCAGGTCCAAATGGAATAGGTGGGAGGCCACCAATATCCACCTGGATGGGTCAACCACACAAAATCATTTTCATCAAAGTCCATTTTCTAGGCTGCACACTGTTAGTCACACAGTTGGTCACAAGCATTACATGGCATCTCTATCCTCGGATCTTCGTTCTTTAGGGTTATGGGTTAACCACACAAAACCCTTCTCTTCAGTGGCTCTTCATATTCAACAAAGGATTCTCAGGAGGGAACTTCACGCAATGGGGACCATTGCTTCTTAAGGAGGGAGGAATGATCTGAATGTAAAATGGCATCCACCCATGGTATTCATCCACCCATGTTATCCATCCACCCATGGAATTTACCCATGGTATTGTAAATGGCATTGACCCATGGTATTAATCCACCTATGATATTTATTTTCCCATGGTATTGTAAGTGACCCATGGTATGTATCCACCCATGGTATTCATCCACACATGGGATTTACCCATGGTATTGTAATTGGTATCTACTCATGGTATTGGCCTATGGTATCTACACATGGTATTGTAACTCAAAAAAGGCTATAAATAACAAGCCTCCGTTTGTAAAAGGACAGATTGTCTGCCACAATGTAGCTTCTATGGTTATTATCTGTTTTAATAAAAAAAATTTCTTTGTGGTTTTATTTTCTTTGTGTTCTCTCTTTTTTTCTGGCATTCTAATTTTACAGATCTTGTTAGATCCATTTCAAATTTTTAGATCTTGGGGGCCTACCCCCAAGATCCATTTTCCATTCTAATAAATAACTCAGAATATTTATTATAACCTATTTTTGGAAATGGAATGATCATTCTGCATCATCTCATGTGTTTGAAACCACTATCTGGAGACTCTAGACTCTCAGATTTGCGCTCGAACTGTCACGCCGTCACAAAATTTCTGAAAAAATAGTTGATTTTAAATCAACGATAACTCCCACATCCGGACTCCGATTCGACCGATTGTTTTTTTGAATTTGAGTATTTTTTCGCAAGGAATCCAGATCTGGTCTTTTTTTTTGCAAATTTTTTACCAAAATTTTCAGATCTGATCTGAAAACTCGTCGCCCAAAAACATTCATGGATTTTGCTGAAGATTGCTGCCAAACATTGAAACTGAAATATGTTTCAAACCCTCATTCCCATGGAGGCGTAACCTGAATCTGATACCACTGATCTGCATTTTACGTAGTGGTATCAGAGCGGGTCTGCTCTTTCTCTGTTTTTCTCTTCATGTCCCCAACGCGGCCAGGGTATAAGGAGTTCAACCTCGCAACCCTGACGACCCCCCATGGCGGAAGGAAAGAAAGACGAGGGAGCAGGAGATCCTGTCAAAATCTTGCTCGAGGATGCCCTCGAGAAACAGAGGAACGCGATGATGGACAATTTTTTTTTTTTTTTCCAGATCCTTCAATGGCTGCCCAGCGGTGGCACATCTACATCCAGCACGGCTGCCAACACCAAGTTCAGCAAAATTCCCCCCCCCCCATGGAGGAACTTAACGCAATGGAGACCATTGCTTCCTAAGGAGGGAGGAATGATCCAGGTGGATATCGGTGGCCTCCCACCTATTCCATTTGGACCCGCAGCATCAATTCTTTCAGTTTTTCAGCTTCAGCACATCTTACTATTTATAGCAGGTTTTCGGGTCCTACACACCCGGAGCCGTTTTGGGGCATTAATAATCCAGGTGGATATTGGTGGCCACCCATCGAGTCCATTTGAACCCCCACCATCAGTTATTTCAGTTTGTAAGTTTCGACACAACTTACTATTTTTAGCAGTTTTTCGGGTCTTAAACTTCTGGAGCCGTTTTGAGGCCCTAAACGACATTTTTTGGGAAAACGAAGAACAACATCGGTTCAAAAGTTGTACTCCTCGGACAGATCTTTCTAACGAGCTATTGAGCGTGTCAAACGGAGATTGAATGCCAAAGTTACGTCCCCGGGAAGTTGAACCACCAATTTACCCAAACGAGACCCACAATTTTGGCGCTTCATCTCCTACGGTTAAGGTTTTGGACGTTTTGGATTCTACATTGTTTCTTAACAATAAATAGGCCCTCGAGCCTCATTGTAAGACAGTTCAGGGGGCTGGGAGCCGATACATCTCTTCTCAAAGATGAGGTCAAGACTCATACACAACATGACGCTTCCACAAGTATTGGCGAAGCTTTTATATAGTAAGTTGTTTTGGCCAATATGAATGCGATCGAATAGGAAATAGACACGTAGCATTGGGTGGTATTACAATACCACTTTTATCGTGCAAATTTTCATAAACTTTGGTCGATCATTTTAGTTATGCGATACTAAATCTGCATTGTCGGATCTGACTCTACGATGCGAACGGTCGGGATTTGCTTCAAAGCTGCAAGGTAAGTGCAGTGGGACCGGGCTCTTTAATGTGAATTGTTGATATGGTAAGTGGAGATCTACGGTAAAAAACTAATGCGATGGAAAATGGTGGGGGTGGGGGGCATATGTTATCGGGTTCGGTTTAGACTGTTAGATTAAAGGGATGCTTGAAGATCGGACGGCTAATACTCAACACCGCAGGGAAGGAAGGGATATGAAGTAAGGTGATCGTGTTTGATGCGAACCATAGGATTATGATTGTAAAGATGATCGGATAGTTAAAATTGAATCTGATGGCGTTGCGGATATGGGATAAAAAATGGATTTCTAATATATAAAGTGAGTTTATATAGAGAATGGGGTGGTTTATAATGGTTTAACCAAGGTTAGAATTTTGTTAAAGGGGTATGCATCGGGAAAAATGGATAAATTAATATTTTAACCTTAGGTTAAGGGAAATCAGGAAAGGGAATATATAAACAAAGGCATAGGTTTAGTGAAGTTTAGCTTAGATTAAACTTCGGGAATTACATTTTTTGTTTTTAAACATATATTAACACATGTTTAAGGTTTTTTCATATATTTTTATTATATAGTAATTAAATCAAAACGATTTACTTACCATAGGGGCGGGATTTAATATAAAGATATAGTTTAGCCAGAGGGGTTGTAATGTGGGTGTTTTATTTACACATGCGGTGATTAAATAACTTTGGCTAAAGTTATAATAAGTGGGTTTTGGGGCTATTATATAAAAAGGAGTTATATACTATAGGAAAAGGTTATTTCTATAGGGAGTTAATATATAAGTTAAAGTTAATATGAAAATGGGAAAAGGTATACTCAAAATACATAAAAATAACCAAGTAAAGTGAAATTTAAAAGACAATTTGCATTAATCTTATCACTTTAACTTATGATATAATGCTATTTTGAGGGTTTAATGTTCTCATGTGATGATGGAAATTAGTCAAATGGGAATTATAGTGTCTTTAAGTAAAAGCGGGGTTTTACTTAGGATTATTCATGGGAATGAATGCATGAAATGGAGTAATGATGTGGTTTTTAGGGATTAATATAGACATTTACCATTTTCCACTAATCAACCATAAAGCCTTGGGTCCAGTCCCAACAAAAGTCAAGGAAATTCCTTGAGCCTTTTTTACTGATAGTTTTATAACGTTTAATGACTATGGGAAGGGGAATTTAGTTATTTTGCAGCCCTGGTGAATAATATTTACAATGATGCTTCTCACCTTCTTCTACCTACCCAATTTTAATTGCTCACATTTTATCTTCCATTTGATTAGGTGCATTTGTGCTAGCAACCTTTACAACATTTATTCTTTCTGAAAGAAATAAAACTAGTTAATTCTACACTTATTTCATCCATGAATCCAGATTAAATTTTTGGATCCACTTATTCTCTACCTAACTACTGAATTGTCATGATTAAACTGTATGACAATTCCTTATTCACTATCTACAACAAGTAAAATTGAAACATGAAAAGTTAAGATTAAATTGTTCAACTCATTATGGATTATGGCATTTATTGACACTCTGCCATAATCAACTGCAAGAAGTAAAAGTAGTGGCATTTAGACTTGCACACTTTCATGTTTTATTCATATTTTTCTTTTGGGGTATATTATTTTTTTTAAGTCCTTTGATGTTTCTTTTAGGACTTTTTACCCTCTTTTTTATTTTTTGATTTTTTTATTTTTTACTAAATATGGGAATACAACTTGCAAAAGGAAAAGTATGTACATATTTACAAGACTACCATCAATCAAGTCAAAATTATGAATCCTATATTTATAGGTTGCTAACAAATATTATCTATTCCCTTCTTCAACTTCCTCTGCTACAATTGGTGATGAAATGTTTCTAGGTTTGGAGGCTCTCTTAGGAGTGATAGCATCAATTTCAAAACCACTCATGAACCGAAAGGAAGTCCAATCTCTACCTAGTCTCTTTAATTCCTCTAACACCAATAGCTTAATCAAACCATGATGAAAAACAGAAGTTTCATTGCCTTCTGTTTTAATTTGAACCTTATCTGACATTTTACCTAGAATTCTATACAAATAAAAGGGCAAGTCAAGTGACCTCTTACCCACAAAATGTAGAAGAAGCCTAAGGTTGTAGGAGTAGACCATGTGAAACCTTCCTTCACAGATAAAATACTTCTGAATGCTCATCAACAACTTTGAATAGTTTTCCTTCATGAAACTCCTAGGGATAGCATTTTTCAGATCAATTTCACTATGTTCTTGTTTGATGAACTCTTTGTAATCCTGCATTGTGAAATTTATGCCTTTAAACCACTGTTCCCCTCCTCTAGGGATTATTGTTGCTGCTGAAATGTTGTCTGGTGTCACTATTAAGTTCCGCATTCCCACTTTTGAAGCTATTCTAGTGAAAATGTTAGAAAAATCCTTGGAAACTTGTAGATGACAACCCTGCAACCTTTGATAGAATTGCGAGCAACCTGTTCTTCTAAAAATATCCATGGAATTTGGGTCTTCATTGAGAAAATTCATATCCATGGGCTCATACCTATGGCAGTGGCCACCTTTGTTTGTTTTCTTCCTTGCAGCCATGGGTGGCATTATATCTTCTCAGCCTCGCTTGCTTGATGACACCTACAACTTTTATATCTGCCAGCAACCCGCTTGGATCGATGAAGAATCTCTCCAGAAATCTAATTACATGTAAATATAAATCGGAGTATGACAAAAATACTAATTGGGTAAGGTTTTATGGTTTAAATAAGAGCTCATGCATTAATCATGAAACATGCATGCTAAAAAGGGCAATGATGACCTCAGACATGGCTTTGTATGTTTGAATTAACCATAACAGAGTCAAATGACCTCCACCCTAACTCCTCCAATCATGAACTGACATTTCATATCGAATTTGACAAGACAGGTAATAAAACAGGTTTTCGTAACGTAGCTAATTTATTCTTTGATAGTTTCACTACGAAACTATTAGGCAGTTTCGTAGCAAAAATTGTTGTTTTGCTGTATAAAACGCTACGAAAAGATGAAAAACTGATTAAAGTGCCCTTTTTTAATTTAAATGCATAGGGAATGAAAACTGACACCATATTATGACTGATGGGACATGACATGACCTAAATGGAGGTGGTTGTGAACCTTAGGATAGGTTAAACATGTAAAAAATGAAATTTTCCTATACCAACTTGAAAGGCTTAAGGAGACCATATCCTTTTGATAAATGAACTATATGACCATGTCAAGTAATGTTTCACATTTTTATGAGTGATAACAATTATCTCAAAAATTTACTTTTCATAAAAATGAATTAGATTATATTGCATCTGAAAAGTCATTTTTGTGATTATCGTTATACATTTGTTGCATGGTTTAGTGATTTAAAAAACTAAAAGTGCACTGGGTGCATTCCTTTTCAATAGAAATTGAATGAAGTAGATTCTCATTTCATCAAAACTGTGTTGAATTTATTCTCATTCATCAAAAAGAAAAGGAAATTGTGCATAGATTACAGTTGCATATTTTTCAAAAATTAAATTTTGCAAAAATTAAATTACATAGTTTGCATCTTTTAATGTTTTGAATTGAACTAGGATAGTGAAAGTGATCTATTTAGGAGAGCTTTGTTTTCTACATAATTGTTTGTTGCATCATTTTTGAAACTCTTCTCTAAACTAGATAGTGTTCATTGATTGGAAAGTATATTTTTATCATATTAGCTACATTATAGTTGTTCAAGTGACATTGTTTTGAACCTTGAAATTGAAACTAAATTCAATATCAACATTAAAATTAACCTAAATTAAACTAAGGAGCATTTGGAACTTACCCACAAACATTTATAGGTCTAGGCTAGAGACGTGTTCCATCACTGTTAAGCGAAGGAGCTGTCGCTAACTACCTGCGTTGCATCCCAGGGGTGATATAATATTCCACGTACGGAAGTATATAGGATTGTTCTCTAGTAACCTAGGGTATATCGAAGGTGCTCATCGATGAAAGTATATAGGAATGGTGTCATTGAATGGTTATGCATCAAACAACACTACTATGGACTTACACTCCCCACTAGGTTGCTATATTTCCATAGGTAACCAAGTCAGCGGCCTTGTAAACATGATACACCAAATAGAGCATTCGAGGAGATTTCCTACCTGTACTTCCTGGTTCGCGAGGAGGTATTTAGCAGTTCACGGATACTTAGTAAACATTTTTTTTTATATTACTCTTTTTTATTTTATTTTTTTTGTTAAATTCTAAAATTTATTACCCACGGAATAACATATTACACGTGCACGACTCCTTAGTAGATCTTAGCTTGAGCCTAATGTAAACAGTTCCTGAGTTTACAAAACAAGGAATCCCCTTAGGTGGGAATCTTGGTCCTTTTCATTCTTTTGTAAATTTTGGCACTCCCCATATCGCAATGTTGTCCCTCCCAGGATTAACCATTGGTTTTCCAATTTGGTTATTTTCAACCCCCATGGTTCCAAATTTCCAAGTTTCTTCTCAACCAAGTTCATCTCCACCTAAACAATTTCAACCTCATGTTGATCCTAAAGTTGACCCCTCACCTTATTAGACTTTTCTTCACCCTGTTCTTCCTCTTTTCCTATGGAATATTTGGATTCTAGTAACCGGGAAGCTAAGAAGAAGAATAATAGGATGAAGAAGATGAAGCAAAATAAGAAAGTGGGAAACCAGGCAACCATTTCTACCAATTCAAATCATGTTTAAAATCTTCCAATCAGTCCTGCAAAGTCAAATTTCATTTCAATTTATGTAAGGGTTTCCATCTTCTTAGAGATTGTCCTAATATTCCCAAGGAATTAGAAGTGTGGTCCATAGGATCACATTGGCCTTTGTCATCAGGCTCTAGAGATCATGCAGGTGACAAACCCTCAGCCACTAATAACAAGGCCAATGTGAAAAAGAGTAAAGTCAAATTTACCTATTTTTATGTGAAGGGGATCATCCCATTCACCTTTTTCCTTATATGGATGAAGCCTCCAAAGTATTGGAAAACCTTACAGCTTCTCAACCCCATCTTCCTACTAGTTACCAAAAGATTTTCTCTCATCCTCCACCAGTTGATCAAGTGATTGATAAGAATTCATCTTTGATCAATCCCACTCTCTTCAAAAGTGAATCACATGAGTCCATTCTCGACCAACCATTGGTTGCGAAAATGGTTGACCTGATTCCACCGTGAATTGATGAGGCCTTTCTTGTAGAAATTGAACCCAATACCACTCAGGTTATTTTTGTTTCTTTATTTTCCCATGAATTGGAGGGAGATATTATGATTCCCATGGTACAGGAGGGAGATCGTATTGTTACCATAACACAAGGGGGCAGTTCTCCTGTTCCGACAACACACCCTCCAAGTAGTTTGGTCACTTCCTTTGATTGGGGTCAATTGGCAGGATATCGTCTTCCTTATTATGTTCCCTTTCAGTTCATAGTACAGGCTAATAATGTCTTCGGACCTAGCTCAATAATATATGAAGGCGCATATGTTAGTATTTTGTTTTCAACTACTTGGGAAGCTTTAGGTTCTCCACAAATTTTGCTTGCTACCCATAATATGTTAGATTTTAATAGAGGAATCAATCAACCATTAAGGATTCTTCCTAAGTTTCCTATTACTTTAGGGGGAAAGACTATCTATATAGATGTGATATTTTTCCAAGGCTCGTTGGATTTTAATTTACTCCTTGGGTGTGCCTATACTTATGTCATGGGAGCTCATGTATCTTCTCTCTCTCATGTGATGTGTTTACCTCAAGAAGGAATAATTGTGACCATTGACAAGATTTCATTCTCTTATCACTAAGTTGGTACGAATGGGCTACTCCACTATACATCCTAGAGTAACTCTTTCAAACCAACTTCTGACTGAAAATTATCCCTTTCAGCCTAAGAGGGCTCTCGCAAAAAGTAAATATGATTTGTCCAAATATGATTCAATTAGATGGCTAACTCTATAATAGTGTCTTGAATGTGTTTGTATGAAGGTGAAAAATGTATATGGTTTACTATCATTGGGCTTATGGAGTCAGTGCTAGGAAATTCAGTTACATGGTTCTCCTTGTGGAAACTGAGGCATGTAGATGTTTTGATGAAAGGACAACACACACAAATAAACAATAGCTTAATACTTAAAGGAAGTCAGAGCATGATGTACATGAATTCTGAGTAATCAAACATTAAGATACTGAAATAAAAATAGCAATATACATAGGAAAAATGCTCATGAAAACACTAAATGAATCTCAGGTGAAAAACAAAACCCACAGCCACTGTATATTACTGATAAGAAAAAGTTTACAATATTAGTAGTGTAAAATAACATCCTCCAACCTCTTCTTCTTCGAAAGCCTGCCTATTAATAGGCTTCAATCACCTTACATTAGATCTGCCTACATGGCTAGATCATCGAACTTCTTTATTAACACCTATCTTAACCAATAGCAAAACACATGGAAACGAAATTGACATCTACTAAATTTATGACTTAGAGATCTACTAGGACTCTTACACTTATTTATTACATCAACTAACTAAAAGGTTGCATATTTACATCAAAGATATTCATGTGCTTAGGTGGCACTGACCATGACAGAGACATTAATGCCCCCACTAAATTAGGAAACTAGTCATCCTATTTTTAAGGAAGTGGTGTCATGATAATTGTTGATTGTCTTTATGCTGAGCTGGTGAACTATCTAGCCTTGTTGAAGTCCAAAATTCTGCTAGAATATTCCTCTGATACTCTTTAAATTATCCACGTGGTTGGATGACCTCTAATGAACCATCAAAACACAAAATTTCTACGAAAATTTCCTCGCTACATAAACAGGGAAATCAAGGCAATTTCGTAGCGAAATTTAGTAGAAAATTGACTTCACCCAGCTATGTCACTTTTTAGCCCTCTTTTATGATTTTGAGATGATTATTGAATCAAATGAGCTAAATAAAAAATTTCTCCTTCCTTGATTTTAATCATAGCTATGATTTTAAGAAAAAATTCACCTACAATGATTTCATAGCGAAATCTGGGCTTCAAGTCTGGGATTCACTAAGAAATTGCCTAATTGACAGAAAACTCAAAAATTGTCCTTTCTCTTCAAAATTTTTCCTATGGGTCTACAAGATGATAATATGAAACATGATAAGTAAAACCTGTTTAAAAATACCTCTTACCATCCTCAAGAAACAACATTTTCCTCTTAAGCAAGTTCATCTGCCAATAAAAATAGAGCTCTTTTTTCTAAAAAATAGGTCTCATAAATGAGCTCCTATCTCTAGATCCTTGATATAAATCTAAAAATGGGAGGATTTTTTTATAAATCATTTCTTTCTGAAGAAAAAAATATCTTGGTTTTTTGAACACCATCTCCAGCTGTCTATAATGTGCAACTGAAAAACATGTCTAAAACAAGAAAAAATTGAACTCTAAAGATTGATCCCAAAGATGTCTTTGAATATCCAAATACGTAATAACTGTTAGAAAAGTGAAAGACATTGATGTTCCTTGATCCGTTTTTGACAATAACCTCTCTTATTTTTTTATAATTATTCTCTGCTTGCCCAGAAAATACTATTGGAGTTTACTGCTCAAACAGCCAAAAAATAGAAAAATCTATTTGTATCTTCCTATAAAATCTCATGAAACCAGCTTTGATGAAGTCCTCTTCAACACTAGGGTCTTCCATGACCAATTTTTGTTCTATAGGTTCATATTTTACATAGGATCCTCCTTTTCTTGTTTTCCTTTTCATGGTTGTATTCCTTTATACTATGTTGCCTTTCTTGAAAAAGTGACACCTGCATAGAAACCAATTTGAACAACAAGATTTCTGTGATGGAGATGGACTATTTAATGATACTAATCAACTGTTTCATTCAAATATCAAAAGGAGGATGACAGAGAGTAGATTTGGAGGTGATTTTAAAATTGAAATTCGAATATATGAGGAATAATGACAAATGGGAGTAGTGAAAGTAAATGATGAATGACACTTATGATTATGCATGCTTGGATGACTATAATAATCGATCACATGAATTGAAATTCACCCTAAACCTCTGAAAACTTGAAAGCTCATCATTATTTTATTAGTGCAGAAAAACATGATTCCACAGCATTTTCAGTTACAAACCTGGAAGATTCCCTACATATTGGTCAAGTGAGTCCGTAGTGAAAATAGACTATTTATAGTTATATTCGTTGCAGAATTGGGAAAAATCAAACAAGTGTCCACTATAAATCTTTAAACCAATGCATGTGAACCTAAGGTGGATTTTGATGGATTTTACTGTGATGGGTATGACAAATGAACTTTCTAAACTTAGCCTAGTGATCAATTCATGAGTTTTGATCAATTTCATGAACTAATTTTATGAGACAAATGAAACCTAGGTTGATGATGCTATCAATCAAAATTTGAAATTTTATGTGTTATACCACACTCATTGGTCCTAATATGACTCTGAATAAATAAACTTCCCTAAATGGTCATTACATGCAAGTCGTATCACCCCCACCATAGGTTAATTATGTGGTAACTTGTTCCATGTCTGTCTCTTCTCATTATCTAGTTAGTGATTTAGTGCATCATCTACTGGGGGATTGGACCCTGATTTCTAGAGTGTTGTTCTCCCATATTACGAGAACCTCTTGGAAGCCATGACCTCTTATGGGCCAGGGACCAAGTTTTTAGATCAAAGTTTATTTTCTTGTGTCAAGTGTTGTGATCTTGTGATTTGGTAGATTGGCATACCAAGTGACAAGGAAACATCAAAACTAGTCTCTAGAGCTCTAGGACCTAGCCTTCCTAGTCTTAGAGAGGGATCTCTCAACTTTTTGCAAAGATATGACTTGCTTGCTTGTAAAAAGGTCGATTTTTAAGCTAGTTATTAAGCATGAGTTTGTTTGATTGTTTGGTGAGACATGATGATCTAGATAGCATAGATAGGAAAGGGAAATCTCTAAGTCATTGGGAAATGGAGTCAAGTGGAAATTGTAACAAATTTTTAAAAATATCAGGGGTATCAGAGGGCAAATCTAACTTGGCTATTGGATATACAAAGTCTTTCAGGTGAAATGAAATGAACATTAAAGATTTTAGAATGAAAAGTAGAACTAAGGGCAATTAAGAATCCTTAATTATATGTACTTCTCAACAAAGGGACTTAAAACATATTCTAAGCATGAAGAGGCATTCAATAGACAGCGCTAACCATAAATTCTACAAACCACACTTTAGCAAATAATAATTTCAAGACAAAATTTTCAAATGAAATCTAGGAGTCGAGGAACGCTCTATTTCATCCAAATATTTCACTTTCAAGGATAAGAAAACATTCAAGATTAACAAATAATTGTATTCATAGAAGAGGGAACTCCTAGACATCTCTGATTATAGCTATAAAGACCTTTAAAACAATTATTTAAGCAAGAATAAAGGATATGATCAAAACATACCTCTTTGGCATACTGTAAACAATGGTACTTTAAAGGGAGACTTTAGAAACAGTTTTTAAGTGGCAGTAAGTAAGAAGGGAAAACCATAAATCATTCTTGGGACCAACTGTTTGAACTATTTATGAAATAAAAAAGCATAAGGTTTAAACAGAGAAATTAAGTATTCTTTAGAATGCCTCAACAGAAGAAAACATTATGACAATGAAGAGTAAAGAGAACTAAGGTGCTTCCAAGAGACATTTCTTAGCCTAAAATTTTTACTCTACTGTAGTAAGAAATGATGAAAACAGAATGGAAAACAGGAAAAACATTAACAAATTAGAATACTTCACCAATAGCCAAGCTCAGGGATCCAATGACAAAGCTTTCTCCATCAACAAATAGGTCAAAACATCCACAAATTCCAAAGCATCAATTTTCTTTCAACTTCAGCAGAGCTATGTATTACTTCAAAGAGTCATCAAATGCCCCCTTTACAATGAATTTCTAATGCAGCATTTATACTATAAATGAGGAGGTGGAATTGATATAGGGTTCAAAATGTTATTAATTACAAAGTAAATGCATTTCTAGCCTTGAAAACCATGCAAGGCATAAGGCAGAAATAGGTGCAACTACTTCTCTATTTCAATAACTCTATCTTAACTTCTGATAGAAAGATAGTAGAAAAGATTGACTTTCACGGCTTATTCTTATCTTTACAATAATTGTCCTAGAATATTAAAATATCTTCTTATTGTAATAACTATCAATTTTCCCTTTGAGACAGAAGGTAGGCTATAGGTGGCAACTTGATCTTTTGGAGAAATAACTACCTCCTGTTGATGTATTCGAGGCCTTTTGGCCTAGTTTTCCTTCATTTAATCATTTAAACCGTGCTTTTGGCATAATTCTGCTTTAAACCTTCTCTAATCATATTTCAGGATTTTTTCACAGTTTTGACTAATTTAGCATTGAATCCTTTGTCTTTCATTGCGCTTTATCCATAATCTGCACGGTTAAGGTTTTGATCTTTTGTCTCTTAATCTTCACTGTTTGTCTGTATGTAGGGTTTATTTACGTGTTGGATGATTTGCTGTGTAACCGATGCCCATGAAACATCGATTAAAACTTTGAAATTTGACCCTTTTTTGTCCCTTTTTTGCATTTGATTAGGCTCTGAGGATCGTCATCCTCGGCTTCTACAGCAATTTTGTCGTGGGACGGCATCAACATTAAACTACCATGAAAACCTACAACCAAACAATAAACAATTTAAATAAAACCTGCGAGCTAGGTTTAACTACTTCAGAGGGCTCGATAAGGGGTTATGGAGTGATGCGGAAGAAATATGCAGCATAGGTGGTTTGGTGGAAAACCGAAGGTAGTTTTCACACGGGTCTGGGTGGTAAGCGGTAAGGAACTGGGGGAATGCGATATTGGCCAGTTTTTGATGCGTGCCCATGGGAAAACCACTTATTTCGCATTGAATTGCACATTGGAGGGGTGTGGGAGAAATGAATGTGAAAATAAATGGTGACCGTTGGATCTGGGGGAATCAACAATGGATATTGGAAGCGAGACAATGAAAAAAGCCCAGCGCGGTTAGGTGGGACCGGCAGGATTATATGGGAGGAGAGCCGCGATAGCCGTTGGATTGGGCTCTATAAACAGTGGAGATCATATCAGGAAGTGTGAAATATTTCATATGGATGGGGAGATGGATGGATATGCGATGAAGCGAGAGCCGTTGGATCGAGGATGATATCAACAGTGGATATTAACTGCGGGAGGACTGGGGGTGCAGAAGGATCTCGTTGGCAGATGCCTCTGCAATGATTGGGAGAATGTGGGTTGTTGGATTAGGAAATGATCAACGGTGGAGATTAAACTGTGGGGGGACTGGGAGTATGGGCCACTTTGGTCGAGTTCCCACACAGTAAACCTAAGCCATTGATCAGGGAGGAATGGACGGTCCAGATTAAATCGCATAAATGACTTGGTAGGGGATAGACAGGAGGGAGGATGGAAATGAGAAAGAGTGTGAGCCGTCCAATCTAGGGAAATGGATAGTTGAGATTAACTTGGCGGATCGGCGATCGGAGGAGAAGAGGATCTGAGAACAAAGGAATTTGGAATTTGCGATGGCCGATGGCTGATGGGAAAACGAAGTGCGATGGATAGAGGGTCGTCCGATCAGGATCGAGATCAACGGTGGAGATGCGATCGGAGCTTCGCATATCGATAGTCCAGGCAGGCGGGATTTTGGATTTTTTATGTGTCGATGCGATGGAGGGGAGTGCAAATCGTCCGATTTGAGAGAGATCAATGGTCAGGATCTTATCGGCGAGGAATTCCATCGGAGGGGGAGATCATCAGAGGGAAATCGCAATGTGCCGACAACCGTCGGATCTTACGAAATTGATGGCTATAATCTCATCGGAAGATCAACCATCGACAGAGTAAGGGGTCTGGGGAAAAAGGAAACGATATCGCCGATGGAGCGAGGACCATCATATCGGAAGCAAGATAGATGGTGGGGATTTATAGCAGGAAAGCGCATCGGCATTTCGCATATCGACAGAGAAAAGGAAATGGAACGAAGGATTTTGAAAATGCCAAAGTGCAATGGAGATGGGGGCTTAAGACCTTTAGCCAATGTTCTCGGGCCTCGGTCTTATGGTGAAAAAGGGGCTGAGGGTTTAGGCAAAAAGTGCTTAAGGCCTTATTTAAAAAGGAGTGTTTTAAGGCCAAAATGAAGGTTTTTTTAGCCTTTTCAAGGATTTTGATAAGTGAAAAAAGGAGGTTTAGATGATTATAAAGGGGTTTTAATGGTTTAAAGGGGTAAATGAAAGGGTTTAAAGGGATTTTTCAGAGAAAAATGATTGATTTGGATAAGTGAGAACAAGTGGGAAAAATAAATGAAACAGGCTTAGGAAGCAGTCTCTTTTGGTATCAGCAAGGTAACTTAGAGGCTTTGATTGAAGATTTTCAATGGATTGGTAGACTTAGGAGAAATAACTCAGTGGGCTTTCAAGAACTCACAAAATTTTTCATAAAAATTTGTTTCTTGAAATCTTTAAGAACCTTTTTAGCCATCATGAGATATAACAAAAATTATAGATGGCTAACAGTGGCTCCACTTGGGGAGGACAAATGTCTTTTTAGGTGTCCAGAACCTCAGAAAATAAATCTTTGAGTTTCAACAGACCAATGCCTTATCCATTTGGTAGATTTCTTCTTTTCTTGTTGATCTTTCTCTGAAAAAGACAACCTTTATCAATTTGCAACATGTAATCCATTTTTAAACAACATCTCTACCTACCCAATCTTACTTGTCCTAGCATTTTTTCTTCTTTGAGTGCATTTGAACTAGCAAACTCTTTGACATTTGAAAACAGAAATAAACTATCTAATCTTATCCTTATTTCTTCCATGAGTTTAGATTAAACAGTTGAACTCATAAATTTTCTACCTAAGCTACTATATTTCAGGATTAAGCTGTCTGACAGATTTTATTCTCCATATTCTAAAACAGAAATTTAAAACACAAACAAATCAGGATTAAGTTGTCTAATTTTTTGTGGTGTCTATGGTTGTATGTACAAGTTGCACATAGACTTTATTTGCAGAAAAATAAAACAAAATTGTGAAGGCTTAAGATCTGAAAATTAAAAACATCCTTCATTGTTTCCTCAGCTCTGGTTTTGATCTTTTTAGAGTTGTTTTCTTCTTCATTATTGGTTCAGGTTTTCAGCATATTAGAACCATTATTTTCTCCTCTTTGGCTCAGGTTCTTATCTGATTAGAGCCATTTCTTTCTATCATAATCTAATCTACTGATAAGCCAAGATTAAACAGTTTGGAAAATCTCTTTCACTAACCTATCAGTAGTAAATTTAAATTTATCTAGTCATGATTAGGTTGTGTGACTAAATAAAAATGTTCTTTTTAAAGTAGTGGCATTTAGGCTTGCACACTTTCAGATTTTTCTCTTTTTGGGTATGGGGTTGTACCTTTTTTCTTTTGATCTACCCTCTTTTCTCTTTTCTAATGTTTTTTGTATTTTTTTCTTTTTCAAATTAAAAAGCAATGTTATATACAGTGAAAAATAAAAGCTTTGAAATTTAGGAATCTTGGCAAAAATAGTGTTTGAGCATCCTACCATTGACAGGACCTCCAAATAGATCTTCTCCATTCAACTCTTGTAGAAAGAATGCATTATGACCCCTGATAGACTGAATGATGTAGGGCCCTTTCCACAAATTCTCAAATTTGCCATGTCTTCCCTTTTCTTCCCTTCTAGAATCCCACTTTAAAACTATATTTCCAACTTGGAAATAACTTTCTTTAGTCCTTTTTTCAAATAAATTCTTGATGGTTTCTTGCACTGTTTGTGTTCTCTTGTATACTTCCTCTCTAGACTGTTGTAAATGAATGGTCTGATTTATCCTTGTTTGCATATGATTTTTATCAAATTGTACTTCTTCAAGGAGTTTCATGACTGGAGCTCCTAGAGAGGTTGGGAAGATTGCATCCATGCCATAAACTATCTGATAGGGGGACATATTTATTAACTTTTTGGTGGTTAATTTGTCAGCCCATAAAGCATGAATAAGCTTACTATGCCATGATTTCTGATTCTGCTCCAACAATTTTTTGATAATATTGACAAGGATTTTGTTGGAGGATTCAGCTAATCCATTTCCTTGAGGATAGTAGGCAGTGGAATGACCCAAGGTGGTATGGTATTTATGGCAAAAGTCAATCATTCTTTTAGATTTGAAAGCAGCAGCATTATCTGTGATAATTTTTCTAGGACAACCAAATCTGGATAGTATGTTGGTTTCAAGGAACTTAATAATGACAGAGTCAGTAGCATTCCTAAAATGTATGGCTTCTATCCACTTGGTAAAATAATTAGTGGCAGTGAGAATCCACTTATGTTGGGCTGATGAAGATGGGTGAATTTCCCCAATGAAGTCCAAGCCCCATTTTTGGAAAGGAGCCTCAACACTGATGGGATGTAAAGGTAAGGGAAGGAGTTTTCTTTTGCCATCAAAAATTTGACACTCATGGAAAGACATGACTAATTTCTGAGTATCCAAAAAAAGGGTGGGCCAATAGTAACCAGATCTGAGGATTTTATTTGCTATGTTATTCCAGTAGATATGTCCTCCACATTATCCCTCATGCAGCTCATGCATGATTTTTCCTGCATCAACCTCAAGCAAGCATTTAAGCAATATCCCAAAACCATTTTTTCAATATAAAACCCCATCTAATATGCAATAATTTAAAGCCTTTTGTTTCAGGAATCTAGCTTTAGTTTTAGACAGAGAGGGAGGGGTATTTAGATAAAGTGGCACATATACGATATCAACATACCAAGGTGAATTCACAAAAGTTTCTTCAATAAATGGAGCTGTGAATTCTTCTATTTCTTCTAAGACATCAACCATATTCATATCTAGTGCTTGAAATTTTGACTCAGCCATGAGTTTTGCTAATCCATGCCCTTTGATTAGTTTGGTGGGCCTGATTTCTAAGCCGTATTCTAAAATAATAGCAATCCATTTTCCATTTTTACCATCAGGGTCTTGACTTAGAATATCCTTAACAACTGTGTGTGGAACAAAAGCAATGATATGAGAATGAAAAATATAAATTCTAAAATATTTCAATGCTTTTACTAAGGCTAAAGCTTGTTTTTCCATGATGTTATACTTGAGTGGAGCATCTCTTAAGGCCCTACTAAAAATTATATTGGTTGTTCTTGCCCCATGATATTCTTTTGTAACAATACTGCAGCTATTGTATTTTTGGATGCAAAAGAAAAGATATAAAAATCTTTGGTAAAATTACGACTAATAAGAACTGGTGTTTGAGTGAGAGCTTGTTTTACAAGTTCAAATGACTGTTTAGCCTATGTTGTCCATTTAACACCTATTTCTTTCTTAAGAATGTTTGTGATATTTCTTAATAGCTCAGCAAGGTTGGGGATGAATCTCCTTAAAAAATTTATCTTCCCAATGAAAGATTGTAATTCTTTGAGATTTCTAGGATGGCTGATTTTCAATATGCCATCAACTTTTAGGGTCTACTTTGATTCCCTCTTCAGAAATTATGTAGCCAAGAAGTTTTCCTTCTTGGAGACCAAAGAGTGTCTTTCTGGGATTCAAAGATAAGACATATTTCCTACATTTCTCAAAACAAATTCTTAAATGAATCAAGTATTCTTCATCATTTTTAGAGAAAACAGTAATTCCATCAAGATAAATGATTATAAAATAGCCTATGTCTTCTGAGAAGGCTATATCCATGGCCCTTTGGAAGGTGGCCCCTACATTCATCAACCCAAATGGCATTTTGACATACATGAATGTACCCCAAGGTGTAGTAAAATCAGTTTTATGTTGATCACTTGGGAGCACTAACACCTAATTGTAACCTGAGAACCCATCCAACAGTGAAATTATTTTATACCCAACCACCCTTTGAAGTATATGATCCATCTTTGGCAAGGGATAGTTATCTTTAAGGGAGGCTCTATTTAGATTTCTGAAATCAATGCAGAGCCTGATTTCCCCAGTATTTTTCCTAACAGATACTAAGTTGGAAACCCATTTTGAATACCTGAGGAGAACTATGATCCCAGCATCATACATTTTCTTAACCTCTTTCTCAAATAAAAGGCAATAAAACAAGGTTTATCCTTCTGAGTTTTTGTTTGAAAGGTTTCTGATTTTTTTTAAGAGGAATTTTGTTTTGAATGATGTTGGTATCATATGATTTTAGATCCTTGTATCCCCATGCAAACACATCTCCAAATTCTTTGAAAATTTCTATGTATTGTAGCTTGATATTGGCTGGGAGAGATAACTTGATCATTTTGGATTCTGCTAGGCTGCCTATGTTCTGTTCTTCTACAATTGTTTCTATAGGCTCCATTCTTGGTTCTTTGGCCACATCATTAAAATAAAAAAGGTGCTCTAATGGTGTAAGACCTCTTGAAATTGTATCACTTTTACATTGTAAAAATTTCAGGTCCTTTTGTTCTATATTATCAACTATTTATGCCTTAAAAAGATGTTCAAATTGATTGATATTAGCATAAAATGGCAGCTTTGTTTCAGGGATTTGTTCTTGGTTTGAACAGCTTTCTACATGATTGATGTTTGGTGTTGGTAAAGCAAAATCATTTCTTGATTGTAGGAAATCATCTATGTGTTTGTCATCTTCAAACACTTGACAATAGTGTTCATTGTCATGTACTGCAGGTCTGATTTTTATCTTGATATTAAACTGTTCATTTGTCTGTGGTATTTGGAAATTATTAGCAGCAAAGGCAAGTTTGTTTGCTAGATGATTTTGAGCTCTCGGGATGAAAATGAGTTCATATCTCTCGAAATTTTTTAGGAGATCAAGGACAACATTTCTATGTTCTCTGAGTCTTGGGTTCTAAGTTGAATATTCCCCTTTAATTTTTCTGATTATTAGCTCGGAATCTCCTTGGACTGATATTTTATTAGCTTCTAAATCTTTGAGCAAATGTAGGCCAAGGAGGAGGGCTTCATATTCAGCAATTTTGTTTGTTAATGGAAAATCTAGTTTGTAGGAATACCCTTGGTTTGTATTATGTATCCACACACCTGCCTTTGCACTTGTTCTGCTACTAGATCCATCAAAGCTCATTCTCCAAGGTGTTTCTATCTCATTTTCAATTTTTTTTTGCTATTGAAGGCTGCTAGAGTTTGTGCTGTTTTGTATTTTAATGGAGGATAGATCTGACTGTTCTGGTGGACTGACTTCTTCTTTGTTTCCCTTTTCCTATTGACTGATTTAATCTTCATTAAATAAGATAAAGGAATCTAAGTTTGAATGGATGGAATACATAGGAGTGTTGTTTTTCCTATATATGTTGCTCACCATGTATTTCATATGGGATTCCTTGTATAATCTTCTAGTTTGGCTAAACACTGGGATGGTGGCATAAGACATGTCCATTTGAAGGTTCCCCTGAAGTTTGGCTCCCCATGATCTAGATAAAAGCATGTCATACTTAGGGGGAATGTTAGCTACCACTATGTCCATTACTAGACTCTTACCAGAAATTTGTGCCAAATTGACACATAAATCTTTGATTAGGCCCAAGCATTTGACCCTGCTTGAATCAAAGGAATACAAGCCTTTATATGGTTTAGAAATTTCCAAGCCTAAGCTTTCCATTACCACTTTGGGCATAAGGTTATGTGAAGCTCCAGAGTCTAACATGGCATTGTGTAAGATCTTATCATGTATATTTAGGCTGACATAGAAGGGAGGGATAGCCCCTTATTGGTATTTTCCTTCAACTTCAAGACCAAATAATAATTCTGGTTTATCATCTATCAAGTTTAAAGTATCAGTGTCACTACCTATATTCAAAGCTTTCAAAACTTGATTTTTATATACATCCTGAGTTACTAATTCAACTAAGGGTATGGTGATTTTGATCTTGGAAATTCCCCTTCAAGGCCGAAAGGAAATATTTTTCTTGACATATTTACATTTGTTTTGTCATTTACAACGCTTTCAGAAATCTTGATTTGCTAAACTTTATTTGGACTGTTATTTGGGATAGATTTTTTAGGGCCACTAGCAGAAGTACTAGGGCAGCTTTGTTCAACACTTTGTTGACTGTTTTTGTCTTTATTTAGATCTGTTTTCTTGGTCATAATGTTGGTGTTACTGGTTGTCTTCTTAGGCTGATTTTCTGAAGTTTTCCTAACAGCAGTACTAGTGTTTTTGTCATTGGAAATCTCTAGGCTACCTTTGCTTCTAAGATTATATTGTTTGTGTACCTCCATGATTGTATTTTCAAACCCCAATCTGTAATCTTCAGAATCTTCATGGTTGTTTTCAATTTGTTTTGAGGAGTAGAATCCTTGTTCTTCTTCAGTGAGAAAAACATCTGTCTCACTATCAGATCCTATCAAGTTTACATGATTTTATTCCAACCTTTCAACTTCCCTTTCTTCTTCTTGATCAACATAGTCTTGTTGAAAGGGAGGCCTAATTTGTTGGTCATTGTCTCTTTGCCTATCCTGATTAGGGTCTCTTCTGAGATTTGGGTTTCTACTTTTGTTTTGGGGGTTGTTTTGGTTTTCTCTAGGAGGCACTCTATCATTCAGATTTATCTTTTCAAGCATTATCTCCATTACCTTCACTAAGTTATCAATTTTAGTGTCTGATGATGAGGTTGATGCCATTGTATCCTCCCTGTATGTAACTCTTTTCTCTACTTTCAACCTAGCTCTTTTCTCAATCAAATTTTATTCTACACCTAATTCTCCCATCTGCATATCTTCTAAAGTTGAGGGGTCTCTTTCTCTTAGCTGGTATGCCATTTCAGGATCAAAACCCTCTGGGAATTTAGCTAAGGCTAGGTCTAGTGGAGGTTTCATGTTTGGGGGAAGCGCATTGTAAACACTATTGAATCTAGTGCAATAGTCTTGGACACTTTCCCCAATGTTTCTTTTGAGGTTGGTATATTTTGAAATGATTTTGAGAGGGTTCTTCCTAATTTCCCATTTTTTTATGAATGTTTGATATAAAGAAGGGAGATCATTTATGTTGTGAGGATTTAAGCCTTTAAACCATTTTTTGGCTTCTCCTCCTAAACTTTGAGCAAAAATCCTCATCTTAATGGTCTCTTCTTCTATTTCCATATAATCAAAAGCATCATTAACTTTATCTACATTTTTTTGGGCAGTAGTAGGTTCATTTTCAGTGAAATGGGGAATTTTAGATTGATATTCATTGGGTAAAGGAACCAGAGGCTGTGGTAACACTAGAGGGGCATACCATGCTGCCATGATCAGAAATAATGGGCGATTTACAAGAGGTGGATTAACAAGAGGGAAAGTGGGTTGAAATGGAATCTTTTGAACAGTGGATGTATGGATAGGAGTAGAAAAAACAATTGGGCCAACAAACTGATGACATTCAGATCTGTTACGGAAGGAGCTGAAATGATGGACAAGCTGAGAATCAGGTGGAGTAGAAGGTGAAGATTCTCTGCTAAAGCTCTGTTGCAAATCTGTGGTTTCAAAATTAGCTTGGTTTAAATCACTTTGAGACTTATTTCTAAACAGGTTCTTTGTGTGAAGTAAGTCAAAGTGAGGATCTTTCAAGACTGTGAAATCTTCAGGGACATATCTTGTTCTTGGGATGGTCCCATCAATAGTTGGTTTTCCAGATATATAAGTTTGCCACAAAATTTTCTCTGGATTGTCAAATATGGTAGGAGGGTTAGGATATGGATGGGATCTAGTATTGACCTTATGTGAAGCTAGATTTCAGTTTCCAAAATTTAGAGAGGCTGAAGTTTTTAGGACTTTTTTCAAGATTTTTCCTCTCACAGTGATTTCTATAATAGGGGGCTAGGTTTCTAAACTTCTTCAGGGTTGGTTAACACAATTTTAAGGAAATTTGGAGATCTAGAGGACTAATAGGGCTACTGGGGCTAGTGGAGTCTCGAGGTGGAAATTTTTAGCTTTTTCTGAAGGTAAATTGTTTTATAGTCCACCACCAATGATTTATTTGAAAACCAATCTGAAATGTTTTTTGGGTTTTCTGAGTTTTTGTAGTTCTATGATCATGAAATTTTCCTATACCTAATTCAACACTTAGCTAAGATGGTGAAATAAACAGAGTCTACTCTATGGCTTACTAGCTGATTTCTTCAAGGTTTGATAAGGATCTCTTTAGAATCCTAAGGGTTACTTAGATTGCCACTGATTCAGACAGGTACTATCATGATTACCATTATGCAGGTAGTGCTTGAAGGAAGCTATAGTTCAATTGATGTTCTTTGATTTACTGAGGGTCTAATGAGTTTTTAAGAGGTGTTTATGTGACTATATACTCAGAAGTCCCACCGTGATCGCCAAAATGTTGTGATCCTGTGATTTGGTAGATTGGCATACCAAGTGACAAGGCAACATCAAAACCAGTCTTTAGAGCTCTAGTACCTAGCCTTCCTAGTCTCAGAGAGGGATCTCTCAATTGTTTTCAAAGATATGACTTGTTTTCTTGTAAAAAGGTTGATTTTTAGGCTAGTTATTAAGCATGAGTTTGTTTGATTGTTTCGTGAGACATGATGATGTAGATAGCATAGATATGAAAGGGAAATCTCTAAGTCAGTGGGCAATGGAGTCAAGTGGAAATTGTAACAAATTTGTAAACAAATCAGGGGTATCAGAGGGAAAATCTAACTTGGCTATTGGATCTACAAAGTCTTTCAGGTGAAATGAAATGAACATTAAAGATTTTAGAATGAAAAGTAGAACTAAGGGCAATTAAGAATCCTTAATTATATGTACTTCTCAACAAAGGGACTTAAAACATATTCTGAGCATGAAGAGGCATTCAATAGACAAGGCTAACCATAAATTTTACAAACCACACTTCAACAAATAATAATTTCAAGACAAAATTTTCAAATGAAATCTAGGAGTCGAGGAACGCTCTATTTCATCCAAATATTTCACTTTCAAGGACAAGAAAACATTCAAGATTCACAAATAACAGTATTCTTAGAAGAGGGAACTCCTATAAATCTCTGATTACAGCTATAAAGACATTCAAAACAATTATTTAAGCAAGAACAAAGGATATTATCAAAACAGACCTCTTTGGCAGACTGTAAACAATGGTACCTTAAAGAGAGACTTCAGAAACAATTTTTAAGTGGCAGCAAGTAAGCAGGGAAAACCATAAATCATTCTTGGAACCAACTGTTTGAACTATTTATGAAATAAACAAGCATAAGGGTTCAAGAGAGAAATTAATAATTCTCTAGAATTACTCAGCAGAAGAAAACATTAAGACAGTGAAGAGTAAAGAGAACTAAGGTGCTTCCAGGAAACATTTCTTAGCCTAACATTTTTACTCTACTGTAGTAAGAAATGATGAAAATAGAATGGAAAACAAGAAAAACATTAACAGATTAGAATACTTCACGAACAGCCAAGTTCAAGGATCCAATGACAGAGCTTTCTCCATCAACAAATAGGTCAAAACATCCACAGATTCCAAAAAATCAATTTTCTTTCAACTTCAGCAGAGCTATGTATTACTTCAAAGAGTCATCAAATGCCCCCTTTACAATGAGTTCCTAATGCAATATTTATATTGTAAATGAGGAGGTGGAATTTACTTAGGGTTCAAAATTTTATTAATTACAGATTAAATGCATTTCCAGCCTTGAAAACCATGCAAGGCATAAGGCAGAAATAGGTGCAACTACTTCTCTGTTTCAATAAATCTATCTTAACTTCTGATAGAAAGATAGGAGAAAAGATTGACTTTCATGGCTTATTCTTATCTTTACAATAACTGTCCTGGAAGATTAAAATATCTTCTTAGTGAAATAATTTTCAATTTTCCCTTCGAGACAGAAGGTAGGCTATAGGTGGCAACTAGATCTTTTGGAGAAATAATTGCCTCCTGCTGATGTATTTGAGGCCTTTTAGCCTAGTTTTTTTTCATTTAATCATTTAAACCGTGCTTTTGGCCTAATTCTACTTTAGACATTCTCTAATCATCTTTCAAGCTTTTTTCACTGTGTTGACTGATTTAGCATTGAATCCTTTGTCTTTCACTATGCTTTATCCATAATCTACATGGTTAAGCTTTTGATATTTTGTCTCTTAATCTTCATTGTTTGTCTGTATGCAGGGTTTCTTTACATGCTAGATAATTTGTTGTGTAACCGATGCCCATGAAACATCGATTAAAACTTTGAAATTTGAAACTTTTTTGTCCCTTTTTTGCATTTGATTAGGCTTTGAGGATCGTCATCCTCGGCTTCTGTAGCAATTTTGTCGTGGGACGGCTTCAACATTAAACTACCATGAAAACCTGCAACCAAACAATAAACAATTTGAATAAAACCTGTGGTCTGGGTTTAACTAATTTAGAGGGCTCGGCGAGGGGTTATGGAGTGATGCGAAGGAAAGATGCAACATAGGTGGTTTGGCAGAAAACCGAAGGTGGTTTTCGCACGAGTCTGGGCGATACGCAGTAAGGAACTACGGGAACGCGATGCAGGCCTATGGTTGATGCATGCCCATGGGAAAACCACTTATTTCCCATTGAATTTCATGTTGGAGGGGTGTGGGAGAAATGAACATGAAATGAAATGGTGACCGTTGGATCTAGGGGAATCAACAGTGGATATTGGAAGCGAGGCAATGAAAAAATCCCATCACGATCGGGTGGGACCAGCGGGATTATATGGGAGGAGAGCCATGACAGCCATTGGATTGGGCTCGATCAACGGTGGAGATCATATCGGGGAGTGCGAAAAAATTTCATATGGTCGGTATTGTAGTCCTGTGATTTGGTAGATTGGCATACCAAGTGACAAGGCAACATCAAAACCAGTCTTTAGAGCTCTAAGATCTAGCCTTCCTAGTCTCTGAGAGGGATCTCTCAATTTGTTGCAAAGATATGACTTGTTTTCTTGTAAAAGGTTGATTTTAGGCTAATTAATAAGCAAGAGTTTCTTTGATTGTTTGGTGAGACATTTTGATCTAGATAGCATAGATAGGAAAGGTAAATCTCTAAGTCATTGGGAAATGGAGTCAATTGAAAATTGTGACAAATTTGTAAATAGATCAAGGGTATTAGAGGGAAAATCTAACTTGGCTATTGGATCTACAAAGTCTTTCAGGTGAAATGAAATGAACATTAAAGATTTAGAATGAAAAGTAGAACTAAGGACAATTAAGAATCCTTAATTATATGTACTTTTCAACAAAGGGACTTAAAAATTATCTAAATATGAAGAAGCATTCATAGACAGGGCTAACCATAAATTCTACAAACCACACTTCAACAAATAATAATTTCAAGACAAAATTTTCAAATGAAATCTAGGAGTCGAGGAACGCTCTATTTCATCCAAAAATTTCACTTTAAAGGATAAGAAAACATTCAATATTCACAAATAATTGTATTCATAGAAGAGGGAACTCCTAGACATCTCTGATTACAACTATAAAGAGCTTTAAAACAATTATTTAAGCAAGAACAAAGGATATGATCAAAATAGACCTCTTTGGAAAACTGTAAACAATGGTACTTTAAATGGAGACTTCAGAAACAGTTTTTAAGTGGCAGCAAGTAAGCAGGGAAAACCATTAATCATTCTTGGGACCAAATTTTTAAACTATTTATGAAATAAACAAGCATAAGGGTTCAAGAGAGCAATTAATAATTCTTTAGAATGCCTCAGTAGAGGAAAACATTAAGACGGTGAAGAGTAAAGAGAACTAAGGTGCTTCCAGGAGACATTTCTTAGCCCAGAAAATTTTTTCTCTACTGTAGTAAGAAATGATGAAAACAAATGAAAACAAGAAAAACATTAATAGATTAGAATACTTCACCAACATCCAAGCTCAGGGATCCAATGACAGAGCTTTCTCCATCAAAAAATAGGTCAAAACATCCACAGATTCCAAAACATCAATTTCCTTTAAACTTCAACAGAGCTATGTATTACTTCAAAGAGTCATCAAAATGCCCACTTTACAATGAGTTCCAATGCAGTATTTATATTGTAAATGAGGAGGTGGAATGAAAGGAAGGTCTATCAATTCAATTAATACAGATTAAATGCTTCTCAGCCTTTAGGAGGCCTAAGGGAGAAGATATCTAAGTTCTTAACTCTGCTAATTGATTTTTACATTAACTTTATCTACTTTAGTGACTTTTGTTGACTTTTGAGACTTTTGGTAGGCTGGCAATTACTTCTGAGCTATCTTTGGCAAATATCTCTGACTGTGTATTGAATTTGTATTCTTTTGAGGAAAATAAACTGGCCGGTGGCACTTCTGAGGATTAATTGCCCTACTGATGTGGTATTCGGAGGCTTTCCTGACTGATCTGTTTGTTTTGTGGCTTTAAACACTGATTTACCTTTGATTATGCTTGAAGGCTTTCATTAATCATCTTTGGGGATTTTTTGTCCTTTCGTCTGACTGTATTAACTTTAATTAATTTGTCTTTACATTGTGCTTTATCCATAAAATATGGAATAAGCTTTTAATATTCAGATTAAACCTTTAATTTTTTCGCTTTACAGTTCTTTCTTTCTTTGTTGTGGACAGGTAGCTTTCCTCGGTGCTAGAGGGTTTGCTGAAAGCATTGATGGCCATGAAGCATCGATGGGAGCTTTGAATCGGACCCTTTTATCCCTTTCTTCATGCATTCGATCCTTGGATCGTCGTCCAAGGGATTCTTGCCACTTGAATTGAATGTGGGAGGGCTTTCAAGCCTAAGACAGCATTAAACTTGCACAACAAGAAAAATGTTAAATTAAAACCTGCACATTAGGGATTGACTGCTTTCAGAAGCTCAATGAAGGGAAAAAGGGCAGTGTAGAGGCGAAAATGTATGTAGGAGGATGTTCCATGAACGAAACCTACGAAAACGGTATTTCAATTTTAATTTCAGTGCGAGATAGTGATGAGCGGTTTTGCAGAAAACCGGAGTGGTATTCGCATAGGGATTAGGTGGTAAGTGGTAATCAGCAGGGGGAATGAAATACAATTTATAGGTTGACACATGTCAATCTAAAACCACCCATTTTGCATTAAAAATGGGGTTTAAAACAGTCATGGAGAAGTGGGCGCGAAGATGAATCTGAGTCGTTAATCTGGGAGGATCAATGGTGGAGATTGGGAGAAACGTGATGAAAAAATCTTCGTGCATTTGGGTGGGACCGACAATATCATATGGGAGGAGAGCTGATGGTTGTCGGATCTGGAAGATGGATGGGTCGGATCGAATTGGTAGATTGGAAATCGGGGAAACAGAGGATCATGGGAAGAGGGCTTTTGATTTTGCGATGCGCCAATGAGCGAGGACCGTCCGATCAGATTTGATCAACGGCTCAGATCAAAGGAGAATGTGTATAAGGCTGGTGGGGTGGAAGAAAGGGGAAATAATGGGAGCCGTCAGATCGAAAAGATCAACGACAAATATTACATCACGAAATCACACAAACGAGTGAATGGCATGAGGGAAGAGAAAAAAGCGATGAGCGATGAGGCGAGAGCTGTCCGATTAGGAGGATCAATGGCTGAGATTGAATTGGGAAGTGGCTGAAATGAATGACCGGGGCAGAGGAAAGCGATAATGTGAGATAGCGAGGGCCATTGGATCTGAAGGGGCTAGATCAACAATGGAGATTTGATCGTAGAGGATGGACAGGCAGGAGTGAAAACAACAATGCAAAGCAACCCGGACCGTCCGATCAGACTTGATCAATGGTTCAAATCAAATCATGGGATCGCATATCAGTGGAGAAAGGGTCCGGGAACAAAAGAGTGGGTATTTCCGATGTGCCGATGTGATGAAGTGGAGCGATGTGATGGAGCGATAGCTGTCGGATCTTGGGGAAGATCGATGGTGGAAATTTCATCAGGAAATCGGCATATCGGTGGAGGAAGGGTCTGGGAAAAAGGAAATGGGGAATGCCGATATGCGATGGCCGATGTAATGGAATGATCAAGGCTTTGCATTGGCGAAAAATATTTTAGCAAAGGAAAATGTTCGCGTGGAAAGGAAAAAGGCCGAAACGTCGATGGGCTTAGCGCTTCGGTCGCATGCCATGGTTTTATTGCGGGAAAAGGGGCTCGGGCTTAAGTGGAAGGGGGTTAAGGCATAAAAGGATTAGAAAAGGTTATACCAATGTTTTTAATGGGTTTTTATGGATTTTTCAAGTTCCGATAGAATTAAAAAGGGTTCTTTTTAATCAATTTAAAGGGTATTTCATGGTTTAAAAAGTATTTTTAAGGGAATGGAGGGTAAATGAGGGACAAAAGGGGATTCTTTGGGGAATAAGATGAATGTTTAGGATAAGTAGTAATGAATGGAAAATGGGTGGAATGGAGGGAGTTTGGGAGGAAATTTTGAAGGTGGAAATGATGGAGAAAGGTCTGAGAACAGTCTTTTTTTTTTTGTAACAACAAGACTACTTAGTGGATTTTTTAATGAACTTTATCAGAGGAAAGGATCTTTGGCCAAGGTACACAAAAAGGCTTCAGGAAATCACAATTTTTCTCAAAACTTGTTTCTTGAAGACTAAAAGACCTGTTTTAGCCATCATCAGTTATGAAAAAATTTTACTGATGACTAACAGTGGCTCCACTTGGAGATGGAAACTCCTTGGAGGTGTCAAGAAATTCAGAGATAAATCTCTGGAAAATAGACCAGTGCCTTATCCATTGGGCAAAATTTCTTTGATCTCTTGTTGATTTTATTTTTATTTCTTCAATGACCTATAGCATGAAAACACTTTAAGACATCACCTCTACCTACCCATTCCTACTTGTCCTAGCACTTTTTCTTCTTTAGAGTGCATTTGAACTAGCAAACTCCTTTGACATTTTATTCTTTTATTTGAAAGTAGGAAACTAATATAAATATACTCTTATTTCTTCCATGAGTTCAGATTAAACTATTGAACTCTTTACTTCTCTACCTAACTATCTATCTGTCAAGATTAGGCTATTTAATAGATTTTATTCTCTATTTCTATGACAGAAAATTTAAACACAGTCAAATCAGGATTAGATTGTTTGATTTTCTATGGTGTCTATGGATGTATGTACAAGATGCACATAGAATTTATTTGCAGAAAAGTAAAACAAAATTGTGAAAGCTTAAGATCTGAAAATTATAAACATCCCTCTATTATTTTTTAGCTCTGATTTTGATCTATTTAGAGCTATCCTTGATCCCTTTTCTTGATTCATATTTTGAGCTTGTTAGAACCATTTCCTTTCTATCCTAATCTATTCTATTGATAAGTCAAGTTTGAAATAATCTTATCAATCAGTGCTTCTATTAACTTATCAACATAAATTTAAATTATGTTCAACCATGATTAGGCTAGATGACTGAACAATATATCATTTTTCAATCAGCAGTGGCACTTAGATTTGCTCACTTTCAAAAAATTCTCTTTTTTGGGTATGGTGTTGTACCTCTTTTCTTTTTCTTTTATTTTTTTTGTATTTTGTATAATTTCCTTTTAACTGTGTTATATACAATGAATAAAATCCTTGATACTAAGACTCTTGAAAAAAGTAGTGCTTGAGCATCCTGCCATTGGCAGGACCTCCAAATAAATCTTCTCCATTCAGCTCTTGCAGAAAGAATGCATTATGACCTCTGATAGAATGAATAATGTAGGGCCCTTTCCATAGATTCTCAAATTTTCCATGTTTTCCCTTTTCTTCCCTTCTAGAATCCGACTTTAGAACTATATTTCAAAATTGGAAATCATTTTCTTTAGTCCTTTTGTCAAATAACTTCTTGATGCTTTCTTGAACTATTTGTGTTCTCTTGTACACTTCCTCTCTAGACTACTGTAAATGAATGGTCTGATTTATCCTTCTCTGCATATCATTTTCTTCAGTTTGTAATTTTTAAAGGAGTTTTATGACTGGAACTCCTAAAGAAGTTGGGAATATTGCATCCATGCCATAAACCAGCTGATAGGGTGACATATTTATTGACTTTTTGGTGGTTAATCTATCAGCTCATAAAGCATGAATAAGCTTACTATGCCATGATTTCTGATTCTACTCCAACAAATTTTCGATAATATTGACAAGGATTTTGTTGAAGGATTTAGCCAATCCATTTCCTTGAGGATAGTAGGTAGTGGAATTAACCAAGGTGATATGGTATTTATAGTAGAAGTCAACCATTCTTTTAGATTTGAAGGCAACAACATTTTTTGTGACAATTTTTCTAGGACAACCAAACCTGGATAATATGTTGGTTTCAAGGAACTTGATAACGATAGAGTCAATAGCATTCCTAGAAGGTATGGCTTCTATCCACTTGGTAAAATAATCAGTGGCAATGAGGATCCACTTATGTTGGGCTGATGAAGATGGGTGAATTTCCCCAATGAATTCCAAGCCCCATTGTTGAAAGGGAGCCTCAACATTGATGGGATGTAAAGGTAAGGGAAGGAGTTTTCTTTTGGCATAAAAAATTTGACACTTATGGCAAGACATGACAAGTTCCTAAGTGTCTGGGAAGAGGGTGGGCAAATAGTAACCAGATCTGAGGATTTTATTTGTTGTATTCTTAGAGTAAATATGTCCTCCACATTCTCCCTCATGCAACTCATGCATGATTTTTCCTGCATCAATCTCAAGAAATAATTTAAGCAATATCCAAACAACATTCTTCCAATATAAAACCCCATCTAATATGCAATAATTTAAACCCTTATGTTTCAAGAATCTAGCTTTAGTTTTAGACAGAGAGGGAGGGTGTTGTGGAGGTAAATCCCCTCTACGGACAGAGGCAATCCCTACTAGCCCAGACTGGGTCTAGCAACAATCGTCACGCGTTATAGTGTAGGTTCCTAATTGCAAATAAACCAACTAGCGATGAAGGCTTACTCGGAAGCCAACGCTGTCGCTTGTAGAGAAAGTAGCGCTCCTATTCCTTAGCTCTGGAAGATCACCATCCTCACGATTTTCGTGATCAGACACCTGCACACGCAAGAAACACAACAAACACAAGCTTAAAATCCAGTATATGCAACTATATGTCAGTCAGAGAAGACATAACTCATCATCATAATCAACAACAGGAGTGGAACCATAACCAATAGTCTCTTATCATTAATCAATCAAAGGAGGATACAACCTGGCTCTGACACTGAATTCTCCTTCGGAGGGTCGCCAGTGGAACACGTCTCGAAAAAACCTGTCGGGGATGGGACAAGCCTCTCTTTCCGGATGTCTCGAAAATAATCTCCTTGCTTGGATTTGGCCTTAAGGGAATGATTCAAGGCTTTTGCAGCATAAGGCTCTGATGGCTCTTGGGAACTAGCTTGCAAAGGAGGTGAGCAAGCTTTTATAGATGGAGGAAGGGGAGTTGGGATCCCTATAATCATGGGATTGGCCCTATCCTCAAGGAAGCTTCCATGAGAGGTGGCAAACCACTTCCTCTACATGGAGATCAGGAGCCAAACCTCCCAACTCAAATTAGATACCAGTTTATGAATTGGTTAGGACGAAACTTCCACCATTTATTTTTAAAAAACACTCCTTAAAATGGCTGGCACGAGTGCGACTCTGAGACAGAGCGCCAATTGGCACGCCCTATTTGAATGATTTCCCCCATTAGCGTGGGTACTAAACTGGCTTCCCGCGCCAATGCAAAAAAGGGGTGTTTTTAGGGTTTTTACAAGGAGTTGTCTTCAGGGCAATGAAAGCTCATGTTCAGAGGGATGTCATGAAAGTGGTTTCAAGTCATGTCACTACTCACAGGTCACGGAATGAGCCCTCCAATTGTGCAGGATGGGGAATAGCAGGGACGGTGACAAATTGCTGTGTAACAGATGCCCCCTAAAGCATGAGGCCCGAAAGAGAGAGACGGGTAAAATGCTTTACAAGAACGTTTCCAGCTGAAAACACCGCCGTCGGAAAACCTGCGTAGAGAGATACAACTGATATCTCAAATACATGATATATATGTGGTATGGGCGTAGCCATCCATAACAGAGTATATAATAATCCAGATCCAGGGCATGGACGCAGCCATCCAGTGAGGATCGATAAATAGACTTAGGTATGGTCGCAGCCATCCAATCAGTGAGTCATGTAACTAATCATAGGAATCCACAAAATATCAGCCTGGATTATAAATGATAGGAATCGAGGGTCTTGCGCTCCACCTCAACCCAAACAAAGCACAAGTTCAAGCATGTGAATATGTGAGCTGAAGTCGAACATGCGAGAACATCACCTGATTACCAGCCAATGATGAAAGTTGTTAACAGACGTGAGAGGTACCACCAATGATGACAATGGCCCTCAAGGTACTATAGGTACAATATACGGCATGTGAATCAATGAGCTGGTGTCGAACACCCGTAGAATCACTTGATTGGAGGCCAATAATGAAAACCTCACGTCGAACATGAAGAACTTGCCATTGAGGCATGCAGGCTCCAAGGTACCGAAAGGGAGTCTCTAGATTAGCTTCCTGGATAATGAGCTGAAGTCGACAGGAAGTGACCTTGATCGAAGGTGGGCCATAGTGTTTCCCACATCATCGACACAAGGCAGAGGAACATAATGTCCTTGTGAATCACGATAATATGAGAAACAGAGGAAGGTTGGAATCTGCAGAGGTCAACTTCTCTTGAACATATCGGTGGCACGACAGTGGATTTGGCAGTATTTGACATCAAAAGATCAAGGGTCATGATGATAAGGCAAAGAGTAGATGAGAGGTCAAAAGAGATCACCCAAACCCATAGAGGTAAGTGGAAAAATGAGATGAGATATCCCCAACCTGACACGAATGCAGACAAGTGCCATGTTCAAGAGCAACATACTGCCGACACGACAATGATTTTGGTTCCATTTTCCCCACCATTTCTGGCGAGTACCTCTTTATTTTTACACAAGCTTGAAGAGGATACCATATGCTCACTATATAAGTCCATCCTAGTACATTTAACGAGCCCTAGGAAGGAGGAACTCGGATACCGTCATTACGACTGAATCCAATGTCATCAGGGTTTAACGAGTCTGACAAAGGAAGAACTCAGCGTATTTTTATGTTTAGAGAGTTTGAAAAGATAGCAGAAAAGTAAACTCCAGTGGTCCCTTTTCGTAAATAGTCCCCCAGACCCGAAAAGGTAGAAAAAAAATTTTGAGACAACCTCCTAGTCGTGATAGGCTAGGGTATTCCTTTTTCGTAAATAATCTATCCTAGCCCAAAAAAGGGGTAAACGTATACTGGGTAGATGTCATTTCATAACCACTTTAACGAGATCAAAACGACAAGTGACTCAGAAATCTTTTCATGTTTAGGGAATCAGAAAAGAGCTGAAAGTTGACTCCTCCTGGAGGAACGAGTGGTATAAAGAGTAGCTACTGGTTCCGGTAATGGTGGAACTGCTCAAAACAAGTAAAGGTTAAGAGGCTGGCTAACAAGACCACTCATCACAGCGGTTCCTCAGGAACGGGTCAAACAACCAAGTGAAGTCATATAATCGGCCAAGAAGATAATGACGATGGAGTGAGAAAACCAAGGTTCATCTGGCAAAAATAGGCTGATAAAATGACAATCACAAGAAGTAAAATGGGAATGGTTTCATTTTTACACAAGCTTGAAACAAAGATAAACTATGCTTGAAACCGGTTTCATTTTTACACAAGCTTGAAACAGAAACAAACTATGCTTGAAAAAGTAAGCATGCCCCCAGCATGGTGACTCAATTTGAGGCACATTCCCCCCAAGCTTCAATCCATGCACCTGAGTAAACAGATGGAGGGAGTGAAGGTTCAAATTACGAGATCAAGAGAAAGACTCGACTGGGATTTTACGAGATCTTAGCAAAGACTCGAATTGAACGGGAACGTGTTTCATTGTTTTAACGAGGTTGTCACATTAAAAGAAATATCCTCAGGACACCTTGTTTCATGGTTTAAGGAGCTTGACACAAGACAAGGAACTCTGCTCCGACAACCTTGTTTCATTTTTTAAGGAGCTTGACACAAGACAAGGAACTCTGCTCCGACAACCTTGTTTCATTTTTTAAGGAGCTTGACACAAGAAAACGAACTATGCTCCGACAACCTTGTTTCATTTTTTAAGGAGCTTGACACAAGACAAGGAACTCTGCTCCAACGACTTGGTTTCATTTTTTAAGGAGCTTGACACAGGAAAAGAACCATGCTCCAACCAGCTTGTTTCATTTTGTAAGGAGCTTGACACAAGACAAGGAACTCTTCTCCGACCATCTTGTTTCAATTTTTAAGGAGCTTGACACAAGAAAATGAACTGTGCTCCGACGATCTTGTTTCATTTTTTAGGGAGCTTGACACAAGAAAATGAACTGTACTCCGACTGTCTTCATCATAATGAACAAGAAGTCGTCGCTTCAAAGAGTTCCACTCCCGATGGAAGGAAAAAATCCTGGAAGTCAGGACCCAATTCCCCCAACACCTGATGCACAATGGCACTATCACTGGGTACAAGCACGGGGTAGGTAGCCACATAGTTGACCTGTGGTGGGGCAGATACAACGGGTGGATAAAAACTAGGAAGGGATGATGGCAGACCAGTTGCCACATCAGGACCAAAGAACGAAAGCTGATCAATGGTCACGATCCGTCCTTCATGTGGAAAACAGACCACACGAAAAAGCGAGGAGACAAGCGCTCCCATGGCATAGGTTTAATCACACCCCAAGAGTAGATTGAAATCCAAGGGGCCTAGAACAACCATCACATCCATATGGATGGTTTTATCTCCCAAATTAATAGGTAATCTTGGAAGGATCCCTAAAGGTCGACTCGTTCTTTTGTTAAATGCCAACAGATTCTGCATAACAGGCGCAAGCGGTGGTGAACCGAAAGTTTGCCAGGTAGTCGAGGATAGAACAATAACAGATGCACCTTCATCTATAATGGTGCTGGGTACGACCAGACCAAAAGCCTATACTGTGATCTCAAAAGGCACATAAGATGGAAGGCGGTATCCTGCAAATCGACTCCAGTAAAAGGAAGCGACCAAACTACTCGGAGGGGCCACCATCGAACCGAGATGGTCTTCCCCTGGTGCTACGGAAGAATAAGGAGCATCCTCCATGACCTCCATCTCGAAGGTGGGAGGGGAATCCTCTGGAACCTCCACACGGGAGGCGGAGGAGCAGCTTATTGAAATATAGGGATAGGAGAATCTTTCTCCAAGTCTGAAGAATCTGAAGAAATAATAAGACCCTGAGGGATGTGAGGTCCACTCTCAACGGAAAAGACCTGGTGCACTGCAGACGGGGCCAGTTCAACCGATCCCATGACCAATGGTTGGTCAGGGATGGATTTCTGAATTTGAATTTCCGGGGGAGCGGGGTCGACCAAGGATGACTCTTGACCAATTGTAGCATCTGTAGGTGGAAGACTCAAAGAAATTTGTTTGTAACCAGCGGGAAGGCATGGTGTAGAAATAGTCGGGTTGTCCAACACTCACTTGGCTTCATCCGTATACAGACAAAGGTGAATGGCATGGTGCCCTTCACAAAACTTACAGGGATTAGTAATCTTACCCTGCTTCTTATGAGTCTTATCAGCACTAGCTGAAGATGTGCCCCCAACCTGAAACCCAAAATCCAAAGGCAATGGTGGACGACCATTGGACCATGCTTCAAGCACCTTGGGAATGTCAGGTCAATCTCGAAGAAGATGGTTTCCTTGGCACAACATGCAAGGGAATTTGACTTTCCAGGGAGGGTTGGAAGGTTTATCAATGGATACTTCTTAGGCGCAATAGCCGCAGAGTTAGCCTCTCCTTTATCAGACTTCTTCTTCTTAGCCACCTGGTTACTCGAATCTAGACTTTCACCAGGCGAAGTAGAAGAGGAGGATGTAGAAATAGGCGAAGAAGGGGAGAGGTCCACCTTAGAATCAACATGATGTTGTTCAGGCAGAGGAACTAATTGACCAGTAGCTGAGACATTTGGGACCACAGAGGTTGAAAATAACCAAACAGGCAACCCAACAGTTAACCCAAGAAGGGACAACATTTCCATGTAAGGAGCACCAACGTTTCCAAAAGGAGGAAAATGACCAGGATTCCCATCGAAGGGGATTCCTTGGTTGGTGAACTCTGGAAAAGTTTCCATCAACAACTCAAAACCACACACGGGCTAAAAACCAAGGCACACAATCAAACGGCCAACAAGCAAACTCTAAAAGGGCATGTGATCGCGAGTGATTTGTTTACCACATTGAAACTTAGAAACTTCACCATTTCATGTTTTAAGAGTCGAGAAATGGATTAAAGGTGACTCTATCTCTTTCAGTTTTGAAGCAAGCGTGAAAGGACAAGCACTTGATGATCTTTTAAAATTTAAAGAGTCAGATAAGATCAAAATGACTGCTCAGGAATACTAGGCAAAGGGTGTACCAAATAACCGTGAACTGCAATATACACCTTGGTTTTAAAATGAAAGATAAATCAACCAAGGACTTAACGTACGTGCAGGCAATCTCCCTGAATGTTGTGTCTGGTGTATCACGGGTATAGGGCGGAAGACTCGGTTTCCTATGGATAAAGGATAGAAACCTAGTGGGGTCTCCCTTTATATACTCGATGGTACGGTTAGCACAAGTTTGTACTAGCACTGTCTAAAGCCAAGAGGTGAACGATAGCTACTAGGTTTAACAACATCGGAACACATCTCTAGCCTAGACCTCTAAATATTTCATTAATGTTCCAATGTTGCCTTAAGGTAAATTGAATAAATTTTAATTTTTATCTTCAATTATGTTTTGGTTTCAAGGCCCTACCATATGTCATCTAACAATCTCCTATATGCAGTTATATGAGAAAAGAAAACTTTTCAATTCGATGAATGCTATCTAGTTAAGGGAAGAGCTTCAAACAATGATGCGACATAAAACAACACTGCAAACGAAATCTTTTCCAAACTAGATGACTTTCACTATCCAAAAGTAATTTCAAACATTCAACTATGCGAATAATGCAATGTAATCTATGCAAAATCCTCTTTTTTGAAAACTATGCAAATGTAATCTATGCACAATTTCCTTTTTCCCTTTTCAAATGATAAGAATGCACTCAATGCATTTTTCAATGAAATGAGAATCTACTTAATGCATGCTTTTAATAAAAGAGAATGCAATCAAAGCGATTTCTAGTTTTCAATCATTAAACAATGTAATCTAAGTTCAATGATGGATCTCAAAAAATACTTTTCAATGCAATGTGATCTAATGCATTTTAACGAAAAGAAAACTATGATACGAAAACTAAAAGAACGCAAATCTCCTTAATGAAGGATGAATGCAAAGGAGATGTAAACAAACACTAAGAATGCAATCGTTGTTTCAAACACTTTGTCATGAAATCCCTCAAAATGCGATAAGACATATGAGGTCAAACACAAAGAGGACTTCCAAAGTAAGAGATCAAAACAAAGCATTAATTCCCTTTCACATCAAACAATCATGGAAATAAGACATTTCAAACAATGAGCAATGTAATCTATGCTCATATAAAGGAAAGACACATTGGTGAAGGATTTAGGGAAAAAATCTCAATTTTCCCATACCCTAAAATTGGTCTGACTTTGTCATTGACAACTAGCGCCAACTGGCGTGACTTGCTTACTGACAACTAGCGCCAATGCCTAAAAATGAAAAAACAAAGAATTTCTCCCAACCAATACCAGACTCACCACTTCAGACAGGATCTAAAACAAACCTAGAAGCAAAGTACTGACCAAAAGAAACTTCTGAACAAGGGTAAACCCTATCACATACAGGAGATGGCACGACTGTCTGGTTGTAATCCATGCCAGATAGGGGATGGCGTGAGTGATGAACTGGCAACCCATGCCAATTGGCGCGACTGTCAGGGTGGAAGTTGCGCCAATCAAGCCAACAATGAAAAGGTGAAAATTTGGAAAAGCAGAGGTCAGATCTGATCCTCTAGGGCTGAAAAAAAATCCAAACACTCAGAAAAGAGCCAGCTAAAAGAGCTGATCAAGCAAGAAAAGTCAAGAATCGACCGAAAGACAAGACAATACTCCAAGTTTTCAGTTCATAAACTAAACCGGAGATTGACTAAAGCAGCTTTTATCTACTTCACTAATGCAGAGCAATAGCATTTCGAAGGCTATCTGGCTAACTTCAGGCTCCGTCTGTAGCTTACAAAGCATAACAACAACAAGCTAGATGATCCCCAGTGGAGTCGCCAAATTGTTGTGAAGGTAAATCCCCTCTGCGGACAGAGGCGATCCCTACTAGCCCAGACCGGGTCTAGCAACAATCGTCACACGCTATAGTGCAGGTTCCTAATTGCAAATAAACCAACTAGCAATGAAGGCTTACCTGGAATCCAACGCTATCGCTTGTAGAGAAAGTAGTGCTCCCGTTCCTTAGCTCTGGCAGATCACAATCATCACGATTTCCATGACCGGACACCTGCACACACAAGAAGCACAACAAACGCAAGAATAAAATCCAGTATATGCAACTATATGTCAGTCAGAGAAGACATAACTCATCATCATTATCAACAATAGGAGTGGAACCATAACCAATAGTCGCTTATCATTAATCAATCAAATGAGGATACAACCTGGCTCTAATGCTGAATTCTCCTTTGGAGGGTTGCCAGCGGAACACGTCTCGAAAAAACCTGTCGGGCATGGGACAAACCTCTCTCTCCGGATGTCTCGACAATAATCTCCTTTCTTGGATTTGGCCTTAAGGGAATGAATCAAGGCTCTTGCAGCATAAGGCTCTGATGGCTCTTGGGAACTAGCTTTCAAAGGAGGTGAGCAAGCTTTTACAGATGGAGGAAGGGGAGTTGGGATCCCTATAATCATGGGATTGGCCCTATCCTCAAGGAAGCTTCCATGAGAGGTGGCAAACCACTTCCTCTACATGGAGATCTGGAGCCAAACCTCCCAACTCAAATTAGATACCAGTTTATGAATTGGTTGGGATGAAACTTCCGCCATTTATTTTTAAAAAACACTCCTTAAAATGGTTGGCGCGAGTGCGACTCTGAGACAGAGCGCCAATTGGCGTGCCCTATTTGAATGATTTCCCCCATTGGCGCGGGTACTGAATTGGCTTCCCATGCCAATGCAAAAAAGGGGTGTTTTTAGGGTTTTTACAAGGAGTTGTCTTCAGGGCAATGAAAGCTCATGTTCAGAGGGATGTCATGAAAGTGGTTTCAAGTCATGTCACTGCTCACAGGTCACGGAATGAGCCCTCCAATTGTGCGGGATGGGGAATTGCAGGGAAGGTGAAAAATTATTGTGTAACAGAGGGGCATTCATATAAATCAACACATATATGATATCAACATACCAAGGTGAATATACAAAAGTTTCTTCAATAAATGGAGCTGTGAATTCTTCTATTTCTCCTAAGACATCAACCATATTCATCCAGCCAGTTTCACTCATGTTAGGTCCCTAGACATTAGTAAAACTTACATGTTAACTCCCTTATTGTTATTATTTTACCCTTTGTAACCCCATTTTGTTATTATTGTGCCCTTAAATTATTATTTGAAGGTCATTAGATTACATCAAAAGGCCTAGCTAGGATTGGCATTATAAGTCTCCTATGGACTCTAATGAAATATATTTTGTAAATTGTATCATCCAAGAATTGTTCATTCATGTAATGTATTCGAGGTTTCCCCCTCGAATTGGCTTATTTATAAGGCGTTGATATCTCTTTTCTTCTATTTTTGGAGCTAGTTACACAACATTTGGTATCATAGCCTTGGATTCTAGGGTTTCGCTGCTCGAAACAGATCATCGTGGACTTTTCGCTATAAAATTTTTTATATGAAGTTTCAGAAGCTGAAAATTTTAGGGTGCGAAGCCGAAATCCTGAGGAAGATCTTCTAAAAATTTCAGATCTTGGTTCACAATATTTTCGGAGATATGATCTGTGGAAGTTAGGTCTTTTTTCGGGCTCCTAAACATGTCATCGTGGCATTTTCACTATAAATTTTTTTCTACGAAGGTTCAGGATCTAAAACTTTTAGGGTGCAAAGTAGAAATCCTGAGGAAACTTGCCAAAAATTTTCAGATCCTGGTTCGCAAAATTTTTGGAGATATGATCTATGGAAGGTAGTGCTTTTTTAGGCTCTCGAATTTCATCTCAAAGAGGTGATCGTGGGAAAAGATTATTAACTATCTCTTTGAGCATCGGATTGGAGTTTCGTAAAAAAATTTCACAATTACATGGACTTTAATTTCTTGGCTATCAATTTCAGAGCTGAAGGATGAAACAGTGACACGTGGCAAGTCGTACAAGTTCACTCTACTGAACCAGTCCATAATTAGGTCATTGTGGGAGATTGGACACAACTTTGTCTTGGAGAATCCAAATTAGGTCAGACCCATGGCATTAGAAAGATAATTCAGAGGGCTACGTCGATGCTGAAATTCAAATATTTAAGTTTTGAAATAACAGATATAATCCAATTTCAATATCGAGCTCCTCAAAAGCAAGAAAAAGGTGTGTATTTGTTTTTCTGAATTGCATAAGTCTTGTTTGAAGAATCAATTTGAATTGATTCCAAGGGCATATTGTAGAATAGATATCAGTATTGGGTTGTAAAATATGCCCCATAAAAATAATTCAACACCCATTAAGCCTTCAGAAGGCTCTACTATGACTCATGAAGATGAAGAATTGCAGCATGATCTATCAAAATTACAAGAGCAAGTGCACCAAATTTCGCTCTCGCAAAGAGAAAAAAAAAATGAAGTGGAAGTTTTGAAGAAAGGCATGGAAGCTAAGATGGATGACATGAAATAAAACATGGAAAACATGAAGAATGATCTAAAAGCAGACATAGAAGGTTTGACAAACTTGATACAAGAAATGCTTCATAATGGTGAAAAGATAGTAGAAGAAACTCATGATGAGAAAAAAATAAATGTTAATCGTGATTTCATAAACTCTAATGTTAGCAGGAAGAACCACCATATTCCAAGAATGGAGATGAGGAAGTTTGATGGAAAGGATTCGGTAACAGGGATACTACAGATGGAGCAATATTTTGATCTCCATAACATGCAAAACACACAAAAGGTACGCATTGCAACTTTACATTTAGAACAAAATACATTTGTATGGTATCGATGACTTTGCTCCTGTAAAAAAATTGTCACTTGGTCAATTTTTACGGAGGAAATGATAGCACATTATGAGGATACAAAGAGCAACACCTTCTTTAGCCAATTGATAAATCTCAAACAAAAGGGTTTAGTGGGGCAGCACATTGAGGACTTCCAAAAATTGAATATAAGGGTAACCGATATTCCAGAGGAACACATGATTGATCTCTTCATAGGCACTTTAAAGGATAACATCCAACATGAAGTTCACGTTTTGGAACCCGATTCATTGGAGAAGACATTCAGGTTGGCAATAAAAATTGAATGTAAAATTATGGCGACAAGGAAGCCTACCACTCAATTCTATAAAGAAGGAAGTGTTGCTACACCTAGATGTACACAACCTACAAGGTTGACACTGTTAGAGTCAGTCTCTTCATCCCTCCGTTAGAGATCAAAAACTCTTTGTTGCATTTCATTTTAGGTGTCTCATTCATCCAATCAGTTGCATTCCATTAGAAGCATAGATTATCTGACAGAAGGGTCTTGTCTCTCATTTTTCCTCATGTCATGTATCTGCTGGTTTGTGTCTGATCATTAAAGTTCATCAAAATTCATCAAAGTCAATTTTACAGTCATTCATAGTCATGGATGGTCTTTCGGTCAGCAAAGAGTCTTTTCAGTCATTAGTTCTAGGGTTTCATCTTCAAAAATGTCAAATAATGCCAGCAGGCACATGAGGATGTTTCTAATAAGTTTTCATTCCAAAATTTTCATCATCAATAATGCTGAGAATGATTCTTCTCCAAAACTCTGTTTTGAAGAAGAAATCGTCAAATTTACTTTTTGTAATAAATGTAATTTCATCCTTTGTAATTTTGAAAGTTTTCAGTCATGAAGTACATCAGGCACAGCCATGGTCATCCTTTGTCGAAATCCAATGCCAATCATCCCTGCAAGAAATAGACAAGAGTTTCATCATTTCAGTCAAAAAATCAAGTGGAAACAAGCAAAGCAGAATTTGTATTAAAAATGTGAAAGTGCCAAAGTTTTCAAAAAGTGGGTTTTCTAAAAAAAAAATCAAAGTCATTGGGCATATAAGATATTTTCATTGTTTCTATAGTCCATTTGCAAGCCAAGGAACAACATTGAGCAAAGAGTATCATGGAGGAGTGAAGAAACCAGTTTGCAGGCCAAATTGTGGTGAAATTGAGGTGCGCGGCACATAGGGTGACTGTCGCAGCGCATACAAGGAGCACGGCACATTGGGCCTGCTTCTACAATGTCAAATTACACGTGCACGGCACACACAGAGTTCGCGACGCGTTGGGTTAGGCGCGCGGCGCATAGGGCTGAAAGCATAAAATTTCTTGCCTTATCTCTCAAATTCAAATCGATTCGGTCTCCTTTGCTCCAAGTTGGTTTGTGAGACTTTGTAATTGTCATTAACCATGTTTGGTGTTAAATATGAGTTTAATTATAAGATTTTGTATGCCAAAATCTTAAACCCTATAATTAAACTCATATCTTCTTATGGTACAAAGATCGCTTATATCTTTGTAAGAATTCGCAACTAAAACAAAAGATTCTTCTGGAATTGCACACTTCTCCTTTAGGAGGACACTCAGGATTTTTAAAAACTTACCATAGGGTGAAGAAATAATTTTTTTGGGATGGCCTTAAATATGATATTCAAAAGTTTGTGGCGGAATGTTTGGTTTTCCAGCAGAATAAAGTTGAGACAATTACGACCCCGGGACTTCTACAACCTTTATCCATTCCAAGTCAATGTTGGGAGGAGATTTCAATGGATTTTATCACAAGTTTACCTAAGTCTGAAGGAAAGAGTGTCATCATGGTGGTAGTTGATAGACTTACCAAGTATGCAAAATTTTGTGCATTATCTCATCCGTTTAAAGCAAGTACAGTTGCTACTACATTTATGGACAGAATTCAAAAGCTACATGGAAGCCCAAGGGTTATTGTGAGCGACAAAGATTCCATTTTTAGTGGAAATTTTTGGACAGAGTTATTTTCTTGTTTGGGTACTCAATTAGCTCATAGCTCATCTTATCATCCTCAATCTGATGGTCAAACTGAGATAGTAAATAAATGTTTGGAAGGATATCTTCGTTGTTTTGTATCTGAAAAACAAACACAATGGGTCAAGTGGTTACCTCTTGCTGAATGGTGGTATAACACTTCCTTCCATACTGCAGCAAAAATGACCCCATTTATGGCACTTTATGGATATCATCCACCATCCATCACATCATCTTTAAGGGAAAATTCAAAGGTTCAAGAAGTGGAAGATCACATCAAGCATCAGCAAGAAGTTCTCCAACTCTTAAAGGATAACCTGAATTTGGCACAAAATCGAATGAAACAATAGGCAGATCAAAATCGCAGTGAGAGAAGTTTTGATGTAGGAGATTGGGTATTTTTATGGCTACAACCATACAAAAAAATGTCTCTGAAGCAAGCTAAGAAGGATAATAAATTATCGCCAAAGTACCATGGTCCTTACAAGGTGTTGCAAAAGATTGGTACTATGGCATACAAATTGGAGCTTCCTGCTTCTTCGCGAGTGCATCCAGTTTTCCATGTTTCATGCTTAAAGAAGGTTATAGGTGAAAATCTTCCATTTCAAACAATATTGCCAGAACTTGATGAGGAAGGAAAAATCATATTGGAACCGGAAGCGGTCACGGAAACAAGAACTCGACAACTACGGAATCGATCAATTTCAGAGTATCTCATCATGTGGAAGAACTTACCCACTGAAGATTCTACATGGGAGGATGAGAATTTTATACAGAAGCACCCAGAGCTACTCAAGCATTGAGGACAACACTTTTTGAAGGAGAGGGGCATGTTAGGTCCCTATATTACTAGTATAGTCCCTTATTGTTGTTAGTGTAACCCCCTTATTGTTATTATTGTACCTTTGTAACCCCCATTTTGTTATTATTGTGCCCTTAAATTATTATTGTTAGGTCAGCTAGGATTACATTGTGGCCCACTAGGATTACATTATGGCCCCATGGACTCCTATATATAGAAAGGAGGTTTTGTAAATTGTATCATCCAAGAAGTGTTCATTCATGTAATGTATTGGAGGTTGCCCCCTCGAAGTGGCTTATTTCTAAGGCATTGATATCTCTTTTCTTCTATTTTTGGAGCTGGTTACACAACACTCAGCCATGATTTTTTCTAATCCCTTCCCTTTGATTAGTTTGGTGGGCCTGATTTCTAAGTCATATTCTAAAATAACAACAATCCATTTTCCCCTTTTACCATCAGGGTCTTGACTTAGAATATCCTTGACAATTGTGTGTGGAACAAAAGAAATGATATGAGAATGAAAAATATGAGCTCTAAAATATTTCAATGTTTTTGTTAAGGCTAAAGCTTGTTTTTCCATAATGTTATACTCGAGTGGAGCATCTCTTAAGGCCCTACTAAAAAAGGATATTGGTTGTTCTTGCCCCATGATATTATTTTGCAGTAATATTGTAGCTATTGTATGTTCTGTTGCAAAAGAAAAGATATAAAAATCTTTGGTAAAATCAGGACTAATAAGAACTAGTGTTTGGGTTAGAGCTTGTTTTACCAGTTCAAATGATTGTTTAGCTTGTGGTGTCCATTTAACACCTATCTCTTTATTTAGCATATTTGTGATATTTCTCAATAGCTCAGCAAGCTTGGGGATGAATCTCCCTAAACAAATTATCTTCCCAATGAAATTTTGTAATTCTTTGAGGTTTCTATGATGGTTTATCTTCAATACGCCATCAATCCTTTTAGGGTCTACTTTGATTCCCTCTTCAAAAATTATGTGGCCAAGAAGCTTTCCTTCTTGGAAACCAAAGAGTGTCTTTTTGGGATTCAAATATAAGCCATATTCCATAAATTTATCAAAAACTTTATTTAAATGAATCAAATGTTCTTCATCAGTTTTGGAGAAAACAGTAATGTCATCAAGGTATATGATTATAAAATATCCTATATCTTCTGAGAAGGCTATATCCATGGCCCTTTGGAAGGTTGCCCTTTCATTCATCAAACCAAATGGAATTTTGACATACATGAATGTACCCCAAGGTATAGTAAAAGCAGTTTTATGTTGATCACTTGGGAGCACTAACACCTGATTGTAACCTAAGAAACCATCCAATAGTGAAATTATTTTAGGCCCAACCACCCTTTGTAGTATATGATCCACTTTTGGCAAGGGATAGTTATATTTAAGGGAGGCTCTATTTAGATTCCTAAAATCGATGCAGAGCCCAATTTCCCCAGTATTTTTCCTAACAGATACTGAGTTGGAAACCCATTCTGAATACCTGAGGGGAACTATGATCCCAGCATCATACATTTTCTTAATCTCTTTCTCAACTAAAGGAAATAAAACAAGGTTTATCCTTCTGAGTTTTTGTTTGAAAGGTTTCTTATTTTCCTTAAGAGGAATTTTGTGTTGAATGATGCTGGTATCGTATGATTTTAGATCTTTGTATCCCCATGAAAACACATCTCCAAATTATTTGAAAAGTTCTATGTATTGTAGCTTGATATGAGCTACGAGAGTGCTGGATAGCTTTATCATTTTGGGTTCTGCTAGGCTGCCTATGTTATGTTCTTCTATGTTTGTTTCTATCGGCTCCATTCTTGGGCTACATCATTAAAATGAAAAAGCTGCTCTAATGGTGTAAGACCTCTTGGAATTGTACCATTTTTACATTGTAAAACTTCCAGGTCTTTCTGGTCTGTATTGTCAACTATTTTTTCTCTAAAAGGATGTTCAAAATGGTTTATATCAGCAGAAAAGGACATCTCTATTTCAGGGATTTGTTATTCATTTAGACATTTTTCCTCATGGATTGAAGTAAATGTTGGTATGGAAAAGTCATTCTTTGATTGAAGAAAATCATTCTTTTTCTCCTTCAAACACTTGCCAATAGACTTCATTGTCAGGTACTGTAGGTCTGTTTTTTATATTTATATTAAATTGTTCATTTGTCTGTGGTATTTGGAAATTACTAGCAGAAAAGGCAAGTTCGTTTGCTAGATGATTTTGAGCTCTTGGGACGAAAATGAGTTCATATTTTTCGAAAGTTTTTAGGAGATCAAGGGCAGCATTTCGATATTCTCTGAGTCTTGGGTTCTTAGTTGAATATTCCCCTTTAATTTTTCTAATTATTAGCTCGGAATCTCCTTGGACTGATATTTTCGTGGCTTCTAAATCTTTGAGCAAATGTAGGCCAAGGAGGAGGGCTTCATATTCAGCAATGTTGTTTGTGCATGGAAAATCTAGTTTATAGGAATATTCTTGGTTGGTATTGTGTATCCACACACCTTCCATTGCACTTGTTCTGCTACAAGAGCCATCAAAGTTCATTCTCCAAGATGTTTCTGTCTCATTTTAATTTTGTTTCTGCTGCTGAAGTTTGGGTTGTTATGTATTTGAATGGAGGACAAATTTTACTGTTCTGGTGGACTAACTTCTTCTTTGTTTCCTTTTCCCTATTGATTGATTTCATCTTCATTAAATAAGATAAAGGAATCTAATTTTGAATGGATGGACTAAATAGGAGTGTTGTTTGGCCTATCTATGTTGCTCACCATGTATTTCATATGAGACTCTCTGTATAATCTTCTAGTTTGGCTAAACACTGGGATGGTGGCATAGGACATGTCCATTTGAAGGCTGCCCTGAAGTTTGGCTCCCCATGATCTAGATAAAAGAATGCCATAATTAGGGGGAATGTCAACTACCATTATGTCCATGACTAGACTTTTAGCAGGAATCTGTGCCAAATTGACACATAAATCTTTGATTAGGCCCAAGCATTTGACCCTGCTTGAATCAAAGGAATACAAGTCTTTATATGGTTTAGTAATTTCCAAGCCTAAGCTTTCCATTACTACTTTTGGCATAAGGTTATGTGAAGCTCCAGAGTCTAACATGGCATTGTGTAAGATCTTATCATGTATATTCAGGCTGACATATAAGGGAGGGACAACCCCTTCTTGGTATTTTCCTTCAACTTCAGGACCAAATAATAATTTTGTTTTATCATCTGTTAAGTTTAAAGTATCAGTGTCACTGCCTATATTCAAAGCTCTCAAAACTTGATTTTTATATACATCTTGAGTTACTAGTTCAGCTAAGGGTATGGTGGTTTTGATCTTGGCAATTTCCCCTTCAAGGCTGAAAGGTACTATTGTTCTTGACATATTTACATCTGTTTTGTCATTTGCAACTCTTTCAGCAATCCTGATTTGCTGAACTTTATTCGGATTATTATTTGGGACAGATTTGTTAGGGCCACTAGCCGAAGCACTAGGGAAGATTTGTTCAACACTTTGCTGACTGTTTTTGTCTTTATTTAGATCAATTTTCTTGGCCATAGTGTTGGTGTTACTATATGTCTTCTTAGGCTGATTTTATGAATTTTTCCTAACAACAGTACTAGTGTTTTTTTCATTGGAAATATCTGGGCTCCCTTTGCTTCTAAGATTATATTTCTTGTGTACCTCCATGATTGCATTTTCAAACCCCAATTTGTAATATTCAAAATATTCATGGTTTTTTTCAATTTGTTCTGAGGAGAAGAATCCTTGTTCTTCTTCAGTGAGAAAAACATCTATCTCACTATCAGATCCTATCAAGTTTACATGATTTTATTCCAACCTTTAACTTCCCTTTCTTCTTCTTGATCAACATAGTTTTGTTGAAAGGGAGGCCTAATCTATTGGTCATTGTCTCTTTGCCTATATTGATTAGGGTCTCTTCTAAGATTTGGGTTTCTATTTCTGTTTTGGGGGTTGTTTTGGTTTTCTCTAGGAGGCACTCTATCATTCAGATTTATCTTTTCAAGCATCCTCCCCATTACCCTTACTAAGTTGTCAATTTTGGCATCGGATGATGAGGTTGATGCCATTGTTTCATCCTTGTATGTAACTCTCTTTTCTACTTTCAACCTAGCTCTTTTCTCAATCAGATTTGCTTCTACACCTAAGGCTCCCCTCTGCATATCTTCTAAAGTTGAGGCGTCTCTTTCTCTTAGTTGGTATGCCATTTTAGGATAAAAACCCTCTGGGAATTTAGCTAAGGCTAGGCCTAGTGGAGGTTTCATGTCTGGGGGAAGCGCATTGTAAATACTATTGAATCTAGTGCAATAGAATTGGACACTTTCCCCAATGTTTCTTTTGAGGTTGGTATATTCTGAAAGGATTTGGAGAGGTTTCTTCCTAATTTCCCATTTTTTTATGAATGTTTGAAATAAAGAAGGGATATCATTTATGATGTGAGGAGTTAAGCCTTTAATCCATTTCTTGGCTTCTCCTCCTAAACTTTGGGAAAATATTCTCATCTTAATGGTCTCTTCTTCTATTTCCATGTAATCAAAAGCATCATTCATCTTATCTACGTGATGTTGAGCAGTAGTAGGTTCATTTCTAGTGAAATGGGGAATTTTGGATTGGTAATCATTGGGTAAGGGAACCAGAGGTAGTCGTAACACAAGTGGAGCATACCATGCTACCATGATAGGAAATAATGGGGGATTTCCAAGAGGTGGATTTACAAGAGGGAAAGTGGGCTGAGTTGGAGTGCTTTGAACAGTGTATGTGCGTATAGGAGTAAAAGTAACACTTGGGCCAGCAAACTGATGATGAAAAGATTTGTTATGGAAGGAGCTGAAATGATGGAGAAGATGAGAATCAGGTGGAGTAGAAGGTGAAGCTTCTCTGCTAAAGCTCTGTTGCAAATATGTGGTTTCAAAGTCAGCTTGGTTTAAATCATTTTGAGACTTATTTCTAAATAGGTTCTTTGTGTGAGGTAAGTCAAAGTGAGGATCTTTCAAGACTGTGAGACCTTCAGGGATAGATCTTGTTCTTGGGATAGTCCTATCAGTAGTTGGTTTTCCAGATCTAGAAGTTTGCCACAAAATCCTTTCTAGATTATCAACTATGGTGGGAGAATTCGGATCTGGATGGGATCTAGTATTGACCCTATGTGAAGCCAGATTTTAGTTTCCAAAATTTAGAGAGGCTGAGGTTTTTAGGGTTGTTTTCCTCTCATAGTGATTTCTATAATAGGGGACTAGGTTTCTAAAATTCCTCAAGGCTAGTTAACACAATTTTAAGGAAATATGGAGATCTAGAGGAGTAATAGGCCTACTGGGGCTAGTGGAGTCACCAGGTGGAAATTTTTAGCTTTTCTTGAAGGTAAAATGTTTTATGGACCACCACCAATGATTTATTTAAAAACCAAATTGAAACGTTTTGGGTTTTTCTGAGTTTTTTATGTGGTTCTATGGTTGTGAGAGTGGCCTATACCTGATTCAACACTTAGATAAGGTGATGAAACAAATAGATTCTACTCTATGGCTTATCAACTAATGTTTTGTAGTAACTGAAGGACTAGAGAGCCTATAATAGCTTGCTAGGAAACTATAAACCCATATGTCCCACCGCGATCGCCAAAATGTTGGGGTCCTATGATTTAGCAGATTGGCATACTAAATGACAAGGAAACATCAAAACCAATCTTTAGAGCTCTAGGACCTAGCCTTCCTAGTCTCAGAGAGGAATCTCTCAATTGTTTGCAAATATGTGAGCTTGTTTGCTTTTAAAGGTTGATTTTAGGCTAGTTATGAAACATGATTTTGTTTGATTGTTTGGTTGGGCATGATGATCTAACCAGCATAGATAGAAAAGGGAAATCTCTAAGTCATTGGGAAATGGAGTCAAGTGGAAATGGTAACAAGTTTTTAAACAGATCAGGGGTATCAAAGGGCAAATCTAACTTGGCTATTGGATCTACAAAGTCTTTCAGGTGAAATGAAATCAACATTAAAGTTTTAGAATGAAAAGTAGAACTAAGGGCAATTAAGAATCCTTAATTATATGTACTTCTCAACAAAGGGACTTAAAACATTATTTGAACATGAAGAGGCTTCCATAGACAAGGATAACCATAAATTCTAGAAATC